>WNWK01001188.1:0-105000 GCA_009830355.1 Cherax destructor | reverse complement strand
GTCTGCATAACTGAGTGTGTTTGTGTTCATGTGCATGTGTGTGTTTTGTGGGTGTGTCCATATGTACATGCTGATGCTTGCTTGCGATTGACCACGACTGTGTGAGTACATGCGTGTATGGGTACGTGCGTGGGTACGTGCGTGTATGCGTGTGCGTGAGTCCGTGTGTCACTTATTTCACTTATAATCTCCTTTTCATATATAATTAACCAAAAAAATGCTTATATAATGATTATCATAATTCCGCGATCGGAACAAAACTCAAACATTACATAGATGAAAACTGGACGACTTCTTCTCGATAACGACAACTAATCTCGATAACGACAATTAAAGCGGACGAAGTGAAAAACGTCATCCAGCTAAACTGTAAATAAATATTTCAACTTGATGTAATCCGTTAACATATCTTATCTTATCTTAGCACAATGTTACTCGTCATTTATCTCTTCTATAAATACTCTTACAGGCTATATGGGGAATATTTTCATATCTGATAATGGCAGAATTGGAGAGTTGCTAGTGATGCTTCTGTAGGATGGCTGGGAGAGTTACAAGGGATCCTAAGAAAAGGGAGGAGTTGCTAGGGATCCTAGGAAAAAAGGAGAGCTATTAGTCATCCTTGGAAGAAAAGAAGAGTTGCCAGGGATCTAGCGCAGAAGAGTTTATAAGGATGCTAGGGAGAAGGGAAGAGTTGCTAGACATCTTAGGAAGGGGAGAGTTGAAAGAGATCCCAGTAAGAAGAGGAGAGGTGCAAGCGATCCTAGGGAAAAAGGGGGGACTTGCTAGTGACCCTATGAGGACAGGGAGAGTAGCTATGGACCCTGGGAAGAATGAGAGAGATGCTAAGAATCCTAGGAAAAATGGGTGAGTTTCTAGAGGATCCTAGAAAGAATGGAAGAGTTACTAGGGACCCTATAAAGAATGAGAGAACTTCTAGGAATCTTAGGAAGAAAGGAAGAGTGGCTAAGATATCTTAGGAAGAAGGGTGAGTTGCTAGCATTCCTAGGAAGAATGGGAGAGTTTCTAGAGGATCCTTGGAAGAAGGCGAGAGTTGCTAGGGATCATAGGAAGAAGAGAAGAGTTGCTAGGGATCCTATAAAAGAGAGATAGCTGCTAGGAATCTTAGGAAGAAAGGAAAAGTGACTAATATATCCTAAGCAGAAGAGGAGAGTGTCTAGGGATCCCAGCAACTCCACGCAGGGGATCAATGCTAGTGAAGAAGGAAGACTTCGTGGGATTAATTCTAGTAAGGACGAAAGAGTTGCCTAGGAGTCCTAGGAAGGAGCGAGAACTTCAGAGTGGCAACTCACAAAGTGCTTATTAGAATACGAAGTGCCAGACCTGCAGACCTTAACGTCATTTACAAATTACATTATGCAGTTTTTTTTCCCCACCCCTCTCAGTGTGAACTAAATTTTCACTGCTCACGAGAGCTGAGTGAGAGAAATAACTAACGACGTGTACAGGATGTCGCTTGGTGACTAGCTTATAAAAGTCACTTAATAAAGCTGCGTATAGTTTGTTACCTAACACAGATAACCCGAACATCAGGGAGAGGAGCTTACGACGACGTTTCGGTCCGATATGGACCATTTGATCCAATGACGGTATTGAGTCTTTCTCGTTCTTTATTACCATCTTTTGGGGAATACTTCCATTCCACTTCTATCTGTTGTCACACTACATCCTCGTGAATCCCTTTCAAACAGTATTCAAATATATTTGTATAAAAGCTTCAATACTTTTTTATCGTCGCTTTCTCCAGTGTTTACAACTGTTCTTCCTGTTGATGTGTCGAGAAAGCATCTTGACACAGCGGTACATGACAAAATTAACAGTAAACCAAATTAATGTATTGGTGTGTACGAGTTGTCCCATAAAATTGAAATATTTAATATTACTGAGGACTGTAAGGAAACGAAAAAGATTAAAACATTCATCTGACTGACATCTCTCTCTGTCTGACTGCCCTCTCTCTCTCTCTCTCTCTCTCTCTCTCTCTCTCTCTCTCTCTCTCTCTCTCGACCCTGCCACCAAGGCAGTGACCCGAAAAATATGAAATATTTTCATCATTATTCACACCATCACTGTCTTCGCAGAGGCGTATTGATACTACAGTTCAAAAAGTGCAACACATATCCGCCCTTCCTTCAGAGTGCAGGCAATGTACTTACCACCTCCAGGACTCAAGTCCGGCTAACCGGTTTCCCTGAAATCCTTCATAAATGTTGCCTTGCTCACACTAAAATAATACATCAAGTCATAAAAACCATTTGCATCCACTCGAAACTGTCTATAACGATCACATATGCCTGCTGGATGTCCTAGACCCCTGCACATAAAACCTCCTTTACTTACTCTATCCATCCTTTCCTAGAACGATAGGTATAGATAGGTATCAGCCAATGTAGATCTACATGTATAGTCCCACACCACCTGCTTGCTGTCTGTCAAGTCTTGGGTGCTTTTGATTACCATCCGATCTGCATAGTTGGGGTGGCTCCCTTATTACTGGGAATCCGGCTGTTGCGAGGCTCCTCTTGATGATGTTATTAATCTCTTCTTGCCCTACAATCTTTCCTTCGGATCTACGGTACACAAGACCGTGGTTCCCGAATCGGTCTGCCGTTTCACTGCCGCAAATTCACCTGTGTTTGGCGAGAATAGGGGCGGCAAATCGAAGGGCAACACCAATGCAGATGGTCTGTGAATCGAGGCACGTGCCAAGGAGGCAGTTGGGAACAACCAACAGAAAGTTCCCCGAATGAGGAGCTCTCACTGCAAGGTGGCGAGCTCTATCCTTCCACGACACACTCTGAAGCATTGTTGAAGCTATATTCTCCACTATTGGGCCATCCCAATGTGACTGTAGTTGTTGGAAGGCGCAGGTCTGGTTTCAGAGCCCGTTACATTACCCCAAAGTGTGGCTCCGTCAGCAAATTTATGCAGAACAACCACTGTGAAAAAACAGTAGAATTCCAAGTGCTTTTGTTATTTCTCACATTATCAAAACATAATAAATTATGTTTTGATTTTTTTTTTTAAAGAAACGAACCAGAATATCAATGTACGTAAGAGTGATCCATAAGGGCTCTTTTTTTTCTAATACATTAGCAATTCACGTAACATTTATAAAACCAATAAATTACCTTTGAAAAAAACATTATCGTTAATTTCAGTTTATGTTAAATTAAAAATGAAGTTACTAGCAATTGCAAATTAAACCTCTGAAAAACACGGCAGGTGTCAGCTGACACTTACAGTAATGTGTTTCATGACACTTGACGCCTATATTTATCACATGACGACTGACACCTAAATTAAAGTCCTGACAACTGACACTCAAAATAATTTGTTACATGGCAGCTGACACCTTCAACTGACACGTACCAAGTGACTGATAAAATAAAGTTGTAACATCTGACACTTAAAATATTCTGGTATGTGACACATGACTCCTCAATTAGTCACGTGACTACTAACATACAAAATCATTTATTACGTGAAAACTAACAGTAGTTACATGACAACTGACACCTAAAATAAAAGCGTGATAAATGGCACTTTAAATAATATGATGTGACAGCTGACACCTAAAATAGTCGCATGATAACTGACACCTAAAATAAAAGAAGCGTGGCAAATGACACTAAAACATATGTCGTGTGACGACTGACACCTAAAATACTTACATGACAACTGAATCCTAAAATTTGTTAGAAGTCACGTGACAGCTGACACCTAAAATCAGTAGTCACATTGCAGCTGACACCTAAATTAGTAGTCACGTGAGAACTGACTCCCAAAATGAAAATCACGTGACAACAAAAATCCTGACAACTAAACTTAAGAGTCACGTGAGAAAAAGTGATCCACAGTCCTGGTGATCAATAAGACGCAGATCTGGCACACCTCTACCCACCTGGTGGCGACGTACGAACCTCAGCACCGAGATACGTTTAAACTGGGAACGAAATCTGCACCAATCCAGTCTCCACACACACACACACACACACACACACACACACACACACACACTGTAAGCAGCGTCGTCATTACCGTTCATCAGCCAAAAACTACGTTCCTACATCCCGTGCTACATCATGTAAGAGCCGCCGCTACATTCATTATTCATACCGAGCGCTGGAGAATGTATCCAAAAGCCACCATAGCATTTACATAAAATGATTGCTCAGGTTAAATCTATTTACCTAAAAATCTGCAAAAATTTTCGTGCCACCCAATCAGAATGAATAAAGAAAATAAATTTAATAGCAAATAACATACTGACATACTACGAACAGACGGGGATTAAACTCGAGATATTTAACTAGCTTTTCCCTGGAAGCTAGTTAAATTTCTCGACACCTTAGTCTACTACGCCACCAAGCTACACGTGATAGGTGCCAAGCAATTACACTCGGCATGCCACACCAAACACGAGTATAACACTAAGTTTTTAAAGGGGTGGACCGGTAAGCCAGCGGAAGGCCTCGGTCAGATGAGCAAAAGCTAGAGCTGCGGGTCATCATATGACTAAGACCAGCGTCAGGAAACACTTGTCCTGTTTCCTACTATTATTAGTACTTCTATTTCTACTATTAATACTACTATTATTACTACTTCTATTAGTACTACTATTACTACTACTGCTACGACTAGTACTACGGCTTCTACTACTGCAATTAATACCACCACCACTACTACTATTATTACAACTGTTATTACTATTACTACTGCTACTACTATTACTACTGGAATTAATATTACTACTGGAATTACTATTACTACTGGAATTATTATTACTACTACTCTACTGCTATAACTACTACTATCACTATTATTTTTATTATTACTACTTCTACTACTACTGCTGCTGCTGCTATTGCAACTACTACTACTACTATCACTACTATAACTACTACAATTACTACTACTACTACTACTACTATCAAGAGCACAATAATAATAATAATAATAATAATAATAATAATAATAATAATAATAATAAAATAATAATAATAATAATAATAATAATAATAATAATAATAATAATAATAATAATAATAATAATAATAACAATAAAACAAGAATAACATAACTGTATTATTCAAAGACAAAGCATTTTCATTCTGGGAACACAAAATATATGAAGCATATCTGTCTCTTCTTGTAATGGAAAAGCTTCACGTTTGCTCACTGCACGACACCCATGAGACCAAGACACACTTGAGGCGATGTGAATCTTCCCACAGGAGACAGGTGGAGGTAAGGATCTGTCACTCTGAGGCTCTAGGAAGATCCAGGAGTATTATCTCGTAGTCCTCCGTGGCAGAGGTATAAAATAAGGAAAAGCTCTAGGGCGTGCATATGTAATTGTCTGTTTTTCTTTCTTTCAGAAATATCTTTCAGAGTGTTACAGTCTTTTTCATTAATATTACTCTTAAATTTTGCTGCAATAGTTGTGATCACAATCTCCGACTGGAGGTCGTTCTACTCGCTAATTACTATGCAAAGGAATACTTTCTGCAATCTTATTTTGCACCGCTTTTTTTTCTGGTAAATTTAGAGTGCGTCCTATCTTCCTTGCTGATAATTTTAAAAAGTTGGTAATAGTTACAAAACTCTACTAAAGCTTTCAAAACACTACTGGTAATGTCAAACCCTACTGTAAGATTCAAAATCTTTGCCAAACCTAATATTCTCCAAAGTGCTGCCGTGACTATTACCTCACAACCTCTCGTAAAAGCATCACTGACTATCATATCTCATCCATTTTCTATATGAGTTAAAACAAAGTCAGTCTTTTTCCCACAGGTTATGGTAGTTTAATTCAGAAATTCCTTTGGTTGCAAGTCTCTTAAAATTTCCTTTATTGCTCATTTATTAATAATAATAATAATAATAATATTATTATTATTATTATTATTATTATTATTATTATTATTATTATTATAATTATTCATGGCGAAGGGCTAAATCTGTAAGGGTCACACAGCACAAGGGAGATAGAAAGGTCGGGGGGAGGGGATTTAATCCGAAGAAGGAGAGCATAGCTCCAGTACCTTGGGACAAAAGCCCTACACCATCAGCAAGTCACCCTCCTTGGAAAGATGGGAACGGGATAGAGAAACTAAGGTCTGTTCTCAATGAGAGACCATTGGACATGCAGAAGAGAGGATCTGTACGTAGACTTCTGGGGCTCTGTAAGTCTTTGTTTCCAAGCACTTCATCCTTCGCTGTGATTCTTTGCTTTCTGTCACTTGAGTATTTTTAATCTCACGTTAGTACCCAGCCTAGCATCCAGCCTGCATCTCAAGCCTTCCACCATAGCCTAGCACCCCAGCCTGGCACCCCAGCTTGGAACCCAAGCCTGCATCTTAAGTCTGGCATCCCATCCTTGCGCCCCAGCCTGGCATCCCATCCTGGCACCCCAGCCCGGCACCACAGCCTGGTACCCTCGGCTGTGTTGAGCTGCTGTTCTTGCAGTTCACTGGATAAAGTTTGACACTGGACGAGACGTAAGAATGAAGACTCAACAAACTTTGAGACTTGTTTCCTAGCTGGAACAAGTCACAAATAATAATCCTCGCATAGGAGAGGAAATTATGGAGACGTTTCGATCTGTCTTGGACCATTGTCAATTCACAAATGAGCGAGAAAAAACAGAAAAGGCCACGAGAGAGGACCAGAGGTGGAATGAGACCAAGGGAGTATTAGCCTTCACCTTGTATTTTATAAAAAGCTTTTCTTGCAGTCTAGGAATATACATTCCTCCTTTCCTTCTTTCCTGCCTCATCCCCATCTGTTTCACGTACCTCTTCAGTAAGTTGTATGAAATATTTCTTATTCTTGACGTCCTGTTAATGCTCTTTGAGAATTTTTGTATTCTCGAGGTGTTCCACCATTTATTTCTTTATTATCCATTATTGTACTTGGTATGGTATACATGTCACATAAACTAAGGTGCTGTATAGGGCCTCATGTCTCTCTTTTCATTTTTGAATATTAGAGATATGGTAAATATGCCATTTCTGAGGCATTTAACACTTACCTGTCTCTAGAGATTTGTTAACGATCTCATAAAATTGCTTTTTGGACTGTTTTTCTCATTATCCAAAAACAATATTGTTTTCGATGCATTGCCTCTGATACTATAAGATCTTTCGGAAATCTCACCACTTCCTAATTCATCCCCGTAATATATCTTACGAAGATGAGTTTTCTTCTTTTCACTTCTGAGAGTATTTCTTGCGTGTTTGTGAATATGGAGAATAATCCTCAAAGAGATCAATGCATAAATTCCTATCGGTGTCATTGAGGAACCCGCCATCTATCTTCAGCCTTACCTCCTGATTCTTTTCAGACGTTTTTCTCCGAAAGAGACTGGATAGTGAATTTCGCTCCTCTAATGTTCTGAGTGAGGTGTCCGATTCCAATTGCCTTTCTAAGTTCCTCATTACTTTAATTGCAGTAATTTCTGGAACTCCTGCTCTTTATTTCATTACGTCATTGTATGTGTGTGTGTGTGTGTGTGTGTGTGTGTGTGTGTGTGTGTGTGTGTGTGTGTGTGTGTGTGTTTGTGTGTGTGTAGGTACATATTTACAGTTGCAGAAAAAAACTAAGTATACGTACCCTCCCGCCATCAGTATTTAATCTACAAATTATGATTTATTTACATTTCCTGCGTTTCTAGCACAATCTACCCACCTCATATTGGATTACAATTTGAAGTGATTAGTCAACCTGGAATATGGACGGATATTCCACAAAATCATTTTTTTTCACATTCATGTGTGCTGAGCGTGCTTACGGCCGTGTTTCAAGGTTGTAATTTTTGTATATTCCTCAATGCAATTTTCTTTATTCTCATCCCGTACGTTTATCTGTATGTGAAGAGGATTAACCTTGGTGTGTGTGGTGGGTGAGCTTCCTAAGTGCTTGGGAATGTTTGTCTCGGTTTGTATATCTAGCCATGGGATGGTGCAGTGGGAGTGGTATCCCCTGGGATAAAATATAAAGGAGTTTGCACAGTATCCACGATTCGTGCGAGAGTGTGTGTATGTGACTGTGTGTGTGCATGGTGTGTATGTATCGTGTGTACGTGCCTGCATGCTTGCTTCTGCGCGTGCGTTACGTGTGGGAAGAATAGATCTTGTTTCAGCAAAGAAACTGTGATTTGTCAGTACACCATCGTCAAGTTACTGCATATATTTTATTACAAAGGAGAAGATTGTTTCCCAACCATGTTTACACAGTCCAAATTTTCCGACCATCTTGTTTTGGCTGAGACCACAAAATATGAACCACTTGCGATATTCAGTGGGCTTAAAGTATTATATTTGGAAACAACATTATTATTTTCAGATCACAAATAAGTTTATTGTAGTTATTTAACAATCTTAAAGGAGAACACGACACAGCAGTTATATTCAAAAGATAATTTATGAAATGACCTTAATAGTGACTAGGCCATCATCATATATTTAAAGAAAATTTACTGGCTAAGAGCTGTCCTATCCTTCTGTCTCAGCTTTTCCGAAAGCCCAGAATTATGAGGTATACTGTCATCCCTTAGGATACGAACTACAACAGTCGACTGACAACTCTTAGTCGACTACTGTCAGATGAAGTAGGCAGTGGGGACTCTCCCACTGCCTAGTCCGGTAAGCCATTCTGAGGTGTTTCCCATTATGAATAGAACGCTTTAACCACTGAACTCTTTTTATTTGCGGATGATCAGTATACACTAAGCCACACTGACTAGTGTAGTCACTTATAGTGTTCAGAGTTACGAAGTTAAAACCACACTGACTCCTCTTAGTCTTGGGAGTCACAAGACTAAGACGACAGTGATATATTGAGTACCTAGATCCACTACACCAAGACCACACTGAATTGTGAAGTCACTGCTGACCCTTACAGCCACCAGATCAAGACCACGGTGACCTGTGTGGTTACTGGTGGCAACCAGAGACACAAAACCAAGAACATATTAACTCACCAAGCCACTGGTGCTGACAACAGTCACAATACCAAGAACACAATAATTCACCAAGTCACTGTTGGTTGGTTGCTAGTCACCCTCATCAAGGCCACACGTACTCACCAAGTCCCTGTTGGTCATTAAAGCCACTCAGACGAAGGCCACACTCACTCACAAAGTCACTATTAGTTTCTAGATTCAGCCAGATAAAAGCCACACTAATTCAACAGGTCACTGTTGGCCGCTGAAGTCACCCAAGAAAAAGTCACAGCCACATCTGTGGTTACTTTGAAAGGTTTAGGTCAGGTAGTGGTGGTGGAGGTGCTCCCGCTCTTGGTCTCTCTGCTTTTAAGAACCAATTTGGGGTGTGGAACCACATGCCGTAAAGGTGGTAATGTGTGCACTGGGTGGCCCTGGAAAGACCATAAAGACCAGCACACGCTGGAGAGCTCATTACCCCAACACACCAGGTGCCACCGCTGCCAACCCTCTTCCTCCAAATTTTTATCTCTAAATTTCTCGTTTTTTTTTTCTAGCGTTCGGTTTCACTTTTCTTTTTTTAAGTTGTTGTTTTTGTATACTGTCCATAGTGCAAAATGTGATATAAACTAATGAAAAAAAAACTCTCTGATTTCAAAAACACTTTATTGTGCACGCTATATTATATATCCTATGGACGATATCGCAAGATCAACATGATAATGAACTAGGCCCGGATAAGGTTAAGAGGCCACCAGGTGGCTTGCGGCTTAGTGACAGAGCCCTCTGCTGACAATCGAAGGACGTGGGGTCGATCCTCGGCAGCAGGTGGCGTGAGCATATTTCCTTGTACTTGATGGTCCTGTCCACCTAACACTAAGGAGGTACCTGGATGTTAGCTGACTGTAGGTCGCATCCTGTGAAAGAGGTGTCGTGTAAGAGGTAAAATACACCAACGGAAATTAGCCACAGTGTTTGGTTTTGTTGGGTTATGCTTAGTTACTGACTCAACGGGTTAATAATTCGAATACAGTATTCGTCTTTATATTTTTTAAAACACCGGCCGTCTCCCACCTAGGTAGGGTGATCCGAAAACGAAGAAATACTTTTCACCATCACTTACTCCGTTATTGTCTTGCAAGAGGTGAGGCTATTCTACGGTTCAGACGTCCCTCCAAACTGCAATACCCTTCCCCTCCTTCAGAGTGCAGGTGCTGTATATCTCACCTCCAGGACTCAAGTCCGGCTAACCGGTTTCCCTGAATCCCTTCATAAATATTTCCTTGCTCACACTCCAACAGCACGTCAATTCATAAAAAAACCACTTGTCTCCACTCATTCCTATCTAACATTTTTACATTTAATAAGAAATACGGGAGAAGGGGTTACTAGACCCTTGCTCCCGGCATTTTAGTCTCCTTTTGCGAAGGAGGACTTTTTTCCACTTCTCAGTGTGGATAAAAGGAAATAATTAAGAACAAGAACTATTTAGAAAAAAAAAACTGAGATGGGTATGTATATATGTACGTGTACATGCATGTGTAATGTAACCTAAATGTAAGTAGAAGTAGCAAGACACAATAAGCAAACATAGGAGTAACCTGCACATATAAGTAACAAGATATCAAAATGCTATACAACACCGACAGGTTGGTAAGTAAGACACAGGCAACAGTTAGGTATCTTTATTCCGAAACGTTTCGCCTTCACAGTAGGCTTCTTCAGTCGAGTACAGAAAGTAGACAGGAACAGTAGAGATGTAAAGACGATGTAATCAGTCTATCACCCTTGGAATAAAGATGCCTAACTGTTGCCTATGTGTCTCACCAAGTAACAAGATATACCTGTCATCTTGCATGTTTATGAGAGAGAAAAGACACCAGCAGTTCTACCTTTGTGTAAAACAATTACAAATTTTTCACACTTATTTGGCAGGACGGTAGTACCTCCATGGGTGGTTGCTCCCTACCAACTTATTACCCTATACTTAAACAAGTTAAATTTAAGTCAGAAGGCACCAGTTACAACAATCTCTCAAGATTACTTACATGAAAGTGGTGATGAAATTGCAGGTGTTTTCAGATGCTTATTTCAGTGTTCTGCCAGTGTGAAAACTTTTTTCTTCTGTTATGTGGATTAAGATCTTTCTTCCATTTTGGTCGCAATTGAAAGCTTAAGAACGCTTACGTTGGCAGCTATCATGAGGGAAGATATCATGAGGGAAGATATCATGAGGGAAGATATCATGAGGGAAGATACCATGAGGGAAGATATCATGAGGGAAGATATCATGAGGGAAGCCATCATGAGGGAAGATACCATGAGGGATGCTGTCATGAGGAAAAATATCATGAGGGATGCTGTCATGAGGGGAAGCCATCATGAGGAAAGATATCATGAGGGATGCTGTCATGAGGGAAACTGTCATGAGCGATATCATGAGGGGAGGTATCATGAGAAAAGTTATTAAGAGGAAAGCGTTTATGAAGGTAGGTATCATTAGAAAAGCTATCGTGATGGAAGCCATCATGATAAATTCATTTTTGTTCACAAGTGTTGCTTCTTAATCCTGAGACTAATATAGGTTCATGAATCATTAGAAGAGATGATTCAAATTCAGTGTAAATTTTGTTGCTGTTATGTTCGTTACATTCACTGGAAAGCCTCAAATCCGTAAGGGATCTAGAGTGCCTGCCCAATGGGAGGTAATGAGAGCTGATCCAAGCAATCGGAAGGTAGCTCTTAATTTCATAAATAAATCAAGAGCCCTCGGCAGCATCAGTTCCTCGCTTCCTTCTCTTTACACCTCCCTCTCCCATCCCTACTTAAAGCCAGTTGTAATTCTAGACGAAATAGATTACTAAAGGAAAATATTCTATATTTTTTGTGATTAACATCATTTACGAAGCGATTCAGCGAAGAACCAATTAGCTGGACTTGAATCCTAGAGTTGAAAAGTGCGGTACCAGCACTTGGATGTAGAGGTGATGTAGTGCTGCGTTTCAGAGGGTCCTCTGGACCACAGTGTCTGTCCACTTCTGACGATACAGCTATTAAACGAATGATGGCGAATGTTTCCTTTTAAAGTCACTCATCCTTTGTGGGAGACGGTCAGTGTGGACAAAAAAATATATATATAATTGCTCTAAAACAGAGAGAATCCATTAGAATCCCAAGAAGGTTACAATAAATTTAATAAATTACAACAGCTATCAAAGGGTATGGCTGACCTAATATAAAATGGATGTTAAATGTGTTAAACATCAAAGAACGTATGCTGCATTAAGATAAATGTTATCCAATTTATTCAGTTTCAGTCAGTGCTCCATAATGATAAATTTTCAGGAGTTCCACTAGAGTGGGGTGACCAATTTAGTCGATGAGAGATTTGTGGAAAACAACATTTGTGTACGTTTGAGAACACTTATTAAAAAAAAAAAACATTTAACCAAGAATGGTTTCATTAGTCATAATACAAAGTTAAAATAGGTTATTATATAGTGAAAAGTGAGGGTGACCAGTATCAAGAGGAGGTGCAGCAGGAGGTGCGTCAGGCTGCAGAAAATAGGCTGCAGAAAATAGGCTGCAGAAAATAGGCTGCAGAAAATACATATGGGAGATAGATTGAATTAGAGTTGGACCTGCCTAGCATGGGCCAGTATATCTGTATGGCATGAACCTTGGTAACTGATACAGACAAATGGTTTAAAAAGACCCGTCAGCAAACAATAGAAACTACAAAATTTCGCAAAAAAAAAAAATCGCATTTTTATCATGTCACTACCTGACTCTCACACCTCGGTTTCAAGCCGATATATACTGTTGTTCTTAACCTCTGTGTGTTAGAAGCCATCAAGATCCTAGGACCGAAACGTTTTCTAATAAGTATTTTCTAGAATTTCCTCATGTCTTTCTAAACCAGTATGCCTGCTACACAGCTACACAGCTGCACAGCTACACAGTTGCATAGCTTCTTCGTGGATCCTGATACAATGTACAGAGTAATATGATCGATAAAGCCACTCAGGGCAAAACGCTTTACTTAATGTCCTGAAGTGTATGCAATATTTCTTTTCCATATTTTGTCTGCATCCCTATAGCATTTACAACCCGGTCAGAGGTTTGTTGTATTTTCTTGTTTTTATCGGCTCATTTACGTTTCAGATAAGGGCATATCAATGGTAGAGTATTCGGCCAACCACTAGTGAGACCCAGGTTAAGTTCTGGTTAAGACGAGACGTCTGGGAAATCTAATAGCCACTGTCTCTAGGAATTAGTTGTCTGTTTCTAAAGAACTGGGAGCAACAGTAAAGAACTGGTGGTAACGATAAATAACGGGCAGTGACAGTATTTTTAACAGGCAGTAAAAATAAAGAACTAGACGTCACAATAAAAAAACTGGAAATAATAATAAATGCCAGCAGAAATAATAAAGAACTCACTCAAATAGGTAAAACGTTAAAGAACTGGAAGCAACACAAAAGGAACTCTCAGTGACATGGAGAACTGAGAGTAACGTCAGGGAACCGGAAGAAATGGTAACGATGTGAAAGAAAACTTACCTGATACCGTGTAACAAATTTACACTAACGTTAAGAAACTTAGCTCCAAGCTGGTATGCTGTCTACATTGTATCATGAGAGTGACCAGGGTGCTCGCACATCATGCCAGAGTGTAATGTATCCTCTCTATTAGTTTTCTCTCATTCATCATTTCTTCATGAGTTCCTCTCCTCCTACATCTCTTCTTCTGTTTTTTTTCTCCTTCAGTTCCCCTCCCCCCCCTACCCTAAAGTTCATTTCTGCCTTAATTTCCTCTTCCAGTTTAGTTCCTCTTGTCTTTCAGGTCTTCTCCAACTGCAGTTCCCCGCCCCTCCCATTTCTCTCTCGCTTCGTTTTATTTTCCCATTTCAGTTGCTCTACTTCATCAGCACCTCTTCTTCATTAGCTCTCCTCTACTTCCTCAGCACCTCTCCTTCAGTAGCTCTCCTCTACTCCATCATCTCTCCTTCAGCTGGTCTCCCCGGGACTTGACTCTCATATTACAGTAACGTTCTCTCCTCAGGGCTCCCTACCCATCTACTACCCTACTCTCTCTCTCTCTCTCTCTCTCTCTCTCTCCCTCTTCCATCATTCTCTCATCCCCTTCCATCATTCTCAACCCTTTCCCTCACACACTTTTCTTTCTTATTCCTTCGGTCACGGTGGTCTATAATGCTTACCTACTCTACAACACCGATCCTTCTCACTCCATCAAGTCTTCAGCAGTTGCCTGCTGGCTCATGGTGGAGCTCCTTGTCCTTAGCATCGTACAAAAATTATTCATATAATTACCTTATTATCAAGGCCAACATGATAATATTTTATTGCATGTTTTACGTTTATTTCTATACATTTACTAATTTTCCAAAAAATATCAATATGCCAGATTTTCGACATAGCCCTAAATCCAATAGACTTTGACAACATGCCCATGCACTCAGCCCCAGGCCCAGACTCGTGGAACTCTGTGTTCATTAAGAACTGCAAGAAACCCCTTTCGCGTTCCTTACGTATACTATGGAGGAGCTTAGACATGGGTGAAATTCCACAGTCACTAAAAACAACGGATATAGCCCCACTCCATAAAGGTGACAGCAAAGCATTAGCTAAGAACTATAGACCAATTGCTCTAATGTCCCACATCATAAAAATCTTTGAAAGAGTACTAAGAAGCACGATTGCAAACCACTTGGATTCCCAAAAACTGCACAATCCAGGGCATCATGGGTTCAGAGCAGGTCACTACTGCCTCTCGCAACTACTGGATCACTATGATATGGTCTTGGATGCACTGGAAGAAAAACAGAATGCAGATGTAATATACACAAACTTTGCAAAAGCCTTTGACTACGGGGAGTAGAATGAAATTATCTCTGAGGCACCCACACCAACGTATGTCCTTGGATCACGGTACAACACTTAGCTATGCTGGGTGCGTGATTCTTGAAGGATTGTATGGTCCCGGGGAATTTTCCCGTCGTGAATTTTCGCTCACCATGAGGCGGGCTAAAACAACACGGGTTCGATCCCCCGGCTAGTCGCAGTGTTGTTATTGATTAAATACCACTCGTTCGTGGTTACAATATATATGTATATATATATATATATATATATATATATATATATATATATATATATATATATATATATATATATATATATATATATATATATATTCCACTGCATTGCAGAGGAATTTGATGATGAGCGACATACAATCTGTTTCATGTGACGACTGGCCAGATCTGAAATTAACCTCCCATCATGTTGTCGCCATTTCATCTGCAGCAGATTACAGTATAACAGATACAAGACCATGTCTGTTGACACAAGCTAAGCTACACACAATGTCACTGCCTGTCTTCCGACACCGGTGATGGTTCATTTGGTTCACACCGGTGTTCCGATACTGGTGATGGTTCATCTGGTTTTTACCTGTGTTCTGACACAAGCGAAGCTTCATATGCTCCTCACATGTGTCACGACACCGGTGATGATTCATTTGGTCAACACCTAAATTTCTGACACCACTGATGGTTAATCTGGTATTCACAAATATTCTAACACCGCTAATAATTCAACTGACCCACGCCTGTCTTATGACAATTATGCTTCACGTGATTCACACAAGAGCTCCAACACCGGTGATGGTTCATTTGACCCAAACAAATGTACCGACCCGGGTGACTCTATCAACGCTATACATGCGTTCTGAACACATTGTTGACGACAAGGTAGATGGCACCAGGCGGACCAGTGACCAGTGCCGGAAAATTGAACGCAGAATATTAAAACAGTTGAAAAATGGGTAGATTTCAGGATGTGCATGTTTATAGAGGGGCAACAGATATATGAGGCCATTTTTAAGTTGGAGGCAGTTAGGGTAACATATAAGAAACTACTGGTAGAAAGATGGGCTAGTGAGAGTATAGGCAATAAGGTTGAAGAGGTATGGGGTAGTTTATATATATATATATATATATATATATATATATATATATATATATATATATATATAACTAAAAGAGCGTAATCCAAAAAATTCAAATTCCTGGTGAAACGATACACTGGCAATAGCCATAACAGTTGCCTTTTTTTTTGCAAAATGAGAGCAATTTCCTACGTATTGACATCAATATTCATGAAAATGTAACGCTTAAACAACGTAATTTATATCCATTATACCCAGTGTTAATACTGTGGTAAATATTTTGCATATTTTTTAACACCGTTGATGTGTACATTTATGTCAGTTCTGTGTGTCAGTGGTATGTTATGAGTGGATATTAGTAATTAAAAAAAAGACGTTACATCTAATTTCAATATTTAATAAGTTGTTTCATAATACATCACCGTCTCTCACCAAGATACTGAGAGAAACGGTGAATGTGGCCTTTGTTGGAAACACATTCACTATCATTCGTTCAATCGCTGCCTTGCCTGAAGTATCCTGACAATTCATATGATCTGCACAGTACAGCATCCTCATCTATTCTTTAAAATGCAGATATTGTTCTCACATCCAGGACTCAAGTCCTGGATGTTACCTTTCTCACACTCCAACAGCACGTCAAGTCATAAAGAATCCACTTTACTCTAACACGCTGATATAAACCTGTTGGATGTTTAACCTTTTAGCACTCAAAACCCTCCAACTCTTCCAGGGATGACTTCTACTCTGCCTTCCCTCACCCAAGATTAATATGCACTCTTATCTTTTCCCCTTCATCCTCTCTAAATGCCCAAATCATCACAAGAACCACTTCTCAGCTCTCTGAATTATTATGCTGATAACACCACCAGCCTCTAGTCTCCTCGCTACGAATTCTCTGCATGATCTTTACAGCATAGATCGCTCTCAAATATGAATGAAATTTCCACTGCTTCCAGCCTCTTTGCTGCTACCTTTAAAGACCATGATTCACACCTATTTACATATACCTTTGATATACCTTTGAAGAGTTTCGAGAGTATCTACTCTCTGAGCCCGGCCATGGGCCAGGCTCGTCTGGTGCTTGCCTGGTCAACCAGGCTGTTGCTGCTGGAGGCCCGCTGCCCCACATATCCATCACAGCCTGGTTGATCTGGCACCTGGTGAAGATATTTGTCCAGTTTCCTCTTGAAGGCTTCTACACTGGTTCCAGCCGTGTTTCGGATATCTTCTGGTAAGATGTTGAATAGTCTGGGACCCCGGATGTTAATACAGTGCTCCCGTATTGTCCCCACCGCACCCCTGCTCCTCACTGGGTTTATTTTACACTTTCTCCCATATCTCTCACTCCAGTATGTTGTTATGGCAGTGTGCAGGCCCTCAAGTACTTTCCAGGTATATATTATCATGTATCTCTCTCTCCTCCGCTCCAATGAGTACATGTTCAAGACTTGAAGGCGTTCCCAATAATTTAGATGTTTCAATGGCTCAATGTGAGCCGTAAACGATCTCTGGATTTGTTCCAGCTCTGATATTTCTCCTGCCCTGAACGGGGCCGTCAGCACTGAGCAGTATTCTAAGTTTGGGAGCACTAGCGATTTGAATAGTGTCACCATCGGCATTATTTCCCTTGTTTTGAAAGTTCTCAATACCCACCCCGTCACCTTCCTGGCTGTTGTGATCTTTGTCTTGTTATGGTCTTTAAACGACAGATCAGCAGACATAATTATTTCCAAGTCCTTTACGTGTTCCTTTCGTTCTATGTGGTGACCCTCTTGTACCTGTTCTGTAAAATAATGTTTTGGAAAAGTTAAATTTTTAAGGGAGTTCAGCGTATTCGGCAAATTCTTTCAAAGAATGATGGATCCTTTTTTTTTTATTAGCAATAATATAAAGATTTTTATTTTTTTGATGAACCCAGGACTCCCTCTTGAATATTATGTTTAACTGCTGCGGTAATCCGGTATAACTGAGTGTAAGAGTCTTCGTGCCAACCAATTTCCTCTGGTACATCAAAATGTGGAATTCCTTCATTTTGATGCTAATATAGTTTAGGTTTTCTATCTGCTAAATGATTCAGTATAAACTGATTTAATTTGTTTGATATTATTTTTTTTAGCTAAAATAATATAATCTAAATTATTTTATTTAACAAAATCTAGTGATGACTTGTCTCACAATTCTTTATTTGGAAATGTGCGAAGTGATGATCAACCACGTTTGGAGTACATGGCATTTCTTATCGAAATATGACTACCAATGTTGTTGTGGTTTTAACTGCGGTATTTAGAATCGCCTAATACCGCATAAAGTTTAAGCAGTTTCTGTAAGAAATTACAGACATTGGTAATCATGAATATTTATTATTATTTAAATGGGTGAGACGCTAAGCTACGGCTTGTGAACATAACATAGATTGAATAAGTGGAAAGATTTCATGGATTAAAATAATTAACAAAAGCACCATTCATCGCCATTTCGAAGATGGTGATTTTTGTAAACCTGAACGCCGGTAGATCAAATTTCTTTGGGATTAACACAAGGTACTGTTTTAATTCCTTAATGAAAAATCTCTGTGTAGTTAAAAAATAACATTGGTTTTAGATTTTTTTCAGATTTTGTTTTTTTTATTTGATTTATGAATGTTAATTATTTGTTCATGTTAATGCCTTATTTTTGTAACTTTAGCTAATATAATGACGAGATCACCCAGAGCAGATCACAATATAATTTTATGTACCACTGTTTTCTCTAATCTTGATTAACACAGGCAGTTTCTCTAAGGCAGGATGCCCTAAATGGAATAAAAAAAAAGCCTTCATCATATGTTACTCAATAGCTGTTTTCCCCATAACGTACGAATATAACGATACAGTGACCCACAGAACACCAACACCCTCACCCATATTTCATAAGTAAAAGCACAGCACTTCCCAACTGCAAAACAGAAGTGCTGTTATCCGGATTTTCTAACTATATTCATAGGCTTTCCCCATGTTCAAGCAGCAAGTCAAATCCCAAATATCGGTCCTTATACCATGGTCATTTATGTATTCTAAATGCTTTTATTTATCAAACCCTTCACACATTTTTTTCCAATCCTTCCTCAGACGTCCTCTACACCACTTTCTATACACACTAGAGACTTTATACACCCTCCTGATCAACGGATTTTCTATCTTTTTATACGATAATACCGTCTTCATAGTTCATCATTCAATATTCTCTGTATAGCACTCGCAACACACAGTTATCTTAGATACGGCTTTTCCTTTCCCTGTCTTTAGCCTCTTCTCAGGATGCCTCGCATTCTTGCAAAAGGATTGGCATCCATTTATATTTTTTCTTCCAGATGTCGCAACAGTCCATCTCTTCACATATTTCATATATTTGTTTCTCCGGACTATTTGCTTCCAATATGATGTCTAAGCTTTCATCGTTTACGCTTTTTCTTCTTCTCAGTACCTTCCTCTTTTCAGTGTTCACTATTAACTCGTTTTTCACACCCATTCATACATCATCACCAACCTCTACACATTGACTTCTCATTTTTTAATATTTTAATATCCAGGTCTTCTCTCACGGGGGGAGGGTGTCACTCATCCAATCTCTGTCTAGCCAGAAGGGCACCGACATCACGGTTCAGATCTTTCGAACCGCAGCATCTCCACTCCTCCTTCAGAATGCAGGCACTGTATTTCCCTCCTCCAGGACTCAAGTTCTGCTTACCAGTTTCCCTGAATCGCTTCATAAACGTTTTCTCCATCACATTCCAACAACACGTTAAATCATAATAACCACTTGCCTCCACTCACTGCTGTCTAACACGCTCACACATGCCAGGTACGTGTCCAAGCCCCTAGTCCTCAAAACCTTTCCTTGAATAACAACCATTCCTCCTTTCCGCCACCCCAGATTTAAGCACTCTCATAGTCATCGTATTTTTCTCCATCTCTAACCCACTTCATCAAGCCCCTCACCCCCTCAGCTATCTGAATAATGCTCTTGGTAACTCAACACTTCCTCCTAATCTCCAACCTCCGAATTCTCTGCATGATATTCACATAACACGTTGCCTTGAAACATGACCTTTCGGCAACATTCAAAACCCAAGCTTGATACCCTTGACTTCTGCACCTTCAAAAGTCACCGAGTCATCAACAACTATTACTATTTCAGTTTAATATCAAATTCATCATCTTTAAATACTACACGTCTCCCGAGCACCTCTTTTAAAACCCAGACGTTAAATAATCGAGATAATGTCGCACATTGCTCTCTAAGGGCCACTTTTACTGCAAATATTCTGATTCTCTCCTTTATACACTCTCCTAAACTACACTGCCATAGTAATTTTCATAAAAAGAATTCTTCTCATTATTATTATTGTTATTATTATTATTATTATTATTATTGTATTGTTGTTGTTGTTGTTGTTGTCTTTGTTGTTGTTGTTTGTTGTTGTTGTCGTTGTTGTTGTTGTTTGTTGTTGTTGTTATTGCTAGTATTATTATTATTATTATTATTATTATTATTATTTTTATTTTAATGGAGAAACGCTTAACTGGCAGGGATCTTCCAGCGTCTGGGGAATGGGAGACAATCAGATTTGATTTAAGTAGGATGGTCGCTCCAATTTTTTGGATCAAGAGTCCTCGAGCATGAAGGTATATCTTCCCCTATGAAGAGAAATAAATTTTATACTTTATCTTATGTCTATTTTTTTATATTCGGGAAACGGATCTATGTATATTCTCTGCCAGTCCTTGAGAAAGTTGCAGTTTTTCTGACATATGTTAAACAAAAGCTCCAACCATTCGAAAAGTTCTTCCTGATCTATCTTTTACCATCCCAAACATTACCTAACATTATTCCCTCTTTCTCCACTCCATTTACTCCATCTTCCCATAATATTTAAATAATTACACATCAACTCATCATTAGCTGCCTTCTCTCCACAGTCAGTTATCCTTTCATAACGTCCAGTTTTCTCTCATTTGTAATACATTTCATTATTTACGTTCCATTTGCGCATTCAAATCCTTCACCAAAAGCTCCAGTCTACTCGCGTTCTGTATACTAGTTTATTCTCCTCCATCCTCCGCTCCCTCACAGCCCCGACCTTCCAACCCTGGAGCACCCATGGTCGTAAACAGCCCCCTTGCCCTACCCCCTCCACTGCTCCTGCCAATAGTTATCTCAGTCATAAACAACGCAACAAATCCTATTCACGTCGTAAAGCTTCCATTGCCGGTCCCAGAGTGGGGTTACGAATCTCTAGTTCGTATAATGTTGGGAGACGGTTATCCCTAGTTAGCCGAGGACTTGAGTGTGCTGTCTTAGCTGAGGACTTGAGTTAGCTGTCTTAGCTGAGGACCTTACCTATTCTGGTTGAGATCTCAGTTTGCTATCCAACCAGAGGACCTCAATCAGCTGTTCTCGTTGAGGACATCACTTAGCTGCCCTGGTTGAGTACCTCAGTTAACTGTCCTGGCCGAGGATTTCACTGGGTTGCCTAGATCGAGAATCTCAGTGAACTTCTCTAGTTGAGAGAAAGTTATGGATATGATCTTGTTAGTTCTCCTAGCTGAGGGAAAAATGGTATTAAGTATCTTTCTCGAAGGAAAATTCAATGTATCGTCTCAGCTGCACAAATCAATTACATTACTGAACATGTTTATCGGTTGCTGCGCCATCCACGACAGGTATCCCTGAATGTTATCAAATTTGCCCACACACAAACAAATCTTAATGGGTACTATTGTGGTTGTTAGTTACTTCAGAAATTAAATGTTGAAGCTTTTCAGAAGACGTAGACTTAAATATATTTACCGTTAGTTAGCAGAAATAAAACTTTCTCAGTTTTCTACACTTAAAATGGTAAAATTTGTACCTTCACACCTGAATTTTACTCTCCCCCGTCCTTAAATTAGGAGACACCTTGATAATTTTCAGTGATCGGATAAGACCTTCTCGAGTTATGAGCGAAATAAAAACGAAAAGTTAGAGGAAGAACAAAAAATTTTGCCAACCACTTGAAGATAAAAGAAAATCTAATTTAAGTGTCTAGTTTAGGAAATATTCCAGGAATAAAATTTAGCCGTTTTAGTTGAAGTAAAATGCTTAAGAGAAATTCAGGTAACTGGATAAGTGGTATCGATGCTACCACATGTTTCTGAATACACATAGGTGAGTACACGCAAACGCATACGCATACGCGCGATCGACCACATACAGGCACACACACACACATAAGAGTGTGGAAAAAACTATAGGTAGCAAGGACGATTGAAAACAGAGAATTGAGAAGATTAGCCAGAAATGAATATGCAAGGGAGAGAGACTAAGAGACAATTCGAGAATGACATTGCATCGAAAGCCAAATCTGACCCAAAGTTGTTATACAGCCACATCAGGAGAAAAACAACAGTCACGGGCCAGGTTTTCAGGCTGAGGAAGGAAGGAGGGGAGATCATAGGGAGCGACCAGGAAGTATGTGAAGAGCTCAGCACGAGATTTAGCGAGGCATTCTCAGTGGAAAGATGAAGGTTTCCAGCAAACCGAGGCGGTAGGGTACACCAGCAAGTGCTGTGCTCACTACTCAAAATCGAGGAGGAGGTGAATAAACTGCTGTGTGATGTAGATACCTCTCCAAGGATACTGAGAGGAGCAGATGCACTGTGTGTCCCACTAACAACAATCTTCAACAAATCTATCGAAAAAGGACAACTGCCTGACGTGTGGAAGACAGCAATAAACTATAGACCAGTGTCACTGGCATGTATAGATTATCAGGAGAAGAGTGGTGGAGCACCAAGCAAAGAATGGAGTTGTACGATAAGGTCAGTGAAGTTAGACAGGAGAAAGAGAGGGATGGGTAGACTGCATTTTCTTAGATTGTAAGAAGACTTTCGACATAGTACCGCACAAGAAACTGGTACAAAAGCTAGAGGAGCAGATAAGAGTAGCAGGAAAAGCACTAAAATGGATCAGGGAATACTTGACATGAAGGAAACAACGAGAGAGGATACGTGACGAGGAGGCAGAATTGGAGCATGTGTAGACTGGGGTTCCACTGGGGTCAGTCCTAGGGCCAGCGGTGTTTCTTTATTCCGAAACGTTTCGCCTACACAGTAGGCTTCTTCAGGAGAGTACAGAAAAGTTGGTAGAAGCAGTAGAGATGTGAAGACGATGTAATCAGTCCATCACCCTTAAAGACGTAGTTTTGAGGTGGTCAGTCCAACAGTATGGAGCCTTGCATACTGTCAGAAGGTGAGATGTAAACAACTAGTAGAACTTGAGAGGTCAAGTCTCTCTCAAATCCAACTTGTAAAAGCTGTCCGAGGTGCTTTCTGTTCTGTACCAATATACCATTGTGTTATACTGTCTGACAACGTGAATACTAAAATGGTATAAAATACCGACACTTGTGAAACAGTTAGATATCTTTATTCATACCTAACTTTTGCACATGTGTCTTAGCAACCTGTCGGTATAAAGTAAGATACTACTTTATACCTGTCAGTATAAAGTAAAGTAGTGAAGACAGGATCCAAACATAGCTTTAAGAATAGGTATGATAAGGCTCTAGGAGCGGGAAGAGAGTGACCTAGTATCGACCAGCGAAGAGGCGGAGCCAGGATCTATGACTCGACCCCTGCAACCTCATATAGGTGAGTGTAGGTGAATACACACACACACACACACCCATTCATGAACACGATACTAACCAATTTCAAGGTGATACCTTTCAGAAACCTCAAGAAGGCATTCACGACCCTATTTACGGTATATATGCTCAAGCAGAGAACCCTCATCTGATAAAGAATATAAAGAAGCTGGAAAAAAGGCTAAGAGTGAACCCAGTAGCGGACAGCGCGGATGTGGCGCCAGGAGCTGTAACTCGACCCATGCAACCTCATATAGGTGAGTACACACACACACACCTTGTACGTCAGGCCCATACTGGAGTATGCAGCACCAGTTTGGAGCCTACACCTGGTCAAGCACATCAAGAAATTAGAGAAAGTGCAAAGATTTGCAACAAGACTAGTCCCAGAGCTAAGGGGATTGTCCTACGAAGAAAGATTAAGGAAAATCGGTCTCACGACACTGGAGGACAGGAGGGTTAGGGAAGACATGTTAACGACATATAAAATACTGCGAGGAATTGACAAGGTAGACAGAGACAGGATGTTCCAGAGATGGGACACAGAAACAAGGAGACACAATTAGAAGTTGAAGACTCAAATGAGTCAAAAGAATGTTAGGAAGTATTTCTCCAGTCATAGAGTTGTCAGGAAATGTAATAGTCTGGAAAGTGAGACTTACTGGAGGCAGGAACCCTACATAGTTTTAAGACGAGGTATGATAAAGCTCACGGAGCAGGGAGAGAGAGGACCTAGTAGCGATCAGTGAAGAGGCGGGGCCAGGAGCTGAGTCTCGACCCCTGGGACCACAAATAGGTGAGTACACACACACACACACACACACACACACACACACACACTCACACACACACACGCGCGCCTAACAAAAACATTACACACACAATTAACCATTCTAAAACATGCAATATATTTCATTATTTATTTTTATGTGTGAATCTAAACACAGGTCAACTAATTAGCAATATATATTTTTTCCTGAGAATTATAAACAATTTAATTATTATACTGTTAACAAGAGCATGCAGATAATTACAAAGTATTTTGCCATTTTGTTGAATTTGCTTTATGTCAATTTTATAGTGGGTTTATAATTATATAATTAAATTATTTTTAAAAGAACAATGTTGGTTTATTCTCAGCTTTATATTTTGCTAGATTATTTGTTAGTATGGTCGACTTAAATTGGGTAATCAGTGGAATGTCCATAATTTATCTAGATTCTAGCACCAGGTATATTTAAATTAAAAGTATAAAACGCACTTTCATTGTATATTCATTGTATATACACTGGGAGCAATGAGAGCCGTATACTATATGTAGATTTATATACGTAGAGCATTGCACCTCTCCCTGGATACTCTGAAAGTGTTCTTCAGCATAGAAACTCATAAGTATTTGCAGCAGCATTTGCAGCAGCATTAGTAGCATCATTAGTAGTATTATTTGCAGAAGCATTAGCATTATTAACGCATTAACAACAGCGGGAACAGCACCAGCAGCAGCATTAGAAGCAGCATCGCTACTAATCCCAACTTTAATAAGGACTCATGTTTGTTCGTTGAGGATAAGCACAAACGAAAGGTACATACACAAATAACATTAATTCTCTCTAGTTAAGGCATGCGAAGGTTGTTTTGAAATTCCATAAATAGCATAGAAATAATATTAGCTTCATTTTGAGTTATCGTGACAAAGGAAGACGCTGCTGGAGGCCGCTGTCGTCTGCATTATATCGTACATACAATGTCTAATTAGATGAATGGTTCAGAGAACCGACAAGTTGATAAATTAGACACGTGTGCAACACTTTACCTGGAGAGAGTTTCGGGGGTCAACGCCCCCGCGGCTCGGTCTGAGACCAGGCCTTGTGGTGGATCAGGGTCTGATCAACCAGGCTGTTACTGCTGGCCGCACGCAAACTGACGTACGAATCACAGCCCGGCTGGTTAGGTACTGACTTTAGGTGCCTGTCCAGTGCCTTCTTGAAGACAGCCATGGGTCTATTGGTAATCCCACTTATGTATGCTGAGAGGCAGTTTAACAGTCTTGGGACCCGAACACTTATTGTGTTGTCTCAGTATACTCGTGGCGCCCCTGCTTTTCATTGGGGGAATGTTGCATCTCCTGCCGAGTCTTTTGCTTTCATAGGGAGTGATTTTCGTGTGGAAGTTTGGTACTAATCCCTATAGGATTTTCCAAGTGTATATTATCATGTATCTCTCTCGCATGGGTTCCAGAGAATGCAAATCAAGGGCCTTTAACCGTTCCCAGTAATTTAGGTGCCTTGTCGTACTTATGTGTGCCGTGAAAGTTCTTTGTACACTCTCCAGGTCAGCAAGTTCGCCTGCCTTGAAGGGGGCAATTAGTGTACAGCAGTATTCCAGCCTAGAGAGAACAAGCGATTTGAAGAGAATCATCATGGGTTTGGCGTCCCTAGTTCTGAAGGTTCTCATTATCCATCCCATCATTTTCCTAGCACATGCGGTAGATACATTGTTGTGGTCTTTGAAGGAGAGATCCGCTGATATTATCACTCCCAGGTTCTTCACATTACTTTTTCGCTCTATTGTATGGTTGGAATTTGTTGTATACCCTGATACAGTTTTAATTTGCTAAAGTTTTCCATATATGAGTAGTTGAAATTTCTCTTCATTGAACTTCATATTATTTTGAGTTGCCCATTTGAAGATTTGGTTGATGTCCACGTGGAGTCTTGCGGTGTCTTCGATGGAAGTCACTGTCATGGCAATCCGGGTGTCATCCGCAAAGGAAGACACGGAGCTATAGTTTACATCTCTGTCTATGTCAGATATGAGGATGAGAAATAGAATGGGAGTGAGTACTGTGCCTTGTGGAACAGAGCTTTTCACCGTAGATGCCTCAGACTTTACTCTGTTTACTATTACTCTTTGTGTTCTATTTGTCAGGAAGTTATAGATCCATCTACCAACTTTTCCTGTTATTCATTCATCACGCATTTTGTGCGCTATTACACCATGGTCACACTTGTAGAAAGCTTTTGCAAAGTCTGTGTATACTACATCTGTATTTTGTTTATCCTCTACAGCATCCAGGACCTTGTCATAGTGGTCCAGTAGCTGGGACAGGCAGGAGAAACCTGCTCTAAACCCGTGTTGCCCTGGGTTGTGTAGGTGGTTGGCGATCTTGCTTCTTAGAACCCTTTCAAAGATTTTTATGATATGGGATGTTAGTGCTACAATAATAATAATAATATATTTTTATTTACTACAAGTACAAGGTATACAGGCCTAGCTGACATCAATAACATACTACTATATAGAAAGCCCCTTGTTATGCAGAGCATATCGGGTACCCATTTTACTGATGGGTGAACATAGACAACCGGTGTAAAGAAACACGTCCAATGTTTCTTCCAGCGCTGGGAATCGAACGCAGACCCTTGCCGTGTGAAGAGAGAGCTTAGCCACCAGGCCACGGTTTGTAGTTCTTTGAAATTGCTTTACTGCCACCTTTTTAGAGTGGGGCTATGTCTGTTTTTTTAGTGAGTGTGGGATGACCCTTGTGTCTATGCTTCCTCTCCATAGAATGCTGAAGGCACGCGACAGGGGTTTCTTGCAGTTCTTGATAAACACGGAATTCCATGAATCCAGGCCTGGGGCAGAGTGCATGTGCATGTCATTTATTGCCTTTTCAAAGTCTTGTGGTGTTAATATAATATCCGAGATTTTTGAGATGACCAAATTTTGGGTCTCGGTCATAAAAAATTCATTTGGATTGTCGACCTTTAGTCTGGGCAGCGGCTCACTGAACACTGAGTCGTATTGGGACTTTATATCTCACTCATTTCTCGGCAGTCATCTGTGTATGTCCCATCACGCCTAAGCAGAGGCCCAATACTGCATGTTGTTTCTCCCTTAGATTTACCATAGACTGGTAAAAAAATAAAACGTTAATCTTTGAGTATATACGGACTGGTTCAGTTCCAGGAAGTGACTCGAACGCACATGGTTCCACATAATTTCAAATATGGTGAGAGGATACATTCGTATATTCCACTAACCGAGCTGAGTAACTAGTGTTACCTCGCTTCTCTATTAATTCTCGCAGAAAAATAATATAAACTTTTAAGGATACATAATACAGTTTACACCCATTCATTTTATTAGTATGTGACAAATAATAATGCATTCTGAGGTACTTCTCATGCTATGTAAGTCAACCACTTCGTTTACGCTAAGACTGACACTTATCTCAATACAATTATCTTTTTTTTTTAGAAACCATACAGATAATTTGGAGTTTGCGTAAAGTCTTTAGTTTCATCTACATCACAATTTCTAAAACTTTTAACAATGCAGCTGCAATTTTCCGGCAATATCGTGCGTTGACAATTTTGTTTTTGTGAAATCATGTTCAAGGCAAATAGACACTAATCTCTATGGAGTTTGTGTGACGTCTGTAACTCCATCTCTTATCATAATTTCATACGCTCTAGCTAATGCTGTTGCAATTCACTGACAATACCGAGTGCTGCCACCTTTTGTTTTTGTCTCATGCGTGAAATCGCTTCTAAAGCTTTTATCAAAACGATATATACATCTACCCATCCTTTATTATTGTCCACCGATTCAAATATCTTAGTAAAAATGCAATTAGATTTGTTATTCAAGAATAACCTCTTGTGTAGCTAAATTGAAACTCGCTGATTAAATTATATTCATGAAAGAGACTTCGAATTACGTCCATTATTGTTGAGAGTAATTATACTTTTACGGTATATAATGAATAAAAAAAACAATTCATGTGAAAGCATGGAAGAGTAAGGAAACAGGAAGCGAGAAGAATGTGGGAAGGAAAAGTGACTAAAATCAATAATCTTTCTGTGAAGAACACAAACCTCGAGCGAACATCAACAACCAGAAAGATATAATTTAAGGGTTTATACAGCACGAGGAGCCGCTGAATTGGAGAGCAGCAACAATAACAGCAACATCACACATCTGACTCAGCTGGGAGCTAGATAATCAGACCATCCCGACACAAGGGAAGAGTACTGTAAGGTCCCGCCTGTCCCATCCACACCACCACATACTGCACAGATCGGTAGGAAATAATAATCACTAACTCCACCAACACATACTCGACACAACAGGAGGTAAGGAATTAACCCCTCATCTACCCCCACTAACACACCCGACACAACGGGAGGTAAGGAATTAACCCCTCATCTACCCCCACTAACACACCCGACACAACGGGAGGTAAGGAATTAACCCCTCATTTATCCCCACTAACACACTCGACACAACGGGAGGTAAGGAATTAACCCCTCCATCGCTCAAACACACATGACACAACGGAAAGTAAGAAGTCAGACCCACAATACACCGGTCACAGCCAGTAATAAGGTATCAGACCCACAACACAACCACACACCAAACACAACGGAAAGTAAGGAATCAGACCCACAACACACCAGTTACAGGAGGGTAATAAGGAATCAGACCCACAACACAACCACACACCCAACACAACGGGGCTGAGCGAAATCATGGTGCTATAAAGAACCCAAGACGAGGTTGGTTTCTTTGGCTGGCTTACAAAAGAGAGACCCGCCGTCAACAACGCATCGTAAGCCTCCAATAATTAGTTCTTTTCCTTTATTTATCCTGCCGAGCTGTAAGAAACTGTCGTAAAAAATGTCAGACAACTGGAAGTAATGACCGTAATGCTCTCGGCTCCTCCATTGGTCTTTCTGAGGAACGAAAATGTAGCCTCAGAGCGATCGTTTCCAGAGGCATAATTGCTGTGTTAACGACATAGTTACTCCTTGAATGGTTCCCATCTCGCGTGCTGACTTTTGTGGTATTAAAAGTTTCGTGAGATGCTGGAGGAATGAGTCTTCAGGGAAAAGGGGCTCTTCTCTCTGTATCGCCGGCTCTGTTGCTGGCTCTAACGTTAGCTGGTGCTAGAGCATTATCTTAAAGTGATGCTGATGACCCACACACACACACACTAAAGGCCATTGTCAATCGATACCTAGTAACCACCACTACACACACACACACACACACACACACACACACACACACACATACACACACACACACACACACACACACATAAAGACTATTAGTAGTGTCAAGTCTCGTGTCTAGCTATATACCACCTCGCTCACTGCTCGCTAAGTTTACAGGCAATATGTGAGGTCTAGTGTATATTTCTCATTGCAATATTATCCGACAAGTGTATATGTATATCATATTGTATATTTTCCGAAAAGTGTATATGTTTGAGTGTGTATTCTCCAAGTGAATATCTTTCGGTGTATATCTCTAAATATATCTTTCAATGTATATCACTGCATATCTTTCAGTATATATATATATATATATATATATATATATATGTCGTGCCGAATAGGTAAAACTTGCAATTTTGGCTTGCATAGCAACCTTTTCCTGCCGAATAGGGCAAGTGAAAATTTGTGTATGCAATAATTTCGCAAAAAATCCTTCTGAACCTAACGAAAAAGAGATTTCATTCTGTTCGTTTATTATTAAATTATTATAAACTTATCTAAAATATATTTAATTGCGCTTGTTATAATAACGTTAGGTAAGTTTTCTAAGGTTCTTTGGTACAAAATTATTAATTTTTACATTAACATAAATGAAAAAACTATATCTTTAAACGTATATGAGAATTTTTTAAAAGGAATTAATTTTAAATGAGTTCATGCTAAGTATATATATATATATATATATATATATATATATATATATATATATATATATATATATATATATATATATATATATATATATATATATATATATATATATTATGTGTATATATATATATATATATATATATATATATATATATATATATATATATATATATATATAATGTATATATTTTTTTATTAACACATCAGCCGATTCCCACCAAGGCAGGGTGGCCCGAAAAGAAAAACTTTCATCATCATTCACTCCATCACTGTCTTGCCAGAAGGGTACTTACACTACAGTTATAAAACTGCAACATTAACACCCCTCCTTCAGAGTGCCGGCACTGTACTTCCCATCTCCAGAACTCAAGTCCGGCCTGCCGGTTTCCTGAATCCTTCATAAATGTTACTTTGCTCACACTCCAACAGCACGTCAAGTATTAAAACCATATGCCTCCATTCACTCCTATCAAATACGCTCACACATGCTTGCTGGAAGTCCAAGCCCTCGCACACAAAACTTCCTTTACCCCCTCCCTCCAACCTTTCCTAGGCCGACCCCTACCCCTCCTTCCCTCCACTACAGATTTATACACTCCGAAGTCACTCTGTCTCGTTCCATTCTCTCTACATGTCCAAACCACCTCAACAACCCCTCCTCAGCTCTCTGGACAATCGTTTTGGTAATCCGCACCTCCTCCTAATTTCCAAACTCCGAATTCTCTGCATTATATTCACACCACACATTGACCTCAGACATGACATCTCCACTGCCTCCAGCCTTCTCCTCGTTGCAACATTCATCACCCCATGCTTCACACCCATATAAGAGCGTTGGTATAACTATACTCTCATACATTCCCCTCTTTACTTCCATGGACAAGGTTCTTTATCTCCACAGACTCCGAAGTGCTCCACTCACCCTTTTCCCTCATCAATTCTATGATTCACCTCATCCTTCATAGACCCATCCGCCGACATGTCCACTCCCAAATATCTGAATACATTCACCTCCTCCATACTCTCTCCCTCCAATCTGATATCCAATCTTTCGTCACCTATTCTTTTTGTTATCCTCATCACCTTACTCTTTCGTATATTCACTTTCAATTTTCTTCTTTTACACACCCTACCAAATTCATCCACCAACCTCTGCAACTTCTCTTCAGAATCTCCCAAAAGCACAGTGTCATCAGCAAAAAGCAACTGTGACAACTCCCACTTTGTATTTGCTTCTTTATCTTTTAGCCCAACACCTCTTGCCAAGACCCTCGCATTCACTTCTCTTACAACCCCATCTATAAATATATTGAACAACCACGGTGACATCACACATCCTTGTCTAAGGCCCACTTTTACTGGGAAATAGTCCCCTTCCCTCCTACACACTCTACCTTGAGCCTCACTATCCTCATAAAAACTCTTCACTGCTTTCAGTAACCTTCCTCCTATTCCATACACCTGCAACATCTGCCACATTGCCTCCCTATCTACCCTATCATACGCCTTTTCCAAATCCATAAATGCCACAAAAACATCTTTACCCTTATCCAAATACTGTTCACCTATATGTTTCACTGTAAACACTTGGTCTACACACCCCTACCTTTCCTAAAGCCCCCTTGTTCATCTGCTATCCTGCTTTCTGTTTTACTCTTAATTCTTTCAATAATAACTCTACCATACACTTTACCAGGTACACTCAACAGACTTATTCCTCTATAATTTTTGCACTCTCTTTTGTCCCCTTTGCCTTTATACAAAGGAACAATACACGCTCTCTGCCAATCCCTAGGTACCTTACCCTCTTTCATACATTTATTAAATAATAGCACCAACCACTCCAAAATTATATCCCCACCTGCTTTTAACATTTCTATCTTTATCCCATCAATCCCAGCTGCCTTACCCCTTTCATTCTACCCACTGCCTCACGAACTTCCCCTACACCCACAACTGGCTCTTCCACACTCCTACAAGATGTTATTCCTCCTTGCCCTACACACGAAATCACAGCTTCCCTGTCTTCATCAACATTTAACAAATCCTCAAAATATTCTCTCCATCTTCCCGATACCTCTAACTCTCCATTTAATAACTCTCTCTCCTATTTTTAACTGTCAAATCCATTTGTTCTTTAGGCTTCCTCAACTTATTAATCTCATTCCAAAACTTTTTCTTATTTTCAACAAAATTTGCTGATAACATCTCACCCACTCTCTCATCTGCTCTCTTTTACATTGCTTCACCACTCTTTTAACCTCTCTTTTCTCTCCATATACTCTTCCCTCCTTGCATCACTTCTACTTTGTAAAACCTCTCATATGCTAACTTTTTCTCCCTTACTACTCTCTTTACATCATCATTCCACCAATCGCTCCTCTTCCCTCCCGCACCCACTCGCCTGTAACCACAAACTTCTGCTGAACACTCTAACACTACATTTTTAAATCTACCCCATACATTTTCGACCCCATTGCCTACACTCTCACTAGCCCATCTATCCTCCAATAGTTGTTTATATCTTACCCTAACTGCCTCCTCTTTTAGTTTATAAACCTTCACCTCTCTTTTACTTACTGATTCTATTTTCCTTGTATCCCATCTACCTTTTACTCCCACTGTAGCTATAACTAAAAAGTGATCTGATATATCTGTGGCCCTCTATGTATATATATATATATATATATATATATATATATATATATATATATATATATATATATATATATATATATATATATATATATTAATAACAACACTGCGACTAGCCGAGGATTCGAACCCATGTCGTTTTGGCCCGCCTCATGGTGAGCGAAAATCACACATGATGCTCAAACCCACGGGACCACGTAATCCTACAAGAATCAAGCACCCAGCAAAGCTAGGTGTTTTACCTTGATCCGAGGACATACGGTAGTGTGGGTGCCTCTGAGCTATTTCATTCTACTCCCCGTTTGGTGTACTAGCCTCATATCTGCGTATATCTGTGCGTGCCTATCTCAGAGTTTATTTCCCAGTGAGTGTATATATCTTGGTGTATATATCTCGGTATATATTTTACGACAAGTGTGTATCAATCAGCGTATGTACACTGAGAGTTGACTGCAATCCTTACATTGGGCATTAAAACCATTCTTAATTGGTATATTACATATAAACAAACTGGGAATAGACACTCTTCTTCCTATCCCGGTAAACTATAAGACGTGTACTGCATTTCCTTACACATTTTACCTTTTATGATAATACACACGATACAGAAATTCACACAGGGCACCATTTTTCTCCAAATGCCTTAAAAATGTTATATTTATTTTAATTTCAGGCCGTCTCTCTATGCCATGGTGAACTAAAGAAAGCTCTTGTCGTCAGGACTTTACGACCCTATCAACATTGTTAAAGCTAACATAAATGCATATAGTGGATATATCATAGGACTGTCCTGGACTCCTTACTCACACAAATGTTGCAAAATGAGGTCGTATTCTTAGTTTAGCACAGCAGCGCAGGTCGTGTTAGGCTTGACTCAAGAAACAAATTCTTAAATGAGCAGTATTTTCTTGGATTTTCCTCGGTACGTTATATAATAATAATAATAATAATAATAATAATAATAATAATAATAATAATAATAATAATAATAATAAAAATAGTAATATATTATTATTATCATTGTAGTAATTATTATTATTATTATTATTATGGGAAAGTGCTAATTCCGCAAGGGTCATACAGCAATTTTGGAATGCGAGGCAATCAGAGATAATTGTGGTAATTCATTTTTCTTATATCAGGAGTCTTCCGCCAGCATCCTTTTCCTGCAAAATGCAGATAATGAGAGTCATGAATTATTAACATTACACCCAAAAACTTTCGTTTTGTGAAAGTCAATTCGTAAAATGTGGGAAAATCCAAGAAAGTCTGAACTTTATATGAGGACAAAGAATTTAAGTTCTTTGACTTCCTCCGTAGTTATCTTGGCTTCTGATTTCTTCCCTTCGTATGTAGTTATCTTTGGTGGTGATCCTAACTCTTTCTTCGTTGTTGTCTGTTTATTCCTAAGCACTATTTTTATGCTTCGCTTAATAAAAATATGAGGCAGGTGAATGCGATTACTTGCTTCTTGATGTGTGAGGTGAGAATGCTCTCATTCTTCTATTTTTGTGGTAGATAAATTTCCTTACTCACCTCTTGTTGTGTAAGATGAATACCTAATGTACCTTTTGCTAAGTCACCCAGATATTGCTGCGGAGGGTGAGTCCTCTCACCCATATATTACTACAGACGGTGAGTTCCCTCACATCTTGCTCTGTTGAGTGAGTCTCTTACTCACCTCCTGCTCTGTTGAGCGAGTCCCTTACTCACCACTTGCTCTGGTAGATGAAAACCTTCTTCCTGCGTAAGGTGAATCCATTTTCTCTCCTTTTTTTTCAGTGGAGACTGTAGTCCCCTGAAGGCTAACCTAAGCTCCTACCACAGCACCAGAAAAGCACATCGTGGGCTCTCTGAGCGTAATAAAAGGAGCTCATACTGAGGCTAAGTATGACAACATTTCCTGTAAGGACTTTCCAGCAGAACTCAATTCCAGCACTTTGGTAGTCCGGCCTCTGCATACAAAGAGCCTCACTGCACAAATGACCCTGTCTTAATCTGAGTTCATTTTTTTCAATCGTCTTTGAGGTGGGAGGAGGAAAGGGAGAGGAATTTTGAGGGGTAGATTAGCACCAGAGTTTCCTCATTCGCAGTCAATTCAACTTTAGTTTGAGTCGGTAAATGTTTATATTTCAATAGTTATTTATTTCTTGCTTATTTTTTTCAGTCTGCCTTTTACATACGTATAGGCTATGTTATGAATAACACTACATTAATCTTATACAGATCGTTGGTTACCACCAGAAGCACAGTTTCGCACATAACTTCTATATTTGTGCACATAACTCAGTTATTCCGTCCATGTATGGAGATAGTTATAATACCATTTGATTTGCACCAATGTGTAGTAGCACGGGTGCTAACTAGTAACTAGTACTTAGCCATTGTTTTAGCACGAGTGTTGCCTGGTAACCATCACTCAGATGTTGTTTTAGCACGAGTGTTGCGAAGTAAAAATCACTAATAACCAGCACTCAGTTGTTGTTACAGCACGGGTGTTGCCTAGTAACCAGCACTCAGCTGTTGTTACAGCACGGGTGTTGTCTAGTAACCAGCACTCAGCTGTTGTTACAGCAAGGGTGTTGCCTAGTAACCAGCACTCAGCAATTGTTACAGCACGGGTGTTGCCTAGTAACCAGCACTCAGCTGTTGTTACAGCACGGGTGTTGCCTAGTAACCAGCACTCAGCAATTGTTATAGCACGGGTGTTGCCTAGTAACCAGCACTCAGCAATTGTTATAGCACGGGGGATTCCTAGTAACTAGCACCTATTGTTTTAGAAAAACATCTGGTATGAAACCAAATGTTTAAATACTAACTACGTTTGCTGACATGCAAGGCATTAAGGTATTTAGTTGTAGAAACTTTTCGCTACTTTTCAGTCTTTCTGAAAGAGACAAATGGAAAAGGTAAAATAAAGAATATAGAATAGAGTGGTGTTCATTTTGTAACTTTTCTCTCTCCAACATTGTTTTTATAATTTTATCAAAACTTATTCACGTTGTTTAATATCCTGAATATGATACATTATAGTTGTTTACAACGTTAATTAGACAGGAAAAAAATTGCCCTCAAAGAATTGTTGCTAAACCGGTTTTTCTTATCATTTAGTTTAAATTGAAAATGTTAGACAGTCAGTGCTCAAGGCTATTTTCTAGCGTTTATTAGTTAATGTTTAGGCCTCTATGTATGTACTCAGTAGTTGCCTTATAGATGTCTAGGAATATATTCAGTGATATGGTTGTGTTCATTATATACATTATGACGAGAGAGATCAGCTTCTAGTTGTTACAGAATTATTTCAAAATACATAACCAAGTTCGGGTGTGAATCATGGCCAAGGACGTTAATTTTCTCTAGCAGTTATCTATACGCTTATTAGAAATTAAAATTAATCCCGAAGCCCTATTTAAATTTTTGACCTCCGCTCTGATATAACAGTTAAATTAATCAAATGATAAGCAATCAGGGATGTCAATTTTTGCGAATCTTAAAGTGAATATGACTTCTGATGTCATCTAAATATGACATCCAATGATTCAATGTACGTAAATTCTCGTTTTGCTCAACTTATACACGTGTGTCTCTTGTATCGTCTGTGTCTATCTCACTCTACCTATCAAACTCACGAGAAAATACACTCAAACCTACACAAAAACACCCACACACACCTCAAGTTTCCTCTCCTGCTCATCACTTACCTTTTTTCTCTGTCTCCTCTTTCATCTTTAGTCAGGTCCCACACGAATAGGATCAAATTCCCCTTTGACCCTATACGTGTACCCATTCATTTCATTATTCCTACGATGAATGAACGCTAGGATCATACACTGTAGGATTAATGAGCTGAATGGAGAAAAGAAATGGGTCAACAGGGAATCTGTCTTAGGGTCGTGGACAATGATGCGTGAGGAGGCAGAGAAAATAATAAGTGGTGAGCATTAGAAGAAGCTTAAGGAGAAGTGTGTCAGGTTTAAAGACGAATTGGACGAGAAAGAAAATTGGTGGTTGCAATTAAAACAAACATGAAAGAAATAGGAAATAAAGTCAAGGAACTTAAAACTGATGTAAGTATTTTAAGGAAGGAAAAAGGAAGGCTAAATAATCAATCAGGTGGGGACAAACCAGAAGGTCAGCAAGCCAGGAAGGTAAATAAGGAAGAAATGGTAAAAGACTGAAGAAAACTTTAATAGCAAAGGTAAGGATAAGTGCCAGAAAATTGTTAAAGTATCTCTAACATACATAATGTCAAAATATCTGGAGAAGGGAGTAAGAAAAAGGGTATTAGAGCACTTGGTGAGAAGGACACTCTTTACAGAAAACCATCAAGGATTTGGGGAGGAAAAATCCTGTCTTACAGATTTGCAGAAATTTTATGACAGAGTCACAAAGATAAAGATAGGGCAGAGCAGATTGCATCTTATTGAACTGCATGAAAGCATTTGATACAGTATCACACCAGAGGTGCGTCGGAGAATTTCTGCATGCCAGAAAACAAAGTAACTGTTAAGTAAGGGAGGAAGCGATAAATATAATGCATGTTTTTGGAATGTAATAAGACTTGTTTCGGTAGCAGACAACACTGTGGCAATGGATGGAGGAGCAGGCAGGAATAACAGGAAAAGCACTGAAGTGGATCAAGGAATTCTTAACTGGTAGGAAGCGGCGAGTTATTGTCCAGGAAGAGTTAATATTGGAATCAGTACTATTTCTTTTATACGTAAAAGACATGGTAGAAACAAAAGAGCCAGAGATATCACTGTTCTCAGATGATGGGATACTAACGACAGGAGCAAATGAAGAAAAGCTAACTGCAGGACTGGTCTGACAAGTGATTAGTAGATTTTAACCCCAGCAAATGCAAAGTTGTGAAAATTGGGAAAGAGAAAAGATGGCTGGAAGCAAAGTGCAGGCTTTTGGGATAAATGCTGCAAACCTCCAGTAAATAGGAGCGCCTCTGAGTAATGATAGATCTGCTCATATCGTCTGAGCCTTAAATCAACTAGCAAATACAAGATTGGCAAATTTAAGGATAGCTTTCAGGAACTTCATCAAGGAATCATTCACAAAACTATATACATCATTAGTACTCCCTATCTTGGAATATGCGGCACCAATATGGAACCCACTCCTGAGGAAGCATATAAAAAAAACTGGAAAAGAGAAAAGTTTTGCTTCGAGACTTGTTCAAGAGCAACAACTGTTATTATACTTTAGATTTTTTTTTTAGGCTCATCATTCCAGTTTACCTCCTCGTTTATGCCGAGAAGGTCAGACTTGGCCCCAAATACCATCTCGCCTGTTATGGCTGAAAAAAGGTAATACAGTGAATTCTCAAAGCAAAAAAAAAAAAAAAAAGTGTTGGGATCCCTATCCCATCTTTGGCTTGTAATGTACATTCTTGAAAAAAAAAAAACACTGTCTCGTTTCCAACTTCTTTGCCTTTTGAGTTATGTTTTATTGGTTGACTGTTCATAAATGAAAGCCTATTCTACTTGATAGTGTTTACAGCTGAAACTGTCACTGACATTAGCCGGCTTACCGTGAATTAATTGCTTTGTTCCTTACCCAGGGTTTTCAATATCTTCATGGCATATATGAATACAGGATCTAAAATTGTATCAACAAAGGGGTTTCTATTGCTTTCATAACCTCTACCATAGACTTTATGTTACTCAGGAGCGTAATGGTGTCGAGTTTCAATGTCTAGTTTTTTGTCTACGTTTGTTATAAATTCATATACCATTTTGCCACTAATGATTCTTTGTTAATTCGATTGTCCTTCCATCGCTTTTATTATGGCATTGTTATGCTCGTGATTCAGCCAGCAGCATCCTAGAAAATACTCTCCTTGTCGAGTTTACTGTGAAATTACCTTTTCGGAATTCTTCATAGATAGAAGAGTAAGCACATCACATAAATGGATTCCAACAGCTCTGGCATATTTAACCTGATCTGTTCAGCGAGTGCACTTACAAAAGGAAATCAGTATGCACCGCTCTATCTCGTGTAAATATCTGCTGTAAATATCTGGATTACGTCCCAGAAATGGAAATGAAGGTTTCTCTTAACAACTAACTCCAGCTCATCAATTGATAGAGGATCATCATCATAGTATTCTTCACAGAGGTGGAACAGCGCACATGCAGTAATTTGATGGATGCCAAGAGTTTTCTTGACGTGGACAGCCTTCCATTAAGAATATATCTGTGAAATTGATAGAGCATTTTTTGATACGTTATTATCATAGCTTTTAATTAACAAATTCTTCAACACAAAGGTCAGAAGATAATTGTGCACTGATTTTTCCTGGCAATCTGGGGGGAAAAAATGTCTTGAGAGATTTACCAACTGTCTCACTTGGCTCATGAAGAATATTGCGACTTTCTCTGTACACATTAAGTTCTGGGAAATAGCCAACAGTCTTGTGCTTCAGTCTTGGAGCATATACACTATCAGGAAATATACCCTGTGCCAATATTTATTTTTTTGTACACATCCTTGAGGTCACTGAGAGTGCTAACAGTAGCAACATAACTATTCTCCACAGTTAAAGCAATAAAATTTAGATCGCTGTTCATTATCTATGCTGATATGCTCCTAAGGTTATGGTCGCAACCGGTACTAACTCTACAGTTTAACAAGGTATACTCGATGATACGCTTTATCATCTGCAGCCATATCACCCGTACTTAGTTTGGCATGATGGTTATTCTTCTATAGGGCTGTTCAAAGCTTACTGCTTTACGAAGTAGCTGTTTGCTATCTTCTGGCTTATCACAGAACAAGCACAACAGTTCATATTCTGTCTCAGAGTATGCATTTTGTCCTACTTTAAGGGTATTGTTACACTCAAGCTGATCTAGATTACGCTCTTCTTCTCGTTGAAGCTTACTTTTGTTGTTATAAAAACTACATTTCTTGCGTTATTTAGCATTCCCCTTCATTTAGGTGATTGATGCTAAGACTGCTAAGTAGAAAAGCCTATCCATAAGTAGAAAACCTATCCATACCCATGACAAATGATGCTTTCTGGTTTCTCGGTCTGGCAAAAGCAGCAAACTTTTCAATTTGTCTCCATAGTCTGAGGACTCAGCGAGACGTTGCATGATCTACTGTTGTTTGCTCTTAATTTCACTCACAGTTCAGCACCCAGGAAAAAATTATAACTTACAAAAACCAAAACAAACAAAAATTATGAACAAACCAAGTTAAATGTTATTCACAAAATTTAAAAAATTAAGATTGTATTTTTTTGCGTTTTCATTGTGTTAGGTCTTACTGTACGCTGATTCTGAGGTTATTCTGGGGTTTCAGAAAGTGAATTTAGTAGGTAATGATGTCACATACATATCTCTTTATTATAACGAGACGCCATTTTTATAAGAAAACGGGTTGAGAGTCCAGGTGAGTCTCATCCTCAAAATTATTTTGTTGGCTTTTAGAACATTTGAGAGAAAATTGACTCTTTTATACCAAAGTACGCTATTGTTAGCTTTAGCAACGAATCAAATGAGATACTGAGAAATACTTCTTTAGCCTTAGAATTGTCAGGAAGTGGAACGACCTGGAAAGCAAAATGACAGAGGGAGCATCCATACATAGTCTTAAGAAAAGGTATGATTAGGGCTCAAGCAGCCATGAGAAAGGAAACCCGGTTGTAACGAGAGGAGAGGCGGGGCCAGGAGCTAGCAATCGATCCTTGTAACCACAAATACACACAGTATCCCTCTCTCTCTCACTCTCTTTGACCCAGAGCGTCTAACAAAACCTATGCTTTAAGTTTCTTCCACGCTCCAGCGGAGTCTCATAAAGTAATTTCAAGTTGTTTGCGCCCCTACTGAGCTGCTTTCTCCACCAGTATGTGAAGAGGGTAGCATGATTTCTTACATAATCCTCTCACAAACTTCAAGCAACCTTCACGGTTACGAAAAGAAAACATGGTGGAAAGACTGTGTGCAGAGTAAACCTTTATATATATATATATATATATGTCGTGCCGATTAGGTAAAACTTGCGATTTTGGCTTAAATAGCAACGCTCACCTTGCCATATAAGACAAGTGAAAATTTGTGTATGCAATAATTTCGCCAAAATCATTCTGAACATAACGAAAAAAATATATTTCATTGTGTTTGTTTATTGTTAAATTAATGTTAACGTATCTAAAATATATTTAGTTGGGTTAGGCTAAATTAAATTGCGCTTGTTGTAATAAGGTTAGGTAGGTTTTCAAAGTTTCTCTTGGTACAAAATTATAATTTTTTACATTAACATAAATGAAAAAATATATCTTTAAACGTATAAGAGAAAATTTTAGAAAGGACTTAATTTTAGATGAGTTCTTGCTAATTGACCAGTTTTACCTAATCGGCACGACATATCTATATATATATATATATATATATATATATATATATATATATATATATATATGTAGTGGAGGGAAGGCGGGGTAGGGGTCGGCCTAGGAAAGGTTGGAGGGAGGGGTAAAGGAAGTTTTGTGTGCGAGGGCTTGGATTTCCAGCAAGCATGTGTGAGCGTATTTGATAGGAGTGAATGGAGGCATATGGTTTTTAATACTTGACGTGCTGTTGGAGTGTGAGCAAAGTAACATTTATGAAGGATTCAGGAAACCGGCAGGCCGGACTTGAGTTCTGGAGATGGGAAGTACAGTGCCGGCACTCTGAAGGAGGGTGTAAATGTTGCAGTTTTATAACTGTAGTGTAAAGCACCCTTCTGGCAAGACAGTGATAGAGTGAATGATGATGAAAGTTTTTCTTTTCGGGCCACCCTGCCTTGGTGGGAATCGGCCGATGTGTTAATAAAAAAAAAAATAATATATATATATATATATATATATATATATATATATATATATATATATATATATATATATATATATATATATATATATGCAGAACAACCACTGTGAAAGAATAGCGAATTCCATCACTTTCGTGACTTCTCACATTATCTCACACTGATAATGTGAGATGTCACGAAAGCGCTTGAATTTCGCTATTCCTTTACAGTGGTTGTTCTGCATATTGTGATATCACGGCCGACTTGTTGAAAAAAAATATATATATACTCTCGATTATATTATTCCTGTCATTAGTTTAGCATTCATTCTTTGGCAGACTTCTTTTCCTCCAGTGTTCTGTCTTTCTCCAGGAATAACTTCCTGTAGTTTTATGATTCGTATTAATATTTATACTTTCATAGAACACAAAAACTCTTCATTGCAATCACCGTATGATTACGGTTGTGATGGATAGAGGTGGTATTCAGTGTTATTTGGGTGGAGGTAGTGATATAAACGAGTGATTTGGCACTGTTAGAGGGAGAGGGGGTCGTAAGGAAGTGATTGAGGTGGTGGTGAAGGTGAGGGAGACTGCTTTTTCGGGGAGGGGGGCACTGTATTGGTTTTAATTTATTTCATTATTTTCCCTTGTTGGTTTATAAGATCCAGGGCACGAACTCTAATGTATAACCCAACCAGTCTATGTTGCTCCCAGGGGGTTAATGTAGTGGCCAGTGTCTTAGCACCACTGGATTCCTTCTAATGGGTGTGGGATAATCAGTGGAATCCAAGAGGAATTAACTCTCATTACCCAACCTACTATCGCAGAGTTAAAAACGTTTAGAACTGAACGTTGTATGTTTTTTTTCCTGCCACGTCGCTGCCACATGTGTCGTTGTCGGTTTTGTAATTTGCTTATTGGTAGATGAATATATTTTTAATAGGTTTATGGAACCTAATCCAACTTAGCCTAACTTAATCCAAATTTACTTAAAACCTTATTTAAAATATAGAAACTATCTAACTTGTAGGTATAAATAAATTGACGTTAAATAGTACATCCAGAAAATGAAGAATTGGCTTCTCAATTAACGTAACTGCCAGCTGGTCTCAGTACGACGCTGTATCTTAACAAACTAAATATATGTCCTTCATTTCTTTCTTTCTTTTTACAGTTATTCACTGTGGTTCCTTGTTTATCTTATTTGTCTGCATGCACTTCTTAAACTCACAAACTTCCTTAACTTATTTTTATGTTTTTTTCTCGCTGAAAACTTTGACAGGCAACTGGTGGAGGAGGACCTGCGACTGACGCCGTCAACACGGTGTCTCGATGCGCAATATGTCTGGGTGAGTGGCACAGCTCCTGAAGACAGGAGCTTGAACTTGTAGAGACAGAGAATCAAAACTGGAGTACTGTCCTAGGTGAGGTAAACATTTGTGGTAGTCAGATATTATCGTGATTTCACTACAACTTCAATTATGTTTTTATATACCAGTTTCAGTGCCAACAATGCTTTTACATGTTTTGTTTTTGCTTCAAAGGTTAAGGGTTCCTTTTTGCCGGTGAATGTCTGTTGATTCTAGAAATTAAAGCTACAAATCTTTTTCTTAGGATCAAATCTCATTATCACCCAGTTCCCAGGTGCTGTAAGAATCCTACTGGTTTTCTGCTTCCCTACAAATATTATAATTATTATTTAACTGATGACTGCTCCTCTCTAATTCAAGAAACCATAATGATACGATTGTAAAAAGCTCATGTAACGGGGGGTTCAGTCCCATTTCTAGTCAGTCCTAAAACTAGCAGGCCAATGCGTAATCCACTGTACAACGCCGGTCTAAAAACAAAATATTAATCCAAACAGGTATATTTCTATACACACTAGGGAGGTTTGCATGGGCCTGCTTGCTTTAGTGCTGGCTTGCCGTGGGTTCGAACCCCGCTTCGTTCAGTGAGTTATTTCCTCATTTACGTTTTCAGACAAAAAAAAATCGATAATTTTCAAGCAACAGCCAATGATTCTCGAGATGAAAGACACAATCTCGAGGAGTGAGTGAGAGTGAGAGAGAGAGAGAGAGAGAGAGAGAATGAGACAGAGGGAATAGGTACTGAGGTTACCAGCTGGGGTGGGCGGTAAGGAAAACGGTGAAGCAGCAGCTGGTGCACTGGAAGTGTAACACAGTTGGTGCAAGAGAGAGAGAGAGAGAGAGAGAGAGAGGGAAGGCGAGATGACAGAGGAAGGAAAGAGAACATAAAGAAAGAGGAAGGAGGAAATGAGGGAAGAGAGACAGGAAGGAAAGACGAAATAAGGAAAGGGAAGGGGAAAGGAGACGAAGAGAGGTGGAAATAAGTGGAAGGGAAGAGAAAATTAGAGGAATAGAATAGCATATAAGAAGTGAAGACGGAATAAGAAAAGTGAAGACGGAATAAGAAAAGTGAGCAGAGGAAATCGGAAAACAGAAGAAATGAGTGAACATACGAAAAGGAGGACGAGAAATAAGAAAAGAAAATAACTAAATAAGAAAATAAGTTAAGAAATCAATACAGATGAAGAAGGAAAAAAATGCAGAAGAGAAGGAAGGAAGAAAACACGGATACAACTGATTAATTCCTTATATATCCCGGGTTTGTCTGGTTCCTTGCAACAGGTGCAACACAAACGGGAAAATTAATTATTGCAGCCATCGACGGGAATTCTTTATAGATATTTCCTTTTAATAATAATAATAATAATAATAATAATAAAATAATAATAATAATATTAAATAATAAAAATAATTATTATATAATAAAAATATTATATAATTATTTTAAAGGTAATTATTCTTGTATTCAGGGGACGGAGGTTAGTGCAAATCCAACGTCCGAGAAAATGTAGAGGTATCAGGTTTTGTCCAAAGAGAATGATAGCTCCAGTTCCTTGGATCAAGAACCTATGTCAGCTTTATGTCACTTCACATGAAGGGGGCATTATTTCCCAATAACACCAAAAAAAAAAAAAATATCAGCATTACAAAGAATAAAACACATACTGATGCCTCCATCGTTCAGGGTAAGACCAATATTCCTTTTTACACTCTAAGGAGAAAAAAACTTGAACTTTCAATTACCGTTGAGGATACAACTCAGTTCTCAATTGGGTACCGGGCGGAGGTTATGCAATGATGCCGGATTAACTCTTAATACATGGGTAGTGTGGCTGAGCAAGTTTGGCTTAAGATTGGCCAACTTGGTTCATTATACCTGTGGCACCGCTTCCGCTTCACTAACCTTGTTTGTTGTTGTGCTAAATTCTCTCTGCTTGTTCTAACTTTAGCCATCCGGGGAGAGAGAAAAGATTTTTAGGAAGAGGGAGAGAGAGAGAGAGAGAGAGAGAGAGAGAGAGAGAGAGAGAGAGAGAGAGAGAGAGAGAGAGAGAGAGAGAGAGAGAGAAAGCAAGTTAACCTAACCTTGTCAAACCCTGTGTAAAAAAGAGAGAGAGAGAGAGATTGATTACTGAAGGAGAAGATAAGTGCATCTTGACTTTGCTTGACACCAGAGGATTCAAAAGAACTGGTTTGTTTTCATCTTAAGTTTGTATCACCGTCCTGGACTACTGCTAACAATGTGGTGGATAAATATATGGATACTCATTTCAGGCTTCGATTTCCCCTGTAGAACATGTCCTTTAAATCAAAGATTTCAGCAATAAACTCTCAAAAAATCTGAAGTGAGAAAAATCTCTCACATGTGAGTCACGGAAGAAACGTTTATCTTTAACTAAATCTGAAAAAATCAAATAAATTTCGAAGACAAAGATCCCATTCGTTTCGGACTCTTCCTCTTTTTTTCTTTCTTTATCAACCACTCTCTTTTTTTTAAATAAAAGTAATAAAGAAAGACGGAAAGAGAAAGATAAAGAAACGGAAATAGATCAGAAGATCTATCAAAGATCTTATTTGCTGTGTCATCCAGGAAACACAAAAAATTGTATTGATGTGGAGATCCTCATCTTGTTGTGAATAAATTTGTATATGAATTGAGAGCAATAGTGTATTTACACTTGGAGGAGTATTTATCTCTGAACATATATACGTATATATATATATATATATATATATATATATATATATATATATATATATATATATATATATATATATATATATATATAGTGTGTGTGTGTGAGTGTGTGAGTGTGTGTGTGTGAGTGTGTGTGTGTCGTGGCGAATATGTAAAACTGGTCAATTAGCAAGAATTCATTTAAAATTAAGTCCATTCTAAAATTTTATCATATACGTTTAAAGATATTTTTTTTTTTCATTTATATTAATGAAAAAAATAATAATTTTGTACCAAAAGAACCTTAGAAAACTTTCCTAACCTTATTATAACAAGCGCAATTTAATTTAGCCTATTCCAACTAAATATATTTTAGATAAGTTTACAATAATTTAATAATAAACAAACACAATGAAATATATTTTTTTTCGTTAGGTTCAGAATGATTTTTGCCAAATTATTGCATACACGAATTTTCGTTTGCTTTTTTCGGTAAGAAGAGCATTGCTATTTAAGCCAGAATCGCAAGTTTTACCTATTCGGCACGACACACACACACACACACACACACACACACACACACACACACACACACACACACACACACATATATATATATATATATATATATATATCTCCTATGTAGTAAGTTGGTAGACAGCAACCGCCCAGGGAGGTACTACCGTCCTGCCAAGTGAGTGTAAAACGAAAGCCTGTAATTGTTTTACATGATGGTAGGATTGCTGGTGTCTTTTTTCTGTCTCATAAACATGCAAGATTTCAGGTACGTCTTGCTACTTCTACTTACACTTAGGTCACACTACACATGCATGTACAAGCATATATATACACACCCCTCTGGGTTTTCTTCTATTTTCTTACTAGTTCTTGTTCTTATTTCCTCTTATCTCCATGGGGAAGTGGAACAGAATTCTTCCTCCGTAAGCCATGCGTGTCGTAAGAGGCGACTAAAATGCCTGGAGCAAGGGGCTAGTCACCCCTTCTCCTGAATAAATTACTAAATGTAAAAGGAGAAACTTTCGTTTTTCCTTTTGGGCCACCCTGCCTCGGTGGGAAACGGCTGACGTGTTGAAAGGAAAGATATATATATCTGTGTGTGTGTGTGTGTGGTATATGCTTAACAGGTTCGCAAATGGGCAAAATTATTTACAAACATTATCTCTTATTCCACAGCCAAGATTTGAAGCTACGCACTCTGCAACAAAGTACGCAGTGTTGTTGCCACACATAGCCACACGCAGGTGTTGTAGTATTCTTCTAAAACCTCCGAGCGAGCTTAAGAAATAATCAATCACCGGTCTTACTTATGACAATAATAATTCATTTTCTTCAATATGGATTCAGAAAAGATTGTTCAATGTGCAATAAAACGATATATGTGTTTTTCAGATGATTCTCAAATTTATTTTTAAATTATTTTCTCCATTACCTTTGGAGTGTTAATTTCTCAGTGGTACTGATCTCTAGTATCTCGTGTTTTCTATGGAGTTCAGTGATGCATTTGCAGTTTTCCTGCAGATTACTTGTCTCTCAGGCGTGTGTATATTGTGTACGCATGATGAAAGTATGTGTCTTGACATAAATATGTATCCATACATTTTTTTGAATTTCTGTACACAAGTTTTTTTACGAGCTCATCTAAAAGTCAGCCTTTCATAGAATAAAATATCACATTATTTAACATTTATAAAATTATTTTACTTTATGTTGAATTAATATTCCTCAAAGCCATACGCTACTTAATTCGACAAGTCTTCCTTTCAGTGAAGCCCAGTGTTAACCCAGTCATTAAAAAACAAAATTTGAGGTTCTGATTGCGATTTAAGCGACGATTTAATTAATGTATACGAAGTTCTTTGAAGGAAGGTGAAATAGTGATAATTAGTTCTTCAAGGATTTCCATGGTTGTTCATATAATAAGCTATTTGCCGAGAAACCGCATTACCTAGATGTTAATTAGGGTGATGGGGTAATTACAGCACAAAGCAGGTTTAACAGTAATAAACAGTTTAGCAGGCTGGGGTAAAGTGGAGATCGTGTAGCCTTCACTGCTGAAGAGATAACAAGAAAGTTCAATTTTCTTCTCACATACTGTCATTATCTTCCTCCATCTATCTCTCCTTACTCTCCGTCTACATTATGTGATCATTACTCCTTGTTCTTTCCTTTGATGTTATCGTTTTTCCTGCCTATATGTTTTCCCAATTCCGTCCAATTGTATACCTCCACCTCTTTCCCTACCTCTCTAACTCCTTCCTTCCACAATCCATTTTTGTTCTGCTCTCTTCCGTTCCCCTTTGGGATTCTCTTAACGCTTTCCGGCTCTTGCCCTTCCGGCTCTTGCCCTTCTGGCTCTTGTACTTCCGGCTCTTGTCCTTCTGGCTCTTGTACTTCCGGCTCTTGCCCTTCTGGCTCTTGTACTTCCGGCTCTTGTCCTTCTGGCTCTTGTACTTCCGGCTCTTGCCCTTCTGGCTCTTGTACTTCCGGCTCTTGTCCTTCTGGCTCTTGTACTTCCGGCTCTTGTCCTTCTGGCTCTTGTACTAGTCCACAGCAACACCAACAATACTAATTATACAACAACAGAAGCAGCAGGAGCGACAGCAGAAGCAGCAGTAGTAACAGCAACAACAGCAGCAATCAGCAGCTTCAACTGCAGAAGCAACAGCGCCAGCAACGTAAATAGAAACGTCAGAAGCAGTAGGAACAATAACATCAACCAGATGCAGCAGAAGAAGCAGTATCAAGAGCAGCAATAACAGCAGCAGCAGTATCAGGACAGTACCAGAGCAGAGAGGTAAATGGCAGACTTTCAACTGAACTGTGATGCCCTGGAGCATTCAGTGCAGAACTCTCCTTGTTACCGCTTGACTTGCCAAAATGCTCTTTCAGTTTCTTTTTCCACGAAGTTGTGTCTCCCTGTATAGTTGGACATCGAAATAATTCGTTTCTTTATTTTAGTGTTGGTCGATGGGATCAATCTGTCTGTTCTTTGCTGATTAAGGTGATCTACAAATCTTGATCTGGTAGTTTACATTATCTCTTGCTAAATAAGCGAACAAGTATACCATTGTCTGCCTCTCACTTTCTTTTGGATATCAACAAATCTTTTCCAAAAGAATTATTTTTATGTTCCTTTAACAGTTTACTTATTTGTGATCATTAATTCATGTTCTGCGATATCAGTTTTACTGGTGCTCTCTTCTTTAACCTTGGTAATATATATCAAGCCATGCTTCTTGATTACTAACAGTGAATCTATTTTTACCGAAAGTTCTTTACATTTCAAAAGTTTTTAAAAGAGTATGGAATATTTTTAAGCTTAAAATGCCATCATTTGGAATTCACGCGCTAGGCGCATCCAAAACCTATAAATCAGTCGGCTTTCTTCTTTCTCTCTGGAAACTCGTATCTAGTTTCTGTCTTATATATCCACCTTTGTTGACGTAGATGGCTCAAGTTCTGTTCCGACCCCCCACACTGTCTTTCTGACTCTTTTCATCTCAAATATTTCAGAGAGAGTTCTCACTTATAGCTTCTTCTCGATAACTGATATTATTTTCGTCTTCAAAGATTTTTTGTCTCAGAACAAATTTTTTAGTATATTCGGATTTTTAAAAGGCATTTAAACTCCAGTAGTGTGCAAATTAATTAGGACAGGAGGATTTTTTTACTATCTCATAATATGTCTTAGTCTCCAGCTTAATTAATGTAGTTTGGGTTCTTTTCTTTTCATAAGAGTTTGCTACCGATTTCTAGCAACCATCCAGCTGTGGTGTTAACCTGCGACTCTCATTAGTGCTACAACAGCTGTTGTTCTGTAAAGCTCCATGAGTGAATGTGGTTTCGCCAAATTCTCCCCTTTAATTCATGATTACTGTTGAAATTCATGATGGATGTTACATCAGACAAATCGCCGAAAATTTAAGCCTAGCAAAGTCAACTGTTGATAAGATTCTAAAGATAGCTGATAACACTGGTGACTGTGGAGCATTGCGTAGAGGAAGAAGTGGAAGAAAACGCAAGATAACAACGCACGATGACAAGGTTATCATAAGAAATAGTCTAAAGGATCCCAGGAAAGCCAGCAAAGATCTACAGAGAAATTTGGCTTCAGCTGGCATACATATTGATTCTTCAGCTATTCGACGAAGGCTCCTGAAGTTAGCAGAACTCCCAGAAAGCCAGTAAATTAACAATTATTAATTGCTGCTTGGAATAAAAACCGGCTGCGGTGGGCACTCGATCATGAAGGATGGACGACAGTTGAATGGAGGAAATATATAATTTCAGATGTACATAGGTACAGGTCAGTGGTAATGAGACGGAGCAAAAGTAAACCTCTTCGGAATGGAAACATTCTACAAGCTCCAAAACACACACCTAAGAAGATTTTTTGGGAAGTTTTACTATTAAAGCCCTGGACAGCTTGTAATTGTTGAGTGAACGATGAGCAGTGACAAATGCAAGGCAATCCTGGCAACTCATTTGCTTCCCGTTGTAGACGGAGACTTTCCTGATGGAGAAGACATTTTCCAGCAGGATCTTGCTCTGTGCCACACTGTCAGGAAAATAGACATTCCTCGAAGAGAGTGAGCTAAGCATTCTAAATTGACCTGGAAACTCTCCTGATCTCAACCCAATTGAGAATCTATGGGCAATAACCAAATGCAGGATCGTGAAACAGGATTGTTCAACTGTGGAGAAGCAAATTTTGCTTATATTAGGACCTGGTATCACGACGAAGAACTTGCCAAAATCTGTTCAACATTGGTCGATTCTATGCCAAAGCTTGTAGCAATACTTATAAAAGCAAAGGGTAGTCATGTCTCTTATTAAATCATTTATCTGGCATATTATTTATCCAAATAATATATATTAGCCACATTTCCGTGAATATGCTTCACTTTTATCAAGACTGAAGACATCGACTCCAGGCTGAGGGGACTGATTGCCTCAAACTCCTCCTCACCCTTCACCTTTCTGTGCATTGGACTGAAGAAACCACTGGCTGGTGAAACATTTCCAGAATAAACATATCCAAATATTGCTCAAGTGTCTTATTTTTCAACTTGTTGGTTTTTTAAACCATTTATTCAAATTTTATGAATAATTGTGTAAATCATTCTGTCTAACTTTTATGAATCATCTTGTGTATCATTCTATCGATTATTCTGGGACTCATTTTGTGAGTCATTCTGCTAATCATTTTTTTTAATATATATCTTTCAACTGAGAATCATTATTTTGTAATGTCGTTCCCTTACCAGAAGAGAAAGTATATCCCTACTTAAAAAAAAGAGAGAACATTTATCACGACTGTAAATTAATATTGCTGTACTATTCAACACAATGTGCATGTCATGAAGTTATGAAGAAAATATGTAAATGTACACGAAATATTTTAATATTCTGCTTCTCTCATTTACAAAGTTGATTTCTCCAGAAAAAAAGGGCATTCAGTGCTAAATTGTTTTAACACGTTAAAATATTCACTATTATGTTGAGGTCAACCCCCCCCCCCTTCCTTCACTGTGATGTCCCATTTTTAAACATTATGGAGAATATAACAGAAATCTCGTTATCTATTAATATGGCATGACCTGGGACCATATAATGGAGATCAGTAGTTTGGAGAGGGATTCTTTTATTCCGTTCTCTCTTCAAAAGGCGATTCTGTTATTACATTTATTAAAATATCATTATTAAAAACAGACAATTGCAACTATGTAGAGGGAAAAGGCAGATGGCAGAGGACTTGAAAGTTTTCACCTACCCTTAAGGCCTAGAATTTTACGACTCACTTGCCGTGAGTTTAAACCCCACCCGTACCGTGGTTTATCTCCTTCTACATTGATTAATGACTATCGTCAATTATCTAGGTATGAGAGTCAGGGGTAGAAAAGCAGAAGGTTCTTGACTCACGAAATCGTAATGATGACGGCTTTGAGGGGACTAGAGCTAGAGTTCGTCACGGTCACGCTGGTAGGAGATTCATCTGTAAAAACTTGCATTTGTAGTCATAGTGGGGCCTGTGGTAACCTCTCTATGGTGTATAAATATACCTACTTGGATGAATCTTATTGTAGCCAGCTGGCCCAATGGCTCACTCACTGACCTGGAGACTTACGACTCACTCGCCACGAGTTCAATCCTCACCCATGGTACTTTTTTTTTTTAGAAAGTTCTTTCTCCACAATTCACTTCCTTTGGCCACTGCTGGCATGAAAACAGTGGGGGAAAATAACATACCACACTGGAAAAATGACTTGTAATTTATAGGACAGATGGAATTGGATGGAAGACGTGGACTACAACTACCTCTTCTAATTTAATATTGTCTTTAACTGATCGTGTTACTCAGTTATCATTCACATAGCTGTGTGTACCAGTGATTCTACTTCTGGTTACCACCACCTCTGCTATAACTCACTATCCTCTACGTCTACTATTAATTTTATTGTCTCAAGTGCCTTGCCTTCATTCAACTGATCGTCCTGATGCAGTCGCTGAACAGACATCAAGATTCTGTTGACGTCAGACTGCTTCATCTTTTGAATGTATACGACAGTCAGCATGGGCTTAGTCTGGGTTTAGTGGGAGTTTGGGAAACGAATGAGTGAGGTTCCGTGCGTGTGTTGAACCCATTCAATGTCTTTAAAGGTTTAAAAGAGATATTCTTATAGTGTCCGTTTTCTGAGAGAAAATAAAAATGAGAACTTTGAGCCTCTCATCGTAAGGGTTTCTTTCTGAAAAATGATACGAGTTTGATCAAATGATCAGATTATGAGAAAAGAAAACTATGATAATTTAAGATTATTTTTCGGAAAAGCAAAATTTTAACTGGAAGTATATCGGTTACTGTAGTAACCGAGAAAGAAATCCCCGTATTGCATAACCCTAGCCACCTCTACCTTAAATGCATATGATAGGAATAGTGCAGAATGCGGCATAAGTTTATAATGGAGTTAAAAATTAGTGTTGAAGATCTGAAACCACTCATAAGAGGTACTCACAAGTGACCACATGAAATTAATATTCCAACAGGAATAACAAGAAGCCACAACTGCAAATTGAGGAAAAGTTAAGTGGAAAGGATAGAAGGAAATTATTATTCTCAAATTAAGTGGTTGTAAAGTGGATTATGCTTTCTGAAAACTAACAGTATCTGTTTAATGCGCTGAATAACCAAACGAAAATAAAAACATTGAAACCTCTGCTAGTTTTAGGAACAGGTATGATAAACCTATCGAAGAGAGGTGAGATTGCATAAATTGTCGTCAGGGTCAGGAGCTGAGACCTGAGCTATGAAATCACAAATAGGTGAATTATAAATAGAAGAGTAAACGCAATAGCACTCATGTGCACACACACAAATACACACACACACACAAATACACACACACACACACACACACACACTCACAAACACACACACTAGTGTATTCTGGGGACCTGCAGTAACTTCTCAGCATGCGAGAGTAAAGTCAAACAACCAGTATATCTTTGCCTTAGACTAAATAAAGTCTCTCAAGGCGGATGTGACCCGGGACCAAACTTACTCCTGTAGGTCAGAAAGCCCTTCCTGAATACATACACGTTTGCGTAACTTGTGTTACGTACGGCCTAAAAGGCAGTGCAGACTGCATGGAATAACGTACGTGTTACACGAGTCAAGCGTCAAAGAAAGGACAGGTATGAAAGCAAGTCATTTTTTAATTTTTATATTTATTTTTATTAATACATCGGCCGTTTCCCACCAAGGCAGGGTGGCCCGAAAAGAAAAACTTTCATTATTCACTCCATCACTGTCTTGCCAGAGGCTCGCTTATAAAACTTCAACATTGACACCCCTCCTTCAGAGTGCCGGCACTGTACTTCCCTTCTCCAGGACTCAAGACATGAAAGCAAGTCATGTCTACCTTTGATATACCTTTGAAGAGTTTCGAGAGTATCTACTCTCTGAGCCCGGCCATGGGCCAGGCTCGTCTGGTGCTTGCCTGGTCAACCAGGCTGTTGCTGCTGGAGGCCCGCTGCCCCACATATCCATCACAGCCTGGTTGATCTGGCACCTGGTGAAGATATTTGTCCAGTTTCCTCTTGAAGGCTTCTACACTGGTTCCAGCCGTATTTCGGATATCTTCTGGTAAGATGTTGAATAGTCTGGGACCCCGGATGTTAATACAGTGCTCCCGTATTGTCCCCACCGCACCCCTACTCCTCACTGGGTTTATTTTACACTTTCTCCCATATCTCTCACTCCAGTATGTTGTTATGGCAGTGTGCAGATTTGGGACCAGGCCCTCAAGTACTTTCCATGTATATATTATCATGTATTCTCTCTCCTCCGCTCCAATGAGTACATGTTCAAGACTTGAAGGCGTTCCCAATAATTTAGATGTTTCAATGGCTCAATGTGAGCCGTAAACGATCTCTGGATTTGTTCCAGCTCTGCTATTTCTCCTGCCCTGAACGGGGCCGTCAGCACTGAGCAGTATTCTAAGTGAGGGAGCACTAGCGATTTGAATAGTGTCACCATCGGCATTATTTCCCTTGTTTTGAAAGTTCTCAATACCCACCCCGTCATCTTCCTGGCTGTTGTGATCTTTGTCTTGTTATGGTCTTTAAACGACAGATCAGCAGACATAATTATTCCCAAGTCTTTTACGTGTTCCTTTCGTTCTATGTGGTGACCCTCTTGCGTTTTGTATATAGTGTTCCTTTTGAGTTCTTCATTTTTTCCATACCTAAGCAGCTGAAACTTATCACCATTGAACGTCATGTTGTTCTCCACTGCCCATTGGAAGACCCTGCTTATGTCCTCCTGTAATTTTTCAGTGTCCTCTACCGTAGTGACTTTCATGCTTATTTTAGTGTCATCTGCAAATGATGATACAAAAGTGTGCTGGGTGTTTTTATCTATGTCTGCTATGAGGATGAGAAACAGCAGAGGTGCCAGGACAGTGCCTTGGGGGACTGAGCTTTTGACCTCGCTGATGCTGGATCTTGCCCTGTTCACTACTACTTTTTGTGTTCTTTGTGTTCTGTGTTCTACAGTAAATAAATATCGTAAAACCCTCGCACTTATGCGTAATTTGCAGCAAAAATCGGGGAGTGGCTTGTTATGATTATTCCTTCATGGGGACGATGGTAGGTGAGGGGTCGAGGGATTAAGGGTGTAGTACAAATTAGCTTTGAATTCGTAATACGCTTTTGTAAACTTATATAACTTTTCAAATGACAGTAATATTAATAATTAGCTAAGACTTTAATCCCACACAGAGGAGTGAGCCAGCTCAAACACACGGCCATGTTTTCAAATATGTGTACACATATCCACTTACACACACTATGTATTTAAGGGTACAGCACATATGAGGTGGTGCCATGAGGTCAAACATATATCAGGTGAAACGTAGTATAAAATCATCCTGAATGTTCACAAATTGGAAATTAAATTTGGATTACGTTTCCACTTTTGCGATCTGTTCCAGAGGGTTTTTTGTAACACAGCTGACACATAAAAAAAATCACCGATAAAACGAGAAAGTCAAATAGATCAAAGCATTTCCAAGGGAATTATTGGCGTGATTTTTAGCTGATTATAGAAATTACAATAATTGCGTGAATGAAACAATGGTTAAATTGGTAGGGATCTATTAAACGATAAATTAGAATACCGAACAGTATATAGAATGAAAAAAAAATATCTTCGAGGGCACTAACTTCGCTTTTAAGCGCCTTAAACATTGGCCTAAGCTTAGGGTGACCCTTTTTTCCCCGTTATTTTCCCATGACGCTGAATTACTGGAAGGTATTTTGATATTTTTATATATATATATATATATATATATATATATATATATATATATATATATATATATATATATATATATATATATATAAATACATATATATACATATATATATATGTATATATATATATATATATATATATATATATATATATATATATATTTTTTTTCAACAAGTCGGCCGTCTCCCACCGAGGCAGGGTGGCCCAAAAAGAAGAAAATCCCCAAAAGAAAATACTTTCATCATCATTCAACACTTTCACCACACTCATACATAATCACTGTCTTTGCAGAGGAGCTCAGATACGACAGCTGAGAAAAGTCCCTCCCAGCTGTCACTATCTCAGACCCCTCCTTTAAAGTGCAGGCATTGTACTTCCCATTTCCAGGACTCAAGTCCAACTAAATCAATTAACTGGTTTCCTGAATCCCTTCACAAAATGTTACCCTGCTCACACTCCAACAGATCGTCATGTCCCAAAAACCATTCGTCTCCATTCACTCCTATCTAACACGCTCACACATGCTTGCTGGAAGTCCAAGCCCCTCGCCCACAAAACCTCCTTTACCCCTTCCTCCAACCTTTTCTAGGACGACCCCTACCCCGCCTTCCTTCCCTACAGATTTATACGCTCTCCAAGTCATTCTACTTTGATCCATTCTCTCTAAATGACCAAACCACCTCAACAACCCCTCTTCAGCCCTCTGACAAATACTTTTAGTAACTCCACACCTTCTCCTAATTTCCACATTCCGAATTTTCTGCATAATATTTACACCACACATTGCCCTTAGACAGGACATCTCCACTGCCTCCAGCCTCCTCCTCGCTGCAGCATTTGCAACCCATGCTTCACACCCATATAAGAGTGTTGGTACCACTATACTTTCGTACATTCCCTTCTTTGCCTCCATGGATAACGTTTTTTGTCTCCACAGATACCTCAATGCACCACTCACCTTTTTTCCTTCATCAATTCTATGGTTAACCTCATCCTTCATAAACCCATCCGCTGACACATCAACTCCCAAATATCTGAAAACATTTACTTCTTCCATAATCCCTCTCTCCAATGTGATATCCAATTTTTCTTTATTTAAATCGTTTGATACCCTCATCACCTTACTCTTATCTATGTTCACTTTTAACTTTCTACCTTTACACACTCTCCCAAACTCGTCCACTAACCTTTGCAACTTTTCTTTAGAATCTCCCATAAGCACAGTATCATCAGCAAAAAGTAACTGTGTCAACTCCCATTTTGCATTTAATTCTCCATAATTTAATCCCACCCCTCTCCCCAACACCCTAGCATTTACTTCTTTTACAACCCCATCTATAAATATATTAAACAACCATGGTGACATTACACATCCCTGTCTAAGACCTACTTTTACCGGGAAGTAATCTCCCTCTCTCCTACACACCCTAACCTGAGCCTCACTATCCTCATAAAAACTCTTTACAGCCTTCAGTAACTTACTACCTATTCCATACACTTGCAACATTTGCCACATTGCTCCCCTATCCACTCTATCATATGCCTTTTCTAGATCCATAAATGCAATGAAAACTTATCTGCCTTTATCTAAATACTGTTCACATATATGCTTCACTGTAAACACTTGATCTACACATCCCCTACCCACTCTAAAGCCTCCTTGCTCATCTGCAATCCTACTCTCTGTCTTACCTCTAATTCTTTCAATAATAACCCTGCCATACACTTTACCTGGTATACTCAGTAAACTTATTCCCCTATAATTTTTACACTCTCTTTTATCCCCCTTCCCTTTATATAAAGGAACTATACATGCTCTCTGCCAATCCCTAGGTACCTTTCCCTCTTTCATACATTTATTAAACAAAAATACCAACCACTCCAGCACTATATCGCCCCCTGCTTTTAACATTTCTGTCATGATCCCGTCAATTCCAGCTGCTTTACCCCCTTTCATTCTACGTAATGCCTCACGCACCTCCCCCACACTCACTTCCTGCTCTTCTTCACTCCTAAACGATGTTGTACCTCCCTGGCCAGTACATGAAATTACCGCCTCCCTTTTTTCATCGACATTTAAAAGTTCCTCAAAATATTCCCGCCATCTACCCAATACCTCCAGCTCCCCATCTACTAACCCCCCTACTCTGTTTTTAACTGACAAATCCATTCGTTCCTTAGGCTTTCTTACCTTGTTTATCTCACTCCAAAATTTTTTCTTGTTTTCAGCAAAATTTCTTGACAGAGCCTCTCCCATTCTTTCATCCGCTCTTCTTTTGCACTCTCTCACCACTCTCTTCACCTTTCTTTTACTCTCCATATACTCTGCTCTTCTATTAACACTTCTGTTTTGTAAAACCTCTCATAAGCTACCTTTTTCTCTTTATCACACCCTTTACTTCTTCATTCCACCACTCACTCCTCTTTCCTCCTGCACCCACCCTCCTATAGCCACAAACTTCTGCCCCACATTCTAATACTGCATTTTTAAAACTATCCCAACTCTCTTCAACCCCCCCACTACTCCTACTTGCACTAGCCCACCTTTCTGCCAATAGTTGCTTATATCTCACCCTAACTTCCTCCTCCCTTAGTTTATACACTTTTACCTCTCTCTTACTTTCTGTTGCCATTTTCTTTTTGTCCCATCTACCTTTTACTCTAACTGTAGCTACAACCAAATAATGATCTGATATATCCGTTGCCCCTCTATAAACATGTACATCCTGAAGCCTACTCATCAACCTTTTATCCACCAATACATAATCCAACAAACTACTTTCCTTACGTGCTATATCATACCTTGTATATTTATTTATCCTCTTTTTCATAAAATATGTATTACTTATTATCAAACCTCTTTCTACACATAGCTCAATTAATGGTTCCCCATTTACATTTACCCCTGGCACCCCAAATTCACCTACTACTCCATCCACAACATTTTTACCCACTTTAGCATTAAGATCCCCAACCACAATTACTCTCTCACTTGGTTCAAAACTCCCCACACACTCACTCAACATTTCCCAAAATCTCTCTCCCCCTCTACACTTCTCTCTTCTCCAGGTGCATAAACACTTACTATAACCCACTTTTCACATCCAACCTTTATTTTACTCCACATAATCCTTGAATTTATACATTTATATTCCTTCTTTACCTGCCATAACTGATTATTCAACATTATTGCCACTCCTTCTTTAGCTCTAACTCTATTTGAAACCCCTGATCTAATCCCATTTATTTCTCCCCACTGAAACTCTCCTACCCCCTTCAGCTTTGTCTCACTTAAAGCCAGGACATCCAGCTTCTTTTCATTCATAACATCTACAATCATCTCTTTCTTATCATTCGCACAACATCCACGCACATTCAAACATCCCACTTTGACGGTTTTCTTCTTCTTCTTTTTAGTAAGCTAAACAGGAAAAGGGGTTACTAGCCCATTGTTCCCGGCATTTTAGTTGACTTTTACAGCACGCATGGCTTACGGAGGAAAGATTCTTATTCCACTTCCCCATGGATATGAAAGGGAAAAGCAATAAGAACAAGAACTATTAAGATAAAATCAAAGAAAACTCAGATGAGTGTGTATACATAAACGTGTACATGTTTGCGTAGTGTGACCTAAGTGTAAGTAGAAGTAGCAAGACGTACCTGAAATCTTGCATGTTTATGAGACAGAAAAAAGACACCAGCAATCCTACTATCATGTAAAACAGTTTCAGGTTTCTGTTTCACAGTCACCTGGCAGGATGGTAGTACCTCCCTGGGTGGTTGCTGTCTACCAACCTACTACCTATATATATATATATATATATATATATATATATATATATATATATATATATATATATATATATATATATATATATATATATATACATATATTATGCAAATATCGCAAACCAAACGATACAGTATGCAAAACAACCACTGGGGAGTAGAATTATAGTTTTAGGCCTTTCGTGTTACAATCAACACATCATCAGGAGCTTGCAAAATTACAGAAAAAAGGAGGATGTCCAAGCAAGTACGTTCCCAAAGGACCGTCTTCACTGGAGTGACTGAGGGAGAGAGAGAGAATGATACAGGAAGTGCCCCCAGGCACAACAGTGCCCACAGCCAGAAGGATGAAAATTATAGCATTAGAAAAATCCCACAAGCATTGATATTGTAATAGCCTAAACGAAATTAACGTGGCAATAATAAAAAATTCGGTCATGTTCCACTATGACATCAATAACTTTACATACATAAATATATTGTCAGTGATATAGAAGTCACTGGCAGTTATGGGGTAGCCTCCCACGGGACAACGTGTCCATTTAAAGTGACGAGAAAACGATAGCATTTAAAGGAAAGATTTCTTAAAGTTATGTAAAGGAAACGGGGCTCATTAAAATAAACTCATTTAAAGAGGGAGGCATCGGTAACAACAAGAAAGACAGCCGCAGTTATTGAACCCACGTAATACTGAGGCAAACTCTGGTTCAACCTTCTTGCAGTTTCTGTTTAATTAATGTGGTTTCTACCGACTTCTGACAACCATCCAGTTGTCTACCTGGAGTCTACCTGGAGAGAATTCCAGGGGTCAACGCCCCCGCGGCCCGGTCTGTGACCAGGCCTCCTGTTGGACCAGAGCCTGATCAACCAGGCTGTTACTGCTGGCCGCACGCAGTCCAACGTACGAACCACAGCCCGGCTGATCAGGTACCGACTTGAGGTGCCTGTCCAGTGCTTGCTTGAAGACAGCCAGGGGTTTGTTGGTAATCCCCTTGATGTATGCTGGGAGGCAGTTGAACAATCTTGGGCCCCTGACACTTATTGTGTTGTCCCTCAACGTGCTAGTGGCACCCCTGCTCTTCATTGGGGGGATGTTACATCGCCTGCCGAGTCTTTTGCTTTCATAGGGAGTGATTTTTGTGTGCAAGTTTGGTACTAAGCCCTCGAGAATTTTCCATGTGTATATAATAATGTATCTCTCCCGCCTGCGTTCTAGAGAGTACAGGTTTAGGAACTTCAAGCGTTCCCAGTAGTTGAGGTGGTTTATCGCACTTATGTGGTGTTACTCTGTGACTCTTGTCAGTGCTACAACAGCTGTTGTTCTGTAAGGTTATATTCCTGCAAGCGTGCTCCATGAGTGAATGTAGCTTCGCCAAATTCTCCCATTCGGTTCATGATTACTGCTGAAATTCACGATGGATGTTACACCTAGGACGCGTGCAAGTATTAAAGCTCCTAGAAAACATGCTGAGTATCAGACGGGTCGCCGAAAGCAATTTTATGCAACACGAAGCAGATTTTAAACAGCAGAAACAATGACAAATATCAGTGGCAGGTTTGTGGTAACTGAGAAGTAGCTTCTACACTTGCTGCTTAAGTCTTAATGATTTTTGTGTGACTGGGATAGTCGGGCGAGGACATCTCATTACATCAAGAAGAGCTGCCTACTCCAACACTCAATGAAATCTCGAGCAAAAAAATGTTCAGTATCCCTTACTTGTAGAATCACGCAATATGTTGTTGCCACCGCTTCATATGAAACTTGGCTTCATGAACATTTTTGCTAAGGCGTTCCTCGGAGGTGAATTCCTAAGACTAGTACAGCAAAAATTAAGGAGTGTATTTGTTGTTCCACAGATTCTTGAGCCTATTAGTAATGAGGAGCTTAACCGTATTGCAGTTGGTGAGGAGAAAAATGTATAATGCTTTCCGGTTATTATCAACCAATTTCCTGGGAAATACCAAAGCTGACAATAAGAGGAAGATAGTGGAAAAACCTGCTGTTGTACTATAAAAAAAACATGGTCTGGAATATTTTTTAGAGACACAATTCCTCCATGTCCACCTAAATGTTTTTTCCAGCCAACTGGGAAGCAGTCAGCGACGAACATTGTGGACGTCTCCACCAGGACATCTAGTCATGGAGTAAACATACCAGAGAAAATAGTCCATCACTGTTGGACAATTTGTTGAACACCAGCAAGAGATACTCAAGACAATCAAAAGTGCGTCAGGTTGAACCAATATAAGTTAATTTGTACATGTATGTTACAATTATAGTGTGTACATATACGCAAAATGTGCAAATTCCTTGGAAACGTTAAGAAATAGTTTATTATGTTTATATTAATTTCCAGCAGACCCAAAAAACTTTAAAGTGAAATACTTTTTTCTTTCCAGCATTAAATTGTTTGACCCCGATTGTTCGCTTCGAGAGCCTTGTCGTGTGTGTGTGTGTGTGTGTGTGTGTGTGTGTATGTGTACTCACATATTTGTGGTTGCAGGGGGGGGTCGAGTCACAGCTCCTGTGTATATGTGTGTGTGTATTCACATATTTATACTCACCTATTTGTGGTTTCAAGGGACAAGTCACAGTTCCTGGCCCCCACCTCTTCTCTGATCAGCTACTAAATACACTTCCTCCCTGCTCCAAGAGCTTTATCGTACCTCTTCTTAATGCTATGTATAGATCCTGACTCCTCTATATCACTCTCAAGATAATTACACTTCCTGACAACTCTATGACCGAAGAAATTTTTCCTAACGTCCCTGTGACTCATCTGAGTTTTCAGCTTCCAGTTGTGACCCTTTTTTGCTGTGTCCCATCTCTGAAATATTCTGTCCCTTGTCAATTCCAATTGTTATGTACTTCCCTATCACTCCTGTCATCCAGGGTCGTCAGGTTGATTTTCCTTAACCTCTCTTCGTAGGACATACCCCTTAACTCCGGGACTTGTCTTGTTGCAAACCTTTGATCTTTCTCTAGTTTCTTGATGTGCTTGACCACCTGCCTGGAGTCTACCTGGAGGGCATTCCGGGGATCAACGCCCCCGCGGCCTGGTCCATGACAAGGCTCCTGGTGGATCAGGGCCTGATCAAAGAGGCTGTTACTGCTGGCCGCACGTAGTCCAACGTACGAACCACAGACCGGCTGATCTGGCACTGACTTTAGGTATCTGTCCAGCTCCCTCTTGAAGACAACCAGGGGTCTATTGGTAATTCCCCTTATGGCTGGTGGGAGGCTGTTGAACAGTCTTGGGCCCCGGACACTTACTGTGTTTTCTCTTAGTGTACCAGCGGCGCTCCTACTTTTCACTGGGGGTATGTTACATCGCCTGCCAAGTCTTTTGCTTTCGTAGGGAGTGATTTCTGTGTGCAGGTTAGGGACCAGTCCCTCCAGAATCTTCCAGGTGTAGATTATGATATATCTCTTTCGCCTGCGCTCCAGTGAGTACAAGTCAAGTGCTTCCAGGCGTTCCCAGTAGTTAAGATGTTTGATGGAACTTATACGTGCAGTAAAGGTTCTCTGTACATTCTGTAGATCTGCAATTTCACCTGCTTTGAATGGGGATGTTAATGAACAGCAGTATTCCAGCCTAGAGAGAACAAGTGATTTAAAAAGGATGATCATTGGCTTGGCATTTCTTGTCTTGAATGTTCTCATTATCCATCCTATCAGTTTCCTCGCAGATGTGATAGTGGCATTGTTGTGGTCCTTCAAGGTGAGATCTTAGGATATTACCACTCCCAGGTCCTTCACATTGCTTTTCCGCTCTATTGTGTGATGTGAGTTTGTAGTATACTCGGTGCTATGATTTACATCTCTGTCTTTGTCTGATATGAGAATGAAAAACAGGATAGAGGTGAGTACTGTGCCTTGTGGAACAGAGCTCTTCACTATGGCAGCTTCCGATTTAACTATGTGTATCACTACTCTTTGTGTTCGATTGGTTAGAAAGTTGAAGATCCATCTGCCCACTTTGCCAGTTATCCTTTTAGCACGTATTTTGTGTGCTATTACACCATGATCGCACTTGTCAAAGGCTTTTGCAAAATCTGTGTATACTACATCTGCATTCTGTTTGTTTTCCAGTGCATCTAAGACCATATCATAGTGGTCCAGTAGTTGCGAGAGGCAGGAGCGACCTGCTCTGAAACCATGTTGTCCTGGATTGTGCAATTTTTGGGAATCCAAGTGGTTTGCAATCCTGCTTCTTAGAACTATTTCAAAGATTTTTATGATGTGGGACGTTAAAGCTATTGGTCTATAGTTCTTAGCTATTGCTTTGCTGCCTCCTTTATGGAGTGTGGCTATATCCGTTGTTTTTAGTGACTCTGGAATCTCACCTGTGTCTATGCTGGCCCATGAGAGGGGCTTCTTGCAGTTCTTAATGAACACAGAGTTTCACGAGTCAGGGCCTGGGGTTGAGTGCATGGGCGAGGATTCCATAATAGTGTTGCATTCTCCAATATAGGCCTGACGTACACGATGTACAGTGTCTTAAATGACTTTTTACTTAGATGTCGAAACGCTATTCTTAGGTTTGCCAGGCGCCTCAGGAGATATGTTCGGTATGATAGTCACTCCAAGATCCTTTTCTTGAGTGAGGTTTGCATGTACTCCGTCTGCGGTCTTCTTTGTCCCCAAACTTCGCGACTTTTCACTTGATGAGGGTTAAACTCCAGAAGCCATTTGTTGGAACAGGTTTGCAGCTTGTCCAGGTCCCTTTGTAGCCATACCTGATCCTCGTCTTCTCGAAGTTTCTTCATTAGCTTCACATCGTCTGCAAACGGACACATCTGAATCTATCCCTTTCGTCATGTCAGAAAAAGCACCGGACCTAGGACTGACCCTTGCGGAACCGCACTCTTCACACGCGCCTACTCTGACACCTCATGACGTACCATCACTCCTTGTTTCCGTCCTGTCAGGTATTCTCTGATTCATTGCAGTGCCTGTTCTGTTATTTCTGACTGCACCTTTAGCTTTCGCACAAATTTCTTGTGCGAAACTGTTTCGAAAACTTTCTTAGAGTCCAAGAAAATTCGGTCTACTCACCCATCTCTCTCCTGTCTTACTTCTGTCACTTTGTCGTAAAACTCCAGTAGGTTTGTGACACAGCATTTCCCTTCCCTGAAACCGTTCTGGTTATCATGTATAAGCTCATTCCTTTGAAGGTGCTCCACCACTCTTCTCCATATTATCTTCTCCACAAATTTACATACTATACATGTCAGTGACACTGGTCTGTAGTTTAATGCTGCCTGTTTGTCTCCCTTCTTAAAAACTGGGTCTACATTTACTGTCTTCCACACTTCAGGTAGTTGCCCTGTTTCGATAGATGTGTTGAAGATATTTGTAAGTGGCACACACAGTGCCTCTGCTCCCTCTCTCAGGAGAGGGAACTTCACCTCTTCCTCGGCTGTGTGTAGTGTGTCCAGCACTTGTTGATGTACCCTACCATCCCGGTTTGCTGGAGTTCTTTCTGTCTCCACTGAAAATACTTTCTTATATCTTGTGTTTAGCTCTTCACATACTTCTCGGTCGTTTCTTGTGATCTCCTCTCCTTAATTTCTCAGCCTGATTACCTGGTCCTGGACTGTTGTTTTCCTCCTGATGTGGCTGTACAACAGATTTGGGTCAGATTTAACTTTCAATGCTATGTCATTCTCGTATTGCCGCTGGGCCTCCCTCCTTATCAACGCATATTCGTTTCTGGTTTTTCGACCAATCTCCATATTTTCCTGGCACTTTTCCATTCTCTAGCACACTTAGTTGTGGCCTCTCTACACCTTTGGGTGTATCTATTTGTGTGTGTGTGTGTTCATGTATGGGGGGGGGGAATGATGTATATATGTGTGTACGGATGCAGGTGTGGTCATTCTAAGTACTAAGCCACACCAACCTACATTTGGTTGGTGTGGTTTAGTACAAGTGAAGTAGAGTTTATTATTTGCACTATGAAGGTAGTGCAAATGTAGATTTTTTCTCATATAATGATTCTACATTGCTATATATTAGTGTTTGTTGTTAGATATATTGTCATTCAACTTTCTCTCTCTACCATTTTTCCGCTGTCTTCTGTTTTTAATTCCTGTTAACCAAGCTCAGGGATAATAGAGATATCTTAAAAATAATCAGTTGCTGTGTATAGGGTAGACCGTCCTGAAAGAACGTAATTGCCATGTGATAGTAACTTCAACTCTTCTGGAACGAAGCCTTTGAAGCTCTTGTAGCAGATAAACCTACGATGGAATATTTGACGATATCTTCATTTCCCTACTGAAGTCTCCCAGCTCTGGCAGACTATTTCAGCATTATGTATGTGACCCATCCTGCATCATGAGATATATCATGAGATGTATCCAATTGAACTAAATACAACAAAAAATCCCTTCCTCACCTCATCTTGTGCAAACAAAACTAGCTTTCATTTCCACTACGCACTACTGAATATAACAAGGCTGCAACACAGTTTTGCTAAATAATAAAAAAAAAAATCATATGCTCCTGCCCCTTTCTCCGCTCCTTCATTATATCCTCCTCCAACATTTTTCACCAAGTCGACCTTCTTTCCCTTTTCCCACGAAGTCGAGATATATAATCCCCTATTAGAGTTCTCCAGTTAATTGACCGATAAAGCTCATCCCGAACAAAACATTGGCTCTAATGAAGGCTCGTCCTTGTATCATATTTCTCTTCAGATTTTTCATACACTTATATACAACTTACAAGAAGGAAGAGACTCATACAGTATGTCTCCGCAGATGATGTAAAACTAATAACAAAAGACTATGAGAAACAATGCGGAAAAAAATTAAGAAATTATTGGTTGAATGAACAGAATGTAGAAATAGTTCAACAAATGACTTTTAGTTCATTGTCATCAACCAAAAAATTTGAGAAATACTATACTAGAGAAATGGAAAATTATAAAAAACATGATACTCAGATGTCTCAAGAGAACAGACCCAACAAGTTGTTGGAATCGTGGAAGTGGGAGACAAAAGGATGGAAGCTGAAGATGCAAATGATTTGCGGATATTTTATGGAAGTGCTTAACTCTGCGAGTCATTAGTAAATGAAACTGCCTAGAAAAGTAAATTATAAAAACAGCGAAGGTATCGTAAGCTTAGTCTTCGAGGCATGAACGATTGTGCAGTTATTCAGAAGTAACTGTGGAGTTCGAACAGGAGCCAAGAATCGACCACCATAACAACAACTAGTTGAGAAAAACTAATTAAGCAGACAGAGAGAGAAAGAAAGGGAGGGAGAGAGAAATAGACAGAGACAGAGACGGAAGGACAGACAGAGAGAAAGACTCACAGATGCACATAAAGTCAGGGAAATACAGAGACAGACACTAGCACATCAGAAAGCGCTCGTTAATTAGGTCGCAGATTCAGAACCAGAAAATAGACGCATTCTACCATAAATAGGTGAGTAAAACACACACACACATACACACACACACACACACACACACACACACATTGGGAAGGGCAAAGAAGACCGCAGACAGAGTATAGGCTAGGTGGCTACAAACCTCACTCAAGGAAAAGGATCTTAGGGTGAGTATAATACCGAGCACATCTCCTGAGGTGCATATCAACCAGATAACTCCTGAAGCATATGGGCGCCTGGCAAACCTGAGAATAGCATTCAGATACCTCGGTAAGGAATTGTTCAAGACACTGTACACCGTGTACGGCAGGCCCATACTGGAGTATACAGCACCACTTTGGAACCTACACCTGGTCAAGCACGTCAAGAAATTAGAGAAAGTGCAAAGGTTTGCAACAAGATTAGTCCCAGAGCTAAGGGTAATGTGCTACGAAGAAAGGTTAAGGGAAGTCGGCCTGACGACACTGGAGGACAGGAAGGTTAGGGGAGACATGATAACGAAATATAAAATACTGCCAGGAATTGACAAGGTGGACAAAGACAGAATGTTTCAAAGATGTGACACAGCAACAAGGGGTCGCAATTGGAAATTGAAGACTCAGATGAGTCAGAGGGATGTTAGGAAGTATTTCTTCAGTCATAGTTGTCAGGAAGTGAATAGTCTGGAAAGTGATGTAGTGGAGGCAGGTACCATACATAGTTTTAAGACAAGGTTTGATAAAGCTCATGGAGCAGGGAGAGAGAGGCCCTAGTAGCGATCATTGAACAGGCGGGGCCAAGAGCTATGCCTCGACCCCTGCAACCACAAATAGGTGAGTACAAATAGATGAGCACACACAGACACACACTCACATGCATACATACACACACACACACACACACACACACATCGCCCCCTCCCTTTCATCTCTCGTTACTCTCCCCTCGCGACACTACAGCTCTTCCCCTTCCCAAGCACTTTCTTTCCCATGCAACTTGCAGTTCTTTCACTTTAGTGCAAAGAGACACCAACATGCATAGTGTAATATTCTTTGCAACAAGGGGGGTGGGGAACCAGCTTTGATTTGTTACCGTGTATGTCAACAGTGTCCTTGTATTCGTAAATTTCCCTTTCACATACTTCATTCATTTTGCCACTTTTGCGATTTTCCAAACATAGATAACATGAAAAAAAATAGTATTAATAAAAATATAATAAAGTGCGCAAAATATAATGATAAATCAATAATCATGATAACTCAAGACAACACATGAAACAATAACAGTTGAAGGATCCACGAGGCAGCCAGTTTGACGTTTTCTATTTTTTTTCTCTCTACCAACCGTTGGGGGAGACGAGGAAGGGTTCGTATGAGATATCGTCAATGCTCTATTTTGCAATTTTCTGCGAAACATATTGTGAATGCTTTTATCGCTGAAAGTTTTACAGATCTTAAACTAGACAATACGTATATATTTTTTTTTTTTGTCTGCGTGATTCTATAGGCTGATTTAAAGTGAAGGTGATACCAAGTATACTTTTAGCCCACTCAAGAGTCACTTTGAATAGTGTATCTATACTGAAACACCTCATCGTCTGTATTACAATGATGCGCTTGGGAAATTTCTTGATGTTATTTATAAGATAATACTCATTATCTCTTTAATCTGTCTGTTTGATAAGGCCACAGTCGTATGAGGTCAGTTGGGGGAGACACATCGTAAACCCGGAAGGGTAAGTAGTATTATCAGCGTGCTGATAATACTACTTACGCCGCCGCCATGATCTCTTACGACGCCGCCATGATCTCTTGACTAAACTGTACTGCTGGAGGTTTGGCGAATCGAAAGTTTCCTTGGTTGTCATTAATTGATGAGCCCAGTTTCATGACATTTTCTTTCATATTTTTCACTATATTTAATGATCAGTTTTTGCATCAGAATGTGAAGCAGTGATGAGGTCTACGATTGCTACACCTCTCCTCTGTCTCCAGCATACAAGCCTACATCTTCAAGACTGTGACCTCTCGTTGCCTTCAAATTTCCCATATCATGTCTTGTTAATTTAGGGATTTTTTCTTCTGATAAGTCCTAACCGCTGCAAATAAAGCTATTTATGTATGTTTGTGAAATCATATATACATCTTCAAGCTCCTCCTTCAGATTTATCAAGTCTAAGAGACTGAACAATTCCTATGACGGTTGCAGGACTAGTCACCTCAAAACTACCTCTCTGCTTCTTCCACCATTACCAGTATATATTCTCTCCACTGATGACTGAGACATTTCAGCAACATTTGGGTATCTTTATTATGGAAATGTTTCGTCAGCCAGTGGATTCATCAGTCCAATACAGAGGACAGTGGAAGAAGAGAAGTAGTTTGAGGTGATCAGCCCCACAGTCTGGAGATGATGTCAGTCCATCGATCTTGATACAAGTACAGCATGCGGGGAGAAATAGATTTTATACTGCAGACAGGTGGGATGAGCAGTTGGAGGCAACGTCACCAGTAAACAAAATTCACTAGTTGAAGCAGGTTATGACTAGGTTATGCAAGCGTTGAAGAATTTCCTGTATGAAGATCCCAAGACGTTGCTGTATCTGATAGGTAATGTATAAGTGGTTTAGAAAACTTTCAAGTTGCTCAAGTGTCTCATTCATGAACTTGTCTATTTTCTAACCCTTTTGTATAATTCTCTGTAATGGATTGAAAAAAAAAACTGCTTGACGAAACGTCTCCAACACTAACTCCAAGGCTAAGGGACTGATTACCTCATCTTTTGTATATAGTTCTACTGTCTTCAAATTATGTCCTAGAATTTATATTGAAAAAGCCACTGGATGGCGAAACGTCTACATTAAAGATACCCAGATGTTGCATAAGTGTCTAATTCTCATCAAAAATACTCATGTGCTAGACATGTCTCTTATTCATACGTTCTCCATTCCAATGCAGCTCTTGTGAGCGGGGATTTTGCGACAAAGCTTACCTTGGAAAAACATCCAGAAGTCTTCCCACTCACCTAAAGACACAAGCATTCATGCAAAAACTGGCAATATCAGTAATGCATGTGCACAGTACTAACTTCCTTGCCCACGTCATGTTGGAGGATAGAATTACACTGTTATTACGTGAAATTGACAGAATTAAAGACATGTTTGGAGTCTTCAGTTATCTAACTATTGAACGTTATTATCCAGAATAGTGACACGTTCAGTTTGGCCAGACACATCGCACACATCAACTTAGAACAAGGCTTAACTTGAGCCAGTAGGCCTCGTGAAGTGCTCCTCCGATACTTCACTTCCTGATCTTTCATCTGACCTCATTCAGTGAGTGCTATTTAATAAACACTGTACTCGTGTAATCCATGGGTGAAACGTACTGATAAAACCTTTACTGCATTTAGTATATTTTACCAAATCTTCTCTTCTATTTATAAAAGTTGCTTTACGTGATTGATGAAGTGAAGACTTGAATCATATTCATTACGGATTCTAGAGAATTGATGGGTTTTTCATGGTGGTTAATATTCTGAAGTGTTCCTAGTTCATGAAGGTACTTTTTACGTGTGTCAAACGTCCGCTGAGCTTTTCCGATTTCTACTAGGTTTGTTGTGAAAGTTTTTTTTTTATGTATATACTGAAAATATAATAATAAACAATATCTACTTGTGGATGTGAATCTTCTTATTTCATCTCCCATCCATGTATTTACAGGCTATCTTAAAATTGGCCAGTAATGCTCTAACTCTTGAGACCGCCTCTTAATAATTTGACTAGCGCAAATTACCTAACTCATTTTAACATTTAAACCACTGTTATGGAATCAACATTTGTGGTATCATTATCTACTTCCTTTTCTTACGCTGAAGAAATCTTAACTAATGTAACTATAACACTACTGTGTGTTGTATTTCCAGTCGTGTTCCATTATTCTGGATCGTCCTATGAAAACAATCAATCCTAGTTTATTTTGTTTATGCCCCAAAATTGTTTTTATGTTTAAAGCTTATAATCAGCGTATGCGTCATTAGGGTTGCTTTCTCCTATATACTAACATTAAGAAAATGCTCTAATACTTCTCGGTGTACATAAACTATGTCCGGAGTATTTTGTTTTTCGTAATAAAGTCATATTGGCTGTGTTCCTCCAGGGACAAAACTAATTCTTGCATTTTTTTCCTAGATCTGGCAACACTTTTGAGTTATAACTTGGAACTCTTATATATGTGGTTGTGTTAGGGGGGTAAGAGCTCCATACTGAAGGATGAGTTATGTAAGCAAACCTAGAATAAGCCATTGATGTTGTTTTGTATATATGCACTTCTGGTTTGATGCAACAATTAAGCCTAGGTCTTTCTTTGTATTTTCCTAAAGTTTTTGTTTTTTCATAGATGATATGCTGTCTCTGGTCTCATTTCCATGATGCAAAGTTTAATTATTTCACGAGATGTTGATGAATTTTAGTAAACACTCCTGTGACCTATCCAGGTTCTCTACTTTTTGCATCATAGTTATGGAATTCATTTGTTAACAAAGTTGTGATAGCATCTTTACCAGCTAACAAATTAACATGATATTAGCAGTATGAGGTCCTTGTTGGCTCCGTTAGTTACATTTATCAATCCTCAGGTGCTGTATGAACTATGTGAGTTTAGTCTCTTTCTTGACAAATATTTTCCTCCTGTCAGGTTAACAGTATACATTATTTCCCATTTCTGAAGCAGTGCTGGCGCTCTGTGAAAAATTCCGTGTCCACTAAATATTCAATTTTTTTTCTTTAACATCACTTCCATTACTTTGCATGTTATATATGTGTCAGAGATGCTGCTATGTAGTTTAAAGTCTCATGTCTATCTTCCTTCGTGAACACTTGTGTGCCCTAGTGTGAGTGCGTGTGTCGGGAAGAGATATGGTCGATATTTGCATTGAACACCGATAAAACGTTACGACATTCCTGGCCACAGCTGATTTACTGACCAATAACGACAAGGGCAAGAGTGGGAGGAGTAGGAGCCACAACCCAGAGGTACAAACAACTCCATGGTCGCTGCCACAAGACATTTTTCACGGAGATAAAGTGACTGAGAATACTGGGATAGGTTAGGTAAATTTCGGCATTGTTTCTTTACAGCTTATTATGCCATGAGACGGGTGAGGAGCATCGAGAGAAGAATTTTCTTGTGGTAACTGAAAAGAGAAGAGGAACAAACCTGCGGTTACTGAGGTTAGTAGAATAAGTTTTTGTAGTTAATGACGTTACTGAGGTCAGAAGAGGAACTTCTTGCAGTTACTGAGGTCAGAAGAGGAACCTCTTGCAGTTACTGAGGTCAAAAGAGGAACTACTTGCAGTTACTGAGGTCAGTAGAGGAACTTTCTTGCAATTACTGAGGTCAGTAGAGGAACTTTCTTGCGGATACTGAGGTCAGTAGAGGAACTTTCTTGCGGTTACTGAGGTCAGTAGAGGAACTTTCTCGTGGTTACTGAAAAAAAATATATCTTGTTCTAAAGGCTCATGAGGCCAATAAAAGATTTTTTTATGGGTACAGAAGTCAGTAGAGAAATTTTCTTGTTGATCAGATAAGGACACTGGTTTTCCTAATTGTTTCTCAAGAATCTTGTCCAACCCCTTATATTTTCCTTCACTTTCCTTATCTTCCTTCATTCTCCCTTACCTCCCTTCAGCTTCCTTTATCTTCCTTCCTTCACTCATCTTTCTCTTCTCTCACTCTCCCTTACCTTTCCTCACTCTTATCTTCCATCACACTTTCTTCACTCTCCCTTACATTCCTTCAGTCTCCCTTACCTTCCTTGAGTCTCCCTTTCCTTCACTCTGCCTTACCGTCCTTCACTCTGCCTTACCTTCCTTCACTCTGCCTTACCTTTCTTCACTCTGCCTTACCTTCCTTCACTCTGCCTTACCTTCCTTCACTCTGCCTTACCTTCCTTCACTCTGCCTTACCTTCCTTCACTTTGCCTTACCTTAATTCACTCTGCCTTACTTTCCTTCACACTGCCTTACCTTCCTTCACTCTGCCTTACCTTCCTTCACTCTGCCTTACCTTCCTTCACTCTGCCTTACCTTCCTTCACTCTGCCTTACCTTCCTTCACTCTGCCTTACCTTCCTTCACTCTGCCTTACCTTCCTTCACTCTGCCTTACCTTCCTTCACTCTGCCTTACCTTCCTTCACTTTGCCTTACCTTAATTCACTCTGCCTTACCTTCCTTCACACTGCCTTACCTTCCTTCACTCTGCCTTACCGTTCCTTCACTCTGCCTTACCTTCCTTCACTCTGCCTTACCTTCCTTCACTCTGCCTTACCTTCCTTCACTCTGCCTTTCCTTCCTTCACTCTTACATAACAGACAACATGCTTCTCTCTACGCTGTCTTTTCTTTCCGATTCCCTATGACTTTCCTCTTGAAAAAGTATTGGCTACAATGCGAAAGTTGCCTTGAGCAAGTCATTCTGTTTCCCCCTGTGCTTGATTTCCTCAAATTTATATATATATATATATATATATATATATATATATATATATATATATATATATATATATATATATATATATATATATATATATATATATATATATCCATGAACGAGTGTTTTTTAAGCAAATAACAATACTGCCACTGCCGGGAATCGAACCCCTAATATTTTAGCACGTCTCCCAGGAAGCCCGCCTAAATTCCGAGACGCCTTAGTCCACTAGGCCATAAATGCTTCAAACATCAAGTGCCCAGTGTCATTGGACATTTCCAAATCAAGGGGTTCGATTCCCGGCCAGTCGTAATGGAAATGTGACAGTTATTTCAGTTTAATAATGGAAAGAGAAGGCTCAAGCACTGAACTGCAATTTTAGATTTTCAATTACCTGGTAATTCAATAAAATACGTTTTATTCAGTTTTCAATTTTTTGAACGCTTCAAATTAACAGTATTATGAGTGTTGGATAATTTAGTTTTATATTTAATATAACTGGAAATTATTCTGATTAAATTTTCGCAAGTGATTTCCGGTAATGTCTTCATCGGATTACAAACTATATAGATAAATTTGAAAATTTGATTTTTTTTTTTCAGTATGCTAGGGTCAGGAAGGTTACTGTAATCAGACCTGAGTAATGACTTTGGCATTTCAAAGAAATTAAGTTACTGAATATTAGCTCTTCCTGGGTTATTTATTACTTATTGAGCAATAAACATTCCCTAATATATTGAACGTAGTTATCATAATTTTAAAATAAAAATATAGGAAAAGTATAGATATCGGTATCGGCCAAAATTTTTGGCATTCTCCCATTTCTATTTACCAATATTATCTCAGACGAAAGCAGGACTTGACCTTAAGCACTCTGCTTCAAAGTACTCAGTACTTATCCCACACAGCTATGTCTCGACCCCTGCGACCACAAATTGATGAGTACAAATAGGTGAGTACAGTCAACCCGTAGATTATAACTGTTGTATCCCTTCCCTTCAATCCCTTTAACAACATAGGAACAATTATCTCGTGCTATGAAATGAATTGCGATAGCTGATGTCTTGAATTCATGCATCTCCTCTTGAATAATCTGGGTGTTGTGTGCTGTTGTGTGGGATCCAGGAAATGGCATCGCTCTGAGCACAACAGTTATCTAAATGAAGTCTTTGCTGAGTCACGTGTGACAGTGCTTTCTATTTACATTTATGGAGTTGCAGGAGTCGAGTCTCAGCTCCTGGCCCCGCCTCTTAACTTGCTGTTTGCCAGATTCCTTCCTACATCTCCCATGTTGGATTTGTTGAACTTGCTCTTAAATCTATGTATAATATCTGCCTCCATCACATTTTCCTGAAGGTCATTCCACTTCTTGACCCTCCTGAAGCATCAAGAAATACTTCCTGATATCCATCTGATTTATCTGTTGGTTTAATTTCCAACTATGTCCCCACCATACCTGTTTCTCGCCTCTCAAACGGTCTACCCTTGTCTATCAATCCTCCCAAGTACTTTTTATACCTCTATCATGCCTCCCCTTATTCAGCTTTCTTCTAATGCCCTTTATTCTCTCTTAACTCATACCCCTTAGTGCTGAGAATAACCTCGTTAATACGTTTCTAAAATTGTTTAACAAGCTTTATCAGGTGTGGTTCCATATTGGTGCTGAGTACTTCAAGATGGTCCTGAGGAAAGTTGTGTAGTCTTGAATGACTAATTCGAGATTTTTGAAGGCTACTCTTAGATTTACCAGACGAGCATTGGCTGCAAATATTTGGTTGATGTTTGTCTCCAGCGATATGCTTGGTCCTATGCTCATTCCTAGGTGAGGCCTGCATTCTCTGACCCCCGAGTTTGTACTCTGTGTCTGGTTTTCTTGCCCCTTCCCAAATCTTCATAACAGTGCATTTTCTGGGGTTGAATTCATATATTTACTTATGTGACTAATCTTGCAGTTTGCCCAAACCAATTCAAACCTTTCCCTTATCTTCACTAGCTTTTCATCCTCCTTTCTTTTAAGACATCAAATGGAGATACATCTGACTCAGTCCCATCTGACATATCACCTACAAGTATCAGAAACAGTACTGGTCTTAATACCAAACCTCGCAGAGCCCTGTTTGCCACCCTTCCTCTTTGTGACATCTCTTCCCTGACAATCACTCTTTTATTTTCCTCTAATGTACTCTTTGATCTACCAGAGTACATTCATTGTGAGTCCTGCCTGCACCTTAAGTTTTTCACCTAGTCTTTGGTGAGTTACAGTATCAAATGACTTTTTTCAATCCAAGAATATGCAGGCTACTCACCCCTCTCTCTCCTGTCTCATTTTTATCACTTTGTCGTAGATCTCAAGCATATTAGTAAAATATCTCTGAACCACTGCTGATAACTGTTTATGAAATCACTTCCTTCCCATTACTCAGTGACTTTCCTGTTATCTTCTCTAATCTTCTCTATTACCTTAAGTGGTCTGTATGTCAGTGACATTGGCCTTTAATTAAACTTCTCTTGTTTGTTTCCTTAAATATTAGGACTACATTCACTGTTTTCCAGAACTCTGGCACTCGCCCAGTGTCTATTGACTTGGAAATCCTAGTTAGTGGTGCAGACATTGTTTCTGCTTCTCTTCATGGTAACACCTCGTCATATTCCAGTGGATCTAAAGTATCCATCTCACTCAATTTACTTTAACTCTTCCTTTGTTTTGTATATGTTTTCCAGCACTGTCGATGTACCCACTGCTCTAGACCCTCTGGCATTACCCTTTTCCATCGAGAGCATATATTTAAATTGTTTATGTAACACTTCTCAGACTTCTTTGTCGTTATTCATGAGCTCTCCTCCTTCCTACGTGAGTCGCATTATCTGGTCTTTGACTGTTGTCTTTCTTATGATGAGGCCGTGAGGTAGTTTTGGTTCAGTCTTGGGTTTTACTGATATATCATTTTCAGATTGCTGCTCAGCCTCTCTCCTAATCCTTCTATATTTGTTTCAGGCTCTTCTGCTCGCTTCTCTGTTTCCGACCGTCTTCCGCTTTCTACAGTTTTTCCAATCTCTTATCTTCTTTTTTCTTCTCTGCATCTTTGGTTGAACCAAGGCTCTGTTTTTTAAATTTACCACCCTTCCGGCACTTCCCAGCTGGTACTCCATCACCTCATTTGGTCCATCACCTCATTTGGTGACTTTAATTCCATCTCCCTTTTCAAATGCACTGTATTTAGGAATTCTCTCATTCCTTCTTAGTCTCTACCCTCAATATCTGGTTCCATAAGAATTACAAATTTCTTTACTGTGTGGTGGGTAGCATACAAGGGGCTCTCATAATCTATTTCACCCACGTCATATGTGCTTGTGATCAATACACGATTCAATATTGCTAGTTCATCTTCTCTTCTCTCTATTTCTATGTCCTTAACATGCAGACATACAAAATTTTCCTAGCTCTCCGTGTTTCTTGTTCCCATGTGGGTCCCAGTTCTCACAATCGGTGTGGTTGAAATTACCAAGATTTAGAACTTTGCTTTGGCCCTACAAACTTTCCTTGATGCTTTTGCTAAGATGTTAACCACTCTCGTGTTTGATGGGATGGAGGTGGCTCCTTGAATGTGAAATGTCATTCGTCCAAGAAGTTATTAACCTGTCAGATGGGAAAATTTGCTTGAAAAGGGGCAAAAAAGTGTGAAGTGAGGGGACATTTAGCAGGAAACCTGATGGCTAGAAGCTGTCAGCTAGCTCCAGCTGGCAGGTGGTGGTGTCATTTAAACTCACCTGTGAATATTACCAGGTGAGTTTAAATGACACTTCTAAGATTGTTTGCAGAACTAGCGATCCGTTGATACTGAAAAAGGGAAAAAGTAATATCTTTTGTGAAAATGTTAGAGTAAAAATAAGTGGAAAGATGGCAGGCGGGAGAGGGGCGAGGGTTGCCATAATCGTGTTTATATTTATTCTGCAATTCTCTGCAGAAAAGAGTCAGCCACGGGGGCTGGAAAAGGTGGCTTGAGTAATGGCTCCCTGGACAGTGAAAGACTCCGATTACCATCCTGTCAACAACGAAAATGTCACTATCGCCGCAAGTTACGGCACACCGCACGTCCATACAAACAAAACAGTGGCTTATTGTGGCACTCTTATGTGGTGATGTTCAAAATAATCCAGAACCACAAACTAGTGTACAGCTGTAAACGAGATAAATTAGGTGCCCTTGTGTGATCTATGGCAAAGGTGTTGGCAGCCGCATCTGCGCGATTACCTGTGAGGAGTGGGTGCACGTCAGGTGCACACACAATGTTAGTGATGATGAATATAATGAATTAGTAGCCAGGAGTGAGGCTACAGAGCCATTGTTGCTAACGGATCAAATATCATTAGACATATGTTTACAGCCCTTACAAAATTCACCTTATTTGAATTTCGTAAGGGGTGGGTGCACAACGGATGTATGTTTGGTTATGTTAATAATGCTAAGTATCAGTTCGTATGCAACAAATGCACTTTAGCTCCATTGCAATTGCCAAACAATAATACTGGGAGTCTTCAATATCTGTTAACAACAGCAAAATAACGGGCTATATAACAGGTATAAGCAGTTTCTAGGATTAAATAGTTACACGTAGTCCCCGGACATGAAGCTTAGCACAAAATCTCGGTTATATCACCACAGAGATGGCAAATAAAAGTTGATATTTCAGGAATCTCAGCAAGGATTCATTCACATCTTATCTTGGAGTATGCTGTGCCAATATGAAACCCATATCTGATGAAGCATGTAAACAAATTAGAAAAAGTTCAAAATTTTGCAACGAGACTAGTTCCGGAGCTAGAGGACTGAAAAATCAGGAGTGACATGATTACGACGTACAAAATACTGAGAGGACATGTCAAGGTTGAATTAACAGGTCTGTTCGAAGACAGATTTCAAGTAGAGTACAGCTGGAAGATAAAATTCAGTCAAGTCATAGTAATGTCAGGAAATAGTAAGCCCTAGAGTGCTCAGGAAGTTGAACGACCTAAGCAGCGAAATGGTTAGAGGCAGTTGGATCAATAAATGATTTTAGAATAGGTATTATAGGGCATACGCAGCCAGTTGAAAGAAAACTAGAAGCGGCCAGATAAGTACTAATGAGTGCGAGCAGAGAAAGCCAGGTAACATAGAGGACAAATAAAGGCAGGGAACGTAAGGATATATATTTTTTTTCAATATCAGGGATGTTATTAAGTGGAACAAAATAGATAAAAAAGTGGTCGAAGTTAAAAGTACGAATTTCTAGAGTAAGTAACCCAGGAGTTACTAAACCTGTTAGATTTTATTTAAGGGTCGGGACCAAGAGCCATGAATTGACTGATCCCTGCACACACAACTAGATGAATATAAAAGAATGAACGCCCCTCGAGAAATGCTAAGTAGAGCATTTTACTTACGTTCCTAACAGAAAGCTTATTTGCTGCTCAACTGTCAGAGGCATCCATTATTAAGTAGGCGGCTTGTGAACCAGGTCAAAGTAATCAAGTCGGATAATAGGATATGCCTTGGTTTGAGCCAAGTGTTATAGTTTTCTATTTCCTGCGATGAAAGGAGCTTTTTTTTGTGCCTCACCAGTGGAATTGAAAACATTGAATGTTCGTCTCAAAATACACACTGTGCCTTAACAATTCAGACAACACCTCCTGGCATGGTTAATCTCTAACATCTTTGTCATTATCATTTCTGATTCTGAATCCGTGTTGACATATTCCACTAATTCTTCCTCCATCACACTGTTTTTGTAGCTAATAGCTATTAACCTACCTAAACTCAAGTATTAACCTACCTAAACTCAAGTATTAACCTACCTAAACTCAAGTATTAACCTACCTAAACTCAAGTAAAAGAACACAAGTGCAATTAATGCGACATTTTATTGCTTCGCTCTCCAGGAGCTTTGTCAAGCGAAACGTTGCCACAATAAAATGTCGCATTAGTTGCACTTGTGTCCTTTTACTTAACATATTGTCGGTAATTCTACGAACATCAATACATTTCCAATATCACTGAGGGACATTGGCAGCAACAATGTCCGATGACCATCCTACCACCACAGGTTAGGATAACGTCTTTCCCTATCCTTTCTTCCTACAGTGTATTACGCTGTGTACTCAATTATGTGAGTTTGTTTGCAATTATGTCACTACGATTTCGTGAGTCATGTGACTTTACAGTTTGTAAATGTATATGAAATTTGCTTTGACCATTATTTAATATTTAACAAAAACACGCTCCATGTATAATGTAATTTACCGGGATTGTACTGAAACCGGACACGTATTATTCCTGGTCAGGCAGAGTGGCCAGGAGACAGGAGCAATATAGGTGTTGTGAGTTAGTATGAGAAGGGCGACGGCTGGGAGAAGTCGTCGCGGTTTGGCGTTGGTTTAAGTAGGTGGGGGTGTTGTTTTTTTTTGTAAGTTTATACCATAGGTTATTTTATTTGTGTTTTAAGTGCTCTCATGTTTACCTCCAAGGCCCTAGTTTGCTGAGGCCTGTTTAAGTTTTGGGAGAGTACTGTATGGTGTTTTTGACAGATCGGCAGAAAGGACGGAGGTGTCATGGAGCCTCCCTGTTTATAAATTTTTATATACTATTTTGTTTTATTCAGTAGCAGTGTGCTAGTGAGCTAATGTGAACTGGAGTGTGGTGATACTGGTTGTAGTAGAGTAGGTTGTATATACGTTAGTATTAATATATTGTTTTTGTATAGGTGAATTTTTTGTGTCCATATTGACTATTTAAATTTATGTTTCACAATTTGTATGAAGGTACATGTTGGCCCTTGAGTGGTTGCCTTTTCGTAATATGCCCCTAGACAGCAGGTTAAGCAGCCTTTAGGAGCCAGGACTTTTTTTTATTGAAGTTACGCGAGCCACAGAGCGTAACAATTCATTCCTAGCATCTCTGTAGCCTTTGTATTTAGTTTCCATCTCTGTTCTAGTTCAAAATTTGTCTTTAAAATTACGAAGAAGTTTTAATTACGTTTTGAGACTATTAGTTGTTACCTATACATTTAGTTCAAATAATTAGCTAAACAAAATAACTTATCATTTGGTAGCTTACTGGCTTATAATCAATTAAGGAATCTAATTACATGTACATGAGATACATGTAATTAGATTCCACTTACACATTATATTAATTATTACACTGAATATTATATTTGTAAGAAAAGGACATTGCTGACCTGCTGGTGGTTGATCTGCTGGTCCAGCAACGTGTATCTTTATGTGGCACATTTTCTAGATCAGCAATTTCATCTGCCTTGAAAGGTGCAGTTAGTGTGCAGCAATATTCCAGCCTAGATAGAATGATAGGTACTATGAAATAACATACGTACCCATTGAAACTATTACTGCATGAAATTACAGACTTAACCTTAACATACGTAGTATTTACACCTTAAAACTAACATGTCACATATACACAAAGTTTATAAATAAATTTGAGAACTCTGTGCACCCTTGCCCCTCCCATTATTGACTTTTTGCATCTATCACTGAATTTTAAGCTTTCCCTGTTTTTCTTATATCTCCTCCTCAGAAATATTTCTCACATCCTAATTGCTCCTAGTCTTTACATAATAAGCAGTCTATTTCTAATTGCCCTTGTGCGTTCCTCTTAATATTTTAATTATCGTATTCATGTCTTCTTTCTTCTCTCCTCCACTATTGTTATGATCAATTAGACTTGTCTCTCTCTTCACAGTTCCCTGATCTCAGCTCTCTGGCAAATGTGGCCGCAGACCTCTGGATCTTGTCGAATTTTTAACATGTTTGTTTAGACTGAAGCGCAATGCACAAACACAGTGAACGGCTTGACATATGTTGCATATCAAATCTTGAAGATTTCTTTAAGTTCCTGGATACTTGTTGAGATTTGCAAGTGTTGCACTTGACGCTGAAGTTGTACGTACAGTTGAAGGGCGCCTACAGCAATATGTCTTGGTGTGTTGCTAATCCCATTTCTTTTTCTTTTACTTCGTCCTTTATTGCGTGGATTTTTTTTTCAAGTTCGTGCTGGCATCTTCGTTATCCTATTTGAGTATTCCATCTTTCTTCAGCTGTATCATTCGTTTCCATTATATTTATCGTGTGGCTATGGAGTAACTTTGGCTTTATTGCATTTTTTTTTTTCATTATACTATATCTCATCAGTCCTTTGTATCTTCGCAGGCTTTTATAACTCTTCTGCTAATTTATCTATTTTTTGTTACATTTAGCGAGCTCTTTGCACCCTTGCCCCTCCCATTATTGGTTATTTTCATTCATCGTTGAATTTTTAAGCCTTCATTGTTTTTCTTATATTTTTTGCTCGTGCTTGGTATGGCGCTAATTCCCATTTCCATCATATATAAAATTGTACCCCCCTCAGCTTTCTCGTTTCCAGTTTAGTTTTCTGTTCCTCTCTCCGTTTCTCTCTTCAGACCCTCTTCAACGACGTATTCGAAATGCAATGCCACATGTGGAGAAAATTAGTAAGAGATAAAAGTAACAATTCAAATGGAATGACGATGTGTGGTCGAGCAATCCCAAAATTGTTATCCTCCAGCAGCTAACTGGTGAAACTTTATGACCTGTGGTGGAGTGCGCTGGGACTATTAGATCGCGGGTTCGATCCTCGTTATTCCTCTTGAGTTAATGCCACGTCTTCGCTGGTGTCTAATGCTTCTCCATAATCTATATTCATGTCAGAATTGTCTCTTTACAAGCTAACTCAAAACCTTCTTCGCTTCTGCCACTAACACATTTGCTTTCAACATTACTCCCAGGAGGTTCCCTAATGCTGGCTCTTAATCTAAGGAATTGGACTTGTTCTTCCTTGAACCAAACATGATTGCCTTGTATTATCCCAGGCGCTATATGATTCCTATGCGTTTAGCGCTTCCCCGATAAATGTAATAAAAATAATAATAATAATAATAATAATAATAAATCAGGGAACGGGTGGAGTTTGAACCTATGGCAGACAAGTAAAACTCACAGGCCACCAGTGCGTTAACCACTAACCGAGTGGTTAACACACTGGCCTGTTGCCTGGATTCAAACCCCACCCGTTCCCTGATTTGTTAGCAAACGTTTTATTACAATTTCGTGAGTAATAATAATAATCCACATTCCGAGTTCACTTGGTGGTTCTAGTTTTTCTGATTTACAGTAGTTAAAAATCTCCTAAAATCAATAATTTAACAATGCTTTCTCTGTTGTCGTTTCCAATAAATTTTCCATTGTCCTCTGCTCTTTCTTCTCTCATCGTGCTCTGCTACTGACCTGTTGCTCAGTGGGGAATATATACCACTGCCACTGTTAATTATGTTCCACCAGTCCTTACTGTGCTATGAAGTCTTTGAACTCTCCGATTTTTCCACTTGACCAATTCTTTTACTCTCCACTGGTTTCAGATCAAGAGTGCCACTCCGCTATTGTCATGTTATTTCACTCTTTGTTATCGATTTGTAAGTATTACAGTCCCAGAAATTTTGTCTTCGAATTTTGTGATGTTCAGGTTTTCCCATCCTACTCCATCCAGGTATTTACCACAACCGTTGGTACTGTTACGCACTGAATATCACACTGATTCTGCTATATCCACTTTTTCCAGGCATATTGTTCCAGTCTTATTGTGTGTGTGTGTGCGCGCGTGTGTACTCACCTAGTTGTGGTTGCAGGGGTCGAATCATAGCTCCTGGCCCCGCCTCTTCACTGGCCGCTACTGGGTCACTCCCTGCGCCATGAGCTTTATCATACCTCTTCTTAAAGCTATGAATGGATCCTGCCTCCACTACATCGCTTCCCAAACTATTCCACTTCCTGACCACTCTGTGACTGAAGAAATACTTCCTAACATCTCTGTGAGTCATCTGAGTCTTCAACTTCCAACTGTGCCCCCTTGTTGCTGTGTCCCATCTCTGGAACATTCTGTCTCTGTCCACCTTGTCAATTCATCTCAGTATTTTATATGTCGTTATCATGTCCCCCTATCTCTCCTGTGTGTTTTTGTGTGTATGTATGTATGTACAAGATATTTATTCCTATGTCCCTATGGTTCAGCTGAGGCTTTTCCATCAATGTCTATTTATTCTTATTTTTCTATCAAGAACAGAGCCTATTGTTCTCCAGTTTTCTCTGCTCTGGAGTATTTTCTACGGCATAGTAATACCCTGCTCCTCCACCTTTATATCTGTTCCTCCAGTTACGTAAGTCTTAGGCCTAACATTCTTTCCTCATTAAGATTACCCTAAACTTAGACACCGAAAAGAATGCATTTAGTATTTTACTATGTTGCATGCTCAAGAACTGATGTCTGTCCAAGTCTTCATCAGTCATCTATATTTTTCAGGTTTTTTTTATTCAGTGCCTCCTGGTTGTTCCTTTGTCTAAATTTACATGGAAACAATACAAGCTTCTGTTTTTTTAATTCTGGCTTCTGGCCAGTCAACAAAGACCTACTTAAAATTATCGCCTCTGATCCATTCCGAATTTCTGCTCATTGTTTTTGGTACATTCAGGTCTTTAAAAAGTTTCTATACTTCTTTTTCTTCTTTGTTAATTCTTTCTATGTCTAATTGTTTGGTGTTTCACCCACTCGCCTCAGATATCCTTCCCAATTCTAATGTGGAATACCTTCTGGAACCTTATTTTTCTCTTATTTTCATAGTATCCGCCTCGTATTATCACGATCTCATCACCAGTAACTGTTTCATATATGTGAATGTGGATCCCTTTCAGTTTATTTTTTTTTTGCTTCCTTTATGCAATATCGTTTTGAGAATACCTCTGCCTTTCTTCTCATCTTCCCATATTGTTTTCGAATCTATTCATTTATCTGTTCTCTGCATTTTCCGTATCTCTGAATTTCGTTTACACCTTGGTACTTTTCATCTTGACTTCTCTGCATTCCATATTATATCACTTACCATGTATTTCTCACTTTTCTTTCTCCTATTCAGTATTGATCTCTTTGTCGTCTCTCTGCACATTCTATATCACACATGTGGATTTTTTTCCTGATTCCCTCATCATTGTACAATCTTGACATGTTATCTCAACTCAATATTGAATTTTATTTTGATGTCTGGGTTGCTATACACATCATCCATCATTTTCTGCTGTGTCAAGTACGTTTCATGAGGTACTCATGTGTTCTCATATTGCCTGGTCCCTGTCCCTAGTGCCATTCTAAACGTATTTTTATTAACGTAAGCCTAGCTTAATGCTTCGCAAAAAGGTTTATTTTGGCATTTCAATCCGTGTCTCGTTGTTTCCTTCGCATGTTCACTCAGGGAATTCCACCATGATGCCACCGTCAGTTTGCTCTGCAATTTTTCTAACTGACATTTGGATTTTAGTTTCTACACTTGATTCCTCGGTGATTCGTCTTTTAGAGTCTGTTTCCTCAATACGTATGCTAACCCCAGGGACACCTTTAGAATTTCTGTATAGGAACGACTCAGGGTTGGCAATCTGGTTGGCAGGGGGGATATGGGGATTTGTTTTGAAGATGAGTTATTGTTATTTATTGATATGGGGACCTTTGGGGGGGCTGAGGAAGATTATGGAGGGCTTAAGCCTCCCATTGCTCCCCTTGGCGCAGCCACTACCTAACCCTTATATTGATATTAGTTTTCCCAGGTGATTTTCTTGTCAATAATCAAGTAAATTTTATTTCTTATTTCTAGTTTCCAAAGTTTTTCCGCTTCTGTTTCTAGAATGTAAATTGCTGCTCATTTCTTCTCTTCCTATTCTCTGTTGTTGTATTATTTGGCATGAATAGTGACATTTTAAGCCAAGAAACACATATACAACTAATAAGACAGTGTTTTATTTATTTTATATATATATATATATATATATATATATATATATATATATATATATATATATTTATTTATTGTCCGTTGGAGGCTGTGATGAATATGCTTTGTAAATAAATACTATAGAGGTGAAATTCATGTTTGCTGTAAGTTTTCCTTAGGTTAAATCAAAATTTTATAAATAAGAATTGCGTATATGTCTGTATGTCTCACGTTGAGATATTGCAGATTTATAAGTCAGGAACATGAAATACGCATAATTCACTATTAATTATTTTATGGATGATGGGGTAAGGAGTGTGAACCTGTAGAGAATCCTAATCTTCATGCGCAGAACGTGTTCTTGTGTCCATCTACTATTTGTATATGTTGTTTTTCAGTAGTTGCACTGACAGTCTATGGACTCATTTGTGGTGACGTAATCATATATCTTCGTAGTCAATTTGTAGTAAACAATGAGAATTGTAGCCTGTTGGTGGCGCATCTCAAGCCTACTATTGCTACAGGTGCAAATGAGATCTGAGGGGGGGGGGGGGATAGCAAGATGTTAGAAGCGAGGTGTTCGTGCCTTCCTACCTGATGGTTTCCTGCTCTTCTTTAGCAGTTTGTCTCTGCCTTATTTGAGTACACTGTATGAGCATTTAGTATCTTTCAGATGTCTGTGTTTAGTGTTTTTGTGTTGCTACAGTATGTTCATCTATAACTCTTGTGAGTTCTAGAGTGTTCATGACACGCTGTTTTATATATGAGATTTGTGTGTGTGTTTAGTGAGAGTGCATTTCTCTATTTGTGTCAGCAAGGATTCAAAAAGTTTCTACTCATTTTTCCTCTTCACAGTCCATCGTTACTGATGGACTCAGTAGAAGCGAGGATTCTACTGATTGCTCCCAGTTGTAGAACAGGAGTGATTGAAGGAGCAATACCTCACAAAGACACACACGGTTTCACTATATAAACTATTCCATATCTCTTTTTGGTGAAGGTGGTCACAAAAAGATTAGGCTTCCAGTCTTCTGTAAATAGGCATCGATGCAATACTAACACATTTGTGTCCATTCACTATCCACACATATTTTTTGTTATCCTATTTGACATTGTAAGTTATAATAATAATTCAAGGAAATTCTTTTACGGAATTTCACATCTCAAGAAGCATTTAAATGCGTGTTTGTTTCTTTGTTCCATTCCATTGACACTTATATAATTATTAGGTAAATGAACACATTATAGAATCAATTGATGCTTTGCCGAAATAGTTACTATATGAGGCGAGGTAGTTGTGAAGAGTTATTTTGTTTTAAGTTATATTCCGTAATTTTGTTACTTAGAAAAATACTTCACTTTTGTATGATAAATTAGACACTTAAACGACCTAGGAATCTTTATTAACGAAACGTTTCGCCTGCGCTGCAGGCTTTATCAACAAAGAGAGGAATCACACTCCTGGAGACTTGAGCGTTAGTGGAAGATGAAGTAGACGAAGTAGAGAGATAGTTTGTTGCAAATACTCAATTACCCTTTGTACAAGATGATCCGTCTCTTAGCCATAGACTGATCATCTTCCACCTGGAATTTGGTGATAGACTGATTACATCTAGTCGTCTACTTTGTGTTCTACCAACGCTGGAGTCTACATGGGTGTGATTGATCTCTGCATTAATGAAACTTGACCCACAGGCGAAACGTTTCATCGATAAAAAATTCCTAGTTGTATATGTGCCTTATTTATTAACCTGACTTTATTATATATCATATGTGCGATAACTATAATTTATACTAGTAATAATAATTATAGTAACCCAACAATAGGCCTAGAAGGAAATAGTGGAAGTTGTAACAGAAGGTTATATAGCAACAGGTCTCTCCAATCCTATTATATCCTATCATCTCTATGTTCCTTGTGAGCCCGTCAACGGTTATATTCCAGATGTTTTTGTATTTATCAGTCTGTCATACCTTGTGCGCAATTTTATGTGTTGTGTGGATGTTGCGTGAGGAGCAGAAGTGGAGTAAGTAGGTAAGGAAGGGAGGTGGAGGGACTGGGGATTGTAATGCTGTGGAGGGAGGCAGATGGCGGGGGATCTGGATGTAATGAGAGTCGTTAGGGATTATATTTGGAAATTATGTACTGGGGAGAGGGGAAAGGGTGTGTTGTAAGTATTCATTAGTGGGTGAAAGCATGGGAGGAGGAAATAAGGTTGATACTGATAGGTAGAGAGGACTGACAGTATACAATTTCCTTACATCTCTGGTAGTGACTGGAGAATACAGCTCTCTCTCGCACTCAAGGAGTGTCTGTGGCGGACTGTTTCCTCCTGCTTCCAGGTAGTGACTGGAGAATACAGCTCTCTCTCGCACTCAAAAAGTGTCTGTGGCGGACTGTTTCCTCCTGCTTCCAGGTAGTGACTCAAGATCAAGATCAAGAGAGTATAGGTAAGACCTTTGTGGGGTGAGCAGGGAAGTGGGGATAGGGAAAGAATAAGTTGGCGAGAGTGAGAAGTATAGTACCAGTGCTTAACCCAGTTGCTTGGTCGATAGTGGACCAGGAGATTCAGGAGACTGGACTTGGCGCGGATGACTGACAAGGCATATAGGCAGACTAGCGCAGATTCGCAACTGTGCAAGGTATCAGCGAGAACATCCAGTGTGGGGTTTGGGGTTTGGGACTCGAGAATACAGCGCTCTCTCGCACTCAAGGAATCTCTCTGGTAGACTGTTTCCTTCTGCTTCCAGGTAATGACTGGAGCATACTGTTCTTTCTTGCGATCGAATTGTGACTGAAGCACACTACACCCTCTTATGCTCATATAGTTACTGGGGAAATATCGTTCTTTCTTGTTCTCAAAGACTGGTTGAGCATATTGAATGAATGTGTGTCTGAAGCGATTCAGTAGTAAAAACATATGACTGCTGAAGGAAATTAGAATCCATGATTTTAAATATATAAGGCGATACACATAAATATTCGTGATCTGAAATAATGAAAAGGAAAATTTAGTAATGAGCATTAATATAATATTCCAAGTAATATATTATGAAAATAATATTAAAATTGCTGAATTATTTTACGTTTTTTTTTAGCAAATATAAATGTGTAGCTTTTTCAATTAAATCATAATAATCAGGATGCCAACGTCATCTGCATATCTGATGCAACATTAACATGATATTACCTGGGAGCAGAGCCAACCTACCTTGAGCACCTTTATTGCTCCTAAATTCTCACTCTTGATCTTTCTGCGGAATTTCGAAACGACTCCATCTAGACTGTCAAATCAAGGACGAGGAGTCGGCGAACTTGACAGTCGGCGAACTTGACTCTTTCAACCATGTAAGCAATTATGCGTGTATACACCCCCCCCCCCCCCCCTTCTGGGTTTTCTTCTATTTCCTTACTAGTTCTTGTTCTTGTTTATTTCCTCCATGGGGAATTAGAACAGAATTCTTCCTCCGTGAGCCATGCGTGTCGTAAGAGGCAACTAAAATGCCAGAAGCAAAGGGCTAACCCCTTCTGTATATATTGCTAAATTTAAAAGGAGAATATTTCGTTTTTCCTTTTGGGCCACCCCGCCTCGGTGGGATATGTCCGGTGCGTTGAAAAAATACTAGAATTCCAAACGCTTTCGTGATTTCTCACATTATCAAGGAGCTGTAAAAATAAAAATCAACAGGAAGACATATAAGGAACGAGACTACACCTCGCAGTTAGCTTACAACACCTGACTTTTTATGATGATGTAAGTGAAGCACATGGCAAAATTCATAGAACTGTTTGCATGTGTGGGTACCCAATGCACACTGCTACATAGGTCATTCCTAGATTTTTTTTTCGTGTGATAGGAGGTGTGAGTAATTCTTCAGAGGCTCCTCTGATCGGCTTTACAATTTCAACACTGGAGTTTGCTACTTAGAAGAAGGTTGGTGTATTTAATGGTATATGTAGATGTAATTCTGCAGCTTTTAATCTCGTAGTATAATATAATCTTACCTTATTGCATTATCTTGCCTTGATGCTGGTGAGAGACTGTTAATTCAGTTGGAATGCCCTCCATTCCACAGGCGCTATGTGACCCCTACTTCCTCTTATTACAGTATAACAATTGTGAACAGCATTAATCTTCAGTGGTTGATTCAGTGTATGAAACTGATTGATCGTGTCACGGGTTTATCCTAAGCACAAATTTTGCTGGATTTTTTGCAAAAACTGGAAAATGCATCTTCGGGTCAGTTTCAAACTTTTAGTGCTGATGGCTTTCTTCCGTAATCCAATTAGCTTTTGCGAAACAACTGGATAATGTGTCTTCTGATTAACTTCTGATCAATCTTATGTTCTTATAATATCTTTGTGCCCTCAAGTCCATTGTTAACCATTTGTGTCTTAGGTACACTACTGCAAATTTTTTTAAAATTAATTTATTTGCTTAATTATTTACTAATTTATAGCTTATTTGGGCTATTGGTCTCTTTTAAATATTTGAATTTTAATTTTGCTGTGTAATATTCTAATTTACTAATTGTTTTTGAGGAAATTTGGATATTAGTTTTATTATGATAACTTCTGAATGCCTCTTTGGATTCTTATCGAATCTCCAACGTAAATATTTACCTGCATTATCCACTAAGCCGCACTCTACACAATGCCTGCACATAAGCACAGTAGGCTGTGAAATACGGGGATTCCTTAATAGAATCGCTCAGCCTCCGAAATCCTTCTAGATATTTTTAAATTTAAGTGTTTAACACATAGTGATAATACGGCGCCTGAGGAATAAGAGGCAACAAAATTTACTTTAAGGGCAAAGAGTATACTTTAAATTTCATGGACCAAGAGCTCTTCATCGACCAAAAGGAAGCCCTCCCGAAAGAAAATTTTTTAACGTTCTATCTTGCTGCAGTCTTTGAAACTGACAAAACCATCTCAACGTCACATTATTCGCTCCATAAATTATGCTTTTCACGACCTACGAACATCTTAAAATTTCTTTCATTCCCTTTCCTCTGAATAATATTCCACAGACTGATCACTGAAACGATATTTCTGCTACTTCAAACTGTCTTTTTCTTACTACGTTTATGGACCCCACGTCACACCCACAAATAATACTGGCGCCCCTAGTCACCTGTTGCATGCGCATCAACAAACAAACATCAACACCATATGTGTGACATCACCAGCGTAGCAGTAAAGACATCAACTGATAAGTGTATCGTTAGTAGTAACCGTGCCAGCAGTGGCATCAGCAGTATAAATGTGGCAGTAGCAGTAACGTCATCTGTGTAAGTGTTGCAGCAGAAGAAACATCAGTGTAGAAAGAGACATCACCACTACAGCATCAGAGACAGCACTACTGAAAGAGCAGAGACCATTGCAGCAACAGGGACATCATACTACAGCAGAAGCGACATCATCACTGCACTGGGAGAACTATCGCCATTGCAAAAACGGAGACATCATCAAGGGACCAGCAGAGATATAATGGAGAAGTGAGCTGTGGATGTTACTTCATTGGCTGCTTTCCTAATCTTTTGCTAATCCTATGCAAAGCTGCTTTAGCTAATGACACCATAAAGCAGAGTGGGCCTTCCTGAGTGCTCAATAGACCATCCACATTCAGGACTCTCTTATGGCCCTAGCCGGAGTTTTGCTCACCCCGCTGGCCACATTTGTTGCATGCAAGAGCTGGAAAAATTATCTTCCTGTCGCACTAAACTTCTTACTGAGCCTGAAAGAAAAGAAGAGACTGTATATATTTTCCATTCTAAACGGGCTTCTTTTGTATATATATATATATATATATATATATATATATATATATATATATATATATATATATATATATATATATTGTAACCATGAACGAGTGGTAATGAATCAATAACACTGCGACTAGCCGAGGATTCGAACCCATGTCGTTTTGGCCCGCCTCATGGTGAGCGAAAATCACACATGACGCTCTAACCCACAGGACCACGCAATGGGATGTCAGGAAGTATTTCTTAACTCTGAGTGGTCAGGAAGTGGAATAACCTGGACGAAGCAGTTGCTGAGGCATTCTTCATACATCATTTTTAGAGTAGGTATTACGTTGCTCAAAAGGCAAGTAGTGAATGAATCTGGCGACCAGCAAGCGACAATGCCAGAAGCAGAGACTCAACCATTGCAATCACTTTTAGGTCAGCACATAGGCAAGTACACACATTCTCTCTCTCCTCTCTCCCTCTCTCCTCTCTCTCGCTCGCTCGCTCAGACTGACACACTTAGATCACGACATATCACACAAAACCACATTATTTACACAAATTTCTCAACAGAACTGGCTTGAGATCCGGCCCGGTGGCTCGTGTGTTCAGTACAAGTGTGTTTGCCTACACAAATATGAACTACAATGAGCTGAATTCCAGTATTTGCTGCTCCACTTCATACGACCCGAGAGCTCTACATAATGCCGGGGAATAAATGTTGATTTTGTTTCGGGATCCTCTTTATTTTAAGGAACGACGACATTTTGGATGCAAACTTCTTTGTGATAGAAGGAAAAAAAACCGAATGAGAACTCAAGCTTTGTTATTACGGTTTACAATACACTTTGGGATTATATAATGATTTATTGGTTACAGTCACGTCTCTAGTGTTGAGCAGTGTGAGATAGCTCACAAATACGCAATACGGTACAGACATTCTGGAGACGTTGCAAGAGAAAGACAACAAGTCGCTCTCAAGGTTTCTCAAGACAGTTAATATAACCCACGTTAATATCTTATAAAATGCGCATCTCATCAACAACGTCACCACTCCTTCCCTCACGGTCGCCTTCTTAAAGCCTTGCCAATTACAGTGGAAATCCTCTTTGGCTAATTTGTCCACGAGATAAAACTCATTTATACTTCTTCAGCTGCAATACATAAACAGTAGAAGTTTTCATGTGGCCATTATCCACAACTTTACTGACTTTGCTAACTTAACTTTCTCCGCTGCTGAAGATAAACCAGCTTTATACGGTGCTTTCCCTGTTCTGATGACACGCTGGGGAGACTAGGAGCACTTGGAGGGAGAGATAGATAGATAGATAAATAGAGAGAGAGAGAGAGAGCAAATAATAAAGTGATGTCGGCAGTAAAACAGACTTTGAAATCCAAGGAGACGATGCAATGCTAATCCTAGCTTATTTCGGGATATTTCTTGCAGTTGTCTTGCATAAATGTGGCATTAATTTGCATTAGCAGGAAATATGTGGTAAAGAGAAATTGAAACATAGACAAAATCTTGCCTGGAATGTGTTTGTTGATGCTTACATGGCGTGGTAACGGTAATCCAGAACCCAGACTCATTGTAAACACATACAGTTAACAGTAACCCAAATGAACATTACTGTTAGCTGACTGGGCCGTCTCTGGTCTCTGAATTGTCTAGTGATGACATATTCATTGTGGAATACATTTATACTTTATAAAGCCAGCTCAATTTCCAATGCCCTTAAGATACTGAAATAGTTGCCAAACGGATTCAACATATCTCCGACTCTCTGTTATATGTCATTTATTCAGAAAATTAGAATAGCCTCTTAAAAAGACTTAAAAGTGTGAAAAATATGGAGATGCACTGTAAAGCTTTTCCAGTAGTAAATATATTTTGGTATGATGGATGGTGCCCAAACAGACATGTAAATATTATCATTACTGTCTCTTTGTCCTCTTGAGTTAGACACGATGGTGGTTCATACCTTTTATTCCTCTTTGAAAAAAATAAGCTGAAGGCTTGTGGAAATTATTCTATCTCTGGCAAAAGACTTGAAACTGTAATGGCAGGAAAATTAAATATATTTTTTTTAACTCAGAATTATAAATTTTACACTAAAAATTGCCATGATATCGGCTTTTTTATCCCAGATGTAAAAGAAGCAGAAGAATGTTGAAGACTACGAAAGTTAATAGGTGTATAGTATTAGGATTTCTTATAGTTAGTGGCACAAAGAATTGGAATTTGTAGACAAATAAGAAACAAGGTTTAGGAAGCTTTAATGAGCATACGTTTCGCCCACTAGGATCTTCATTAAGGAAGTAGCTGAAGCTTCATGTAGAGGAAACTTGTTCACATTACAGCCTCCTGAGTATTGCAGTGTTTGATCTTGCGAATTCAAGGTTGTTACGAGTATGGTAAATATACACGAATAACCCGCACATGGGTGAGAGGAGCTTAAGACAACGTTCAGGTCCGACTTGGACCATTTACAAAGTCACATTGACTTTGTGACAATGTGACAAAGTCACATTGACTTTGTAAATGGTCCAAGTCGGACCGAAACGTCGTAAGCTCCTCTGTCCTATGTGAGGGTTATTTGTGTATTGTTCCAGTCACAGTATTGTGCCTTTTTGTTCTTTAAGGAAAATATATCTTGTATTTGGGTACTGTATATTATTGACAGTATAAGTCGATAAATTAGACACAAGTGCAAAGAGTTCATGTCTTTATACCAGTCCAACATTTGTACTGTCAACCCCACACCTGTACTGTCAACCCCACACCTGTACTATCACTCAACCTGACCTCTGTCCCTCACCCATCCGTTGTTCCATCAGCTGAGTCAACAATCAAGCCGAATCTCGCCCAGGCAATAGAGACAGACGGGTGGGATGATTCCTGGACCAGAGCTATGGCTCTGCCAGACAACGAGGTCAGTGATCTGGGATCCTGGTGTTGCTGGCTCTACAGTGAACTGTAACAGCATTATGGGAATAACAAACACACGTCAGGTTCGCGTGAAATCCGGATGCAAAGAATCGTTAAACTCGAACGCCTAACGTTAAAAATTTTGTGCGTTATTCCTTTTTGCTTAGGTGAAAAAAAAAATCAAATTGAAAATCATGAAGCGAATGGTTTGAATAAGTTTTTTTTGCCAGTTTTTTTTATGAGATATGAGGAAGTAATTAAATTGAACGTAGCTTCAGATATATATCCAAAATGAACACAAGAATTACTGGGGGATATACATATGCGCCTCAGGTCCTGTAAAGTGTAGATATCAGTGATCCCTGGTACATCATCAGGGTAGGAACCCGGTCAGACTTCTGTCAGTTTATGATCTCACCTCTACACATGATGGCCACTGATAATCCCACCTCTACACATGATGGCCACTGATAATCCCACCTCTACCATGATGGTCACTGATAATCCCACCTCTACCATGATGGCAGGTGGTGAATGCGAAAATATAAAAGCTAATGATGTTAATATCATTTCCGTAACTGGTAAATTATTATTATTATTATTTATATTAGTGTTATTATTATTAGTAGTAGTATTTTTATTTATAGTATTAGTATTTTTATTTATAGTATTAGTATTTTTTCTATTATTATTATTATTATTATTATTATTATTATTATATTATTTTAGACTCATTGAAGCATACCACCAATTTTCAGATATACTTATTTTGCAAATATACTTACTTTTAAATAAACCTAATTCCAAATCTGTCTACTTTCATATATACTCTCAAATTAACCTATTTTCAAATATTTTTCAATCATTAATATGTAGATGCAAATCTAAGCTTCAGATTTTCGAATCCGCTGTCAACCAGCTTAAAGAGAACGCCATTATTCTTCTACTACTACTACTACTACTACTACTACTACTACTACTACTACTACTACTACTACTACCACTACTACTTCATCAACCATCAGTTGCCTTACCCTGTTTTCCTCACACCTGATCTCATTAAAAGTTCTCGACTAACCTTTGATGAGATTTTTTCCTAACTCCGTAGATCTGGGGCCGCTATAAGAAAAGTTAAGTGCCGAGTAAGGATAAAAGTTAGTGTCTAGTAAGAGTGTTCTGAGGAGCGTAGATAATGACGAGGAAGTCCTTACGCTCGCTGCTTCTCTTGACCGACTCCATCGACACGTGGAGAGAATTTTAAGTTTTATCATTTGCGCTGAAGAATGGAGTAGAGAGGAGTAGCGGGAAGTAGAGGGAAGTAACGGGGAGTAGCGGGAAGTAGAGGGAAGTAACGGGGAGTAGCAGGATAAGGAGAAAACCAAGTGGAAGCAAAGGAAGTAAGGGTAAGTAGTGAGGGGTAAAGGGAGGTGGAGGTGGGTTAACTGGTAATGGAAGGAAGCAACGAGAGTTAGAGAGAAGTAACGGAAGGTGTAGGGAAGCAACGGAAGGTGAACGTAAGAAACAGGAAGCGTAGGGAAGCAACGGAAGGTGTAGGGAAGAAACATGATGCGTAGGGAAGCAACGGGAGGTGTAGTGAAGTAACGGGAGGTGTAGAGAAACAACGGGAGGTATAGGGAAGTAACGGGAGGTGCAAGGAAGTAAAGGGAGGTGTGGGGAAACAACGGGAGGTGTACGGAAGCAAAGGAAGATGAAGGGAAGCAACCGGAGGTGTAGAGAAACAACGGGAGGTATAGGGAAGCAACGGAAGATGTATGAAACGACAGGTGGTGTTGGGAGACAACGGGCTGTGGAAAGAAGCAACGGTAGGTGTAAGAAAGAATCAGTTGTAGTGAAGCAAACAGAGAGAAGCAAGTCCTGGTAAAGGTAAACAACAAAAGTGGCCTGAGACCGAGTTTATTGATGCTCTGATAAATGTAAATATAAAAATTAATCTGGGAGGATTTCACTGATCTGATAAGCAATAACAGATAATAAATTCCTCATAAGACTCCATATTCTCTGTAAATCCATCGTCACTGTGAGAAAACAGCAGTCGTTTCAGTCTGAAGGTTAGTTGTTTCCTTTTCCTTATAGATACGAATGTAGATATCCAGAGAGGGTTACTTATTATATATATATATGTCGTGCCGATTAGGTAAAACTTGCGATTTAGGCTTAAATAGCAACGCTCACCTTGCCATATAAGACAAGTGAAAATTTGTGTATGCAATAATTTCGCCAAAATCATTCTGAACATAACGAAAAAAATATATTTCATTGTGTTTGTTTATTAATAAATTAATGTTAACGTATCTAAAATATATTTAGTTGGGTTAGGCTAAATTAAATTGGGCTTGTTGCAATAAGGTTAGGTAGGTTTTCAAAGTTTCTCTTGGTATAAAATTATAAATTTTTACATTAACATAAATGAAAAAAATATATCTTTAAACGTATAAGAGAAAATTTTAGAAAGGACTTAATTTTAAATGAGTTCTTGCTAATTGACCAGTTTTACCTAATCGGCACGACATATATATATATATATATATATATATATATATATATATATATATATATAAATATATATATATATATATATATATATATATATATATATATATATATATATATATATATATATATATATATATATATATTTTTTTTTTTTTATTAACACATTGGCCGATTCCCACCAAGGCAGGGTGGCCCGAAAAAGAAAAACTTTCATCATCATTCACTCCATCACTGTCTTGCCAGAAGGGTGCTTTACACTACAGTTATAAAACTGCAACATTAACACCCCTCCTTCAGAGTGCCGGCACTGTACTTCCCATCTCCAGAACTCAAGTCCGGCCTGCCGGTTTCCCTGAATCCCTTCATAAATGTTACTTTGCTCACACTCCAACAGCACGTCAAGTATTAAAAACCATATGCCTCCATTCACTCCTATCAAATACGCTCACACATGCTTGCTGGAAGTCCAAGCCCCTCGCACACAAAACTTCCTTTACCCCCTCCCTCCAACCTTTATTAGGCCGACCCCTACCCCGCCTTCCCTCCACTACAGATTTATACACTCTCGAAGTCACTCTGTCTCGTTCCATTCTCTCTACATGTCCAAACCACCTCAACAACCCCTCCCCAGCTCTCTGGACAATCGTTTTGGTAATCCCGCACCTCCTCCTAATTTCCAAACTCCGAATTCTCTGCATTATATTCACACCACACATTGACCTCAGACATGACATCTCCACTGCCTCCAGCCTTCTCCTCGTTGCAACATTCATCACCCCATGCTTCACACCCATATAAGAACGTTGGTATAACTATACTCTCATACATTCCCCTCTTTACTTCCATGGACAAGGTTCTTTGTCTCCACAGACTCCGAAGTGCTCCACTCACCCTTTTCCCCTCATCAATTCTATGATTCACCTCATTCTTCATAGACCCATCCGCCGACATGTCCACTCCCAAATATCTGAATACATTCACCTCCTCCATACTCTCTCCCTCCAATCTGATATCCAATCTTTCGTCACCTATTCTTTTTGTTATCCTCATCACCTTACTCTTTCCTATATTCACTTTCAATTTTCTTCTTTTACACACCCTACCAAATTCATCCACCAACCTCTGCAACTTCTCTTCAGAATCTCCCAAAAGCACAGTGTCATCAACAAAAAGCAACTGTGACAACTCCCACTTTGTATTTGCTTCTTTATCTTTTAGCCCAACACCTCTTGCCAAGACCCTCGCATTCACTTCTCTTACAACCCCATCTATAAATATATTGAACAACCACGGTGACATCACACATCCTTGTCTAAGGCCCACTTTTACTGGGAAAAAGTCCCCTTCCCTCCTACACACTCTAACCTGAGCTTCACTATCCTCATAAAAACTCTTCACTGCTTTCAGTAACCTTCCTCCTATTCCATACACCTGCAACATCTGCCACATTGCCCCCCTATCTACCCTATCATACGCCTTTTCCAAATCCATAAATGCCACAAAAACATCTTTACCCTTATCCAAATACTGTTCACCTATATGTTTCACTGTAAACACTTGGTCTACACACCCCCTACCTTTCCTAAAGCCCCCTTGTTCATCTGCTATCCTGCTTTCTGTTTTACTCTTAATTCTTTCAATAATAACTCTACCATACACTTTACCAGGTACACTCAACAGACTTATTCCTCTATAATTTTTGCACTCTCTTTTGTCCCCTTTGCCTTTATACAAAGGAACAATACACGCTCTCTGCCAATCCCTAGGTACCTTACCCTCTTCCATACATTTATTAAATAATAGCACCAACCACTCCAAAATTATATCCCCACCTGCTTTTAACATTTCTATCTTTATCCCATCAATCCCAGCTGCCTTACCCCTTTCATTCTACCCACTGCCTCACGAACTTCCCTACACCCACAACTGGCTCTTCCACACTCCTACAAGATGTTATTCCTCCTTGCCCTACACACGAAATCACAGCTTCCTGTCTTCATCAACATTTAACAAATCCTAAAAATATTCTCTCCATCTTCCCGATACCTCTAACTCTCCATTTAATAACTCTCCTCTCCTATTTTTAACTGTCAAATCCATTTGTTCTCTAGGCTTCCTCAACTTATTAATCTCATTCCAAAACTTTTTCTTATTTTCAACAAAATTTGCTGATAACATCTCACCCACTCTCTCATCTGCTCTCTTTTTACATTGCTTCACCACTCTTTTAACCTCTCTTTTTCTCTCCATATACTCTTCCCTCCTTGCATCACTTCTACTTTGTAAAAACCTCTCATATGCTAACTTTTTCTCCCTTACTACTCTTTTTACATCATCATTCCACCAATCGCTCCTCTTCCCTCCCGCACCCACTCGCCTGTAACCACAAACTTCTGCTGAACACTCTAACACTACATTTTTAAATCTACCCCATACATTTTCGACCCCATTGCCTACACTCTCACTAACCCATCTATCCTCCAATAGTTGTTTATATCTTACCCTAACTGCCTCCTCTTTTAGTTTATAAACCTTCACCTCTCTTTTACTTACTGATTCTATTTTCCTTGTATCCCATCTACCTTTTACTCCCACTGTAGCTATAACTAAAAAGTGATCTGATATATCTGTGGCCCCTCTATAAACATGTACATCCTGAAGTCTACTCAACAGTCTTTTATCTACCAATACATAGTCCAACAAACTACTGTCATTACGCCCTACATCATATCTTGTATACTTATTTATCCTCTTTTTCTTAAAATATGTATTACCTATAACTAAACCCCTTTCTATACAAAGTTCAATCAAAGGGCTCCCATTATCATTTACACCTGGCACCCCAAACTTACCTACTACACCCTCTCTGCATGTTTCTCCCACTTTAGCATTTAGGTCCCTACCACAATTACTCTCTCATTTGGTTCAAAAGTTCCTATACATTCGCTTAACATCTCCCAAAATCTCTCTCTCCTCTACACTCCTCTCTTCTCCAGGTGCATACACGCTTATTATGACCCACTTTTCGCATCCGACCCTTATTTTAATCCACATAATCCTTGAATTTACACATTCATATTCCCTCTTTTCCTTCCATAACTGATCCTTCAACATTATTGCTACCCCTTCCTTAGCTCTAACTCTCTCAGATACTCCTGACTTAATCCCATTTATTTCTCCCCACTGACACTCGCCTACCCCCTTCAGCTTTGTTTCGCTTAGGGCCAGGACATCCAACTTCTTTTCATTCATAACATCGGCAATCATCTCTTTCTTATCATCCGCACTACATCCACGCACATTCAGACAACCCAGTTTTATAAAGTTTTTCTTCTTCTCGTTTTTAGTAGATTTGTACAGAAGGGGTTACTAGCCCATTGCTCCCGGCAGCTTAGTCGCCTCATACGACACGCATGGCTTACGGAGGAAAGATTCTTTTCCACTTCCCCATGGACAATAGAGAAAATAAAAAGAACAAGAGCTATTAAGAAAAGAAGAAAAACCTAGATGTGTGTATGTATATATATGCATGTGTATGCCAGTGTAGTGTGACCTAAAGTGTAAGTAGAAGTAGCTAGATATACCTGTTATCCAGCGTGTTTATGAGACAGAAAAAAGACACCAGCAATCCTACCATCATGTAAAACAGTTTCAGGTTTCTGTTTCACAGTCACCTGGCAGGACGGTAGTACCTCCCTGGGTGGTTGCTGTCTACCAACCTACTACCTACAAAGTATTATATATATATATATATATATATATATATATATATATATATATATATATATATATATATATATATATATAAGATGGGGTCCACCTCTGGTACAAATTGTGGGACCCATAGCCTCGGAGAAGTGGATAAAGGCTTCAAGGAAGAATATTTGGATTTCTTCCTGATGCCATTTGAATATTCCACTTCTCCTACCACCCCATCTTTTAATTTTTTTTTTACCAATAGGTATGTTTTATTACATAATATGGTACAAAAGATTTGAGAGATACATTGTTGATATAAAGATGGCATATACAGTACACGAGGTGAGAGATACATGTCTAGTACATATTGTTACATCTTTGTCACTGATTATAATGCGAAAATCTCATCCAGCTCTTCCGAGCTGGTGCGCGTGCCCAGAATACAGCATGCATTACCCTCTGAACAGCAGCGCTGAGTCGCTGGAACAGAAAACTAGCTGCCCTGGGATCCCTAGTTACCCTGTTGAGTCTTTTGCCCAGCTCCTTGAGGAACTTAGATGCACTCTTTCCCCATGAGCCAAGGGTCTCTGAGCCTATGGGAACAAACATATAATGATGGGCAAGTTCTCCATATTTTCTCGACTTCTGGGACTCCCTGAAGGTGGCAGCAGCCCCTCCTTCCTCCCTGGTGTACTGGAGATAGGTATCAGCCAAGGTAGATGCACATGTGTAGTCCACACCACCTGCTTGCCGTCTGTCCAGGCTTGAAGGGTGATACCATCTGGACGCTTTTGGTTGCCATCAGATCTGCATAGTTGGGGTGGTTCCCTTACTGCTGGGCATCCGGCTGTTGTGAGGCTCCTCTTGATAATGTTATTAACCTCTTCATGTCTTGCAATCTTTCCCTCGGATTTACGACACACAAGACCATGGTACCCGAATCGGTCTGCTGCTTCACTGCCACAAATACACCTGTGTTCGGCGAGAATAGGGGCGGCAAGTCGAAGGGCAACACCAATGCGGATGGTCTGTGGGTCGAGGCGTGTGCCAAGGCTGGAGTTGGGAACAGCCAAAAGAAAGTCCCCTGCATGAGGAGCTCTCACTGCAAGTAGGCGGGCTCTATCCTTCCCTGACACACTCTGAAGCATTGCTGAGGCTATATTCTCTACTATTGGGCCATCCCAGTGCGACTGTTTGTAGTTGTTGGGGGAGCAGGCCTGGTTTCAGAGCCTGTTAGGTTATCCCAGATCCTGGCTCCATCAACGAACTTTTGGTCATGGATTCCAATCGTGTCCCTAAGATGTTCAGGGAGAATTGCTGCTACAAGCCCTCTGGATGCAATGCATGAAGACAGGAAAGCAGGTAGAGCAATCTGAGATGACTTGCGGACACCAATGCCTCCTAGTCTGACTGGGAGTGTAGCTTGGTCCCACTGCCCATCTTCTAGAGTAAGGTTAAGTACTTTAGTAAAGATCTGCCTCAGGATACTGTCATATTCGTGCAGTATAGGATTATCATATGAAGGAGCACATCTTAGGAAATATGTCAACCTGGGCAGACTCAAGCATTTTGTGAGGAGGTACAAGGCATCATGGGTGTCAAGATTGCCTATTCGTTGTTCCATTCTCCTCAATTCTTCCAGTTTCTTCCTGAGAATTGTGTCAATGGCATCTCTTCCCAGAGGTGCTCCAAGCAAGACACTATTAGTAGGGGCAATGACTGTTGCTCCTGGTAGTTTTGATAGCACTGCATCTATCACTTGTTGATTGACTGATATGATTTCACATTTGGATGGATTCAGGATGAGACCCATTTCCTGTCCCTATGTCATCACCTGTGTAAGATCATCTACAAGGGACTCCTTTGTACCTGCTAGTGTGCCATCATCCAGGAACCAGATGTTTAGCTCACTGGTCAGTCTTACTGTGATTTCCCTAACTGCTATACAGAAGAGAAATGGTGCAGAGGGTCCCCTTGCTGGACACCCTCTGATGATGTGATTTCATGCTCTCCAAACAGGAGCATTGATTCCTTGCTATATCCAGCTGAAACAAAAGGGAAGAGACCTGGAAAATGTTCTTGTACAGCTGCTAATACTACGTCCTTTTCAGGAGATTAAATGCATTCTTGAAATCTATATATATATATATATATATATATATATATATATATATATATATATATATATATATATATATTTTTTTTTTTTTTTTTTTTCAACAAGTCGGCCGTCTCCCACCGAGGCAGGGTGACCCAAAAAGAAAGAAAATCCCCAAAAAGAAAATACTTTCATCATCATTCAACACTTTCAAAACACTCATACATAATCACTGTCTTTGCAGAGGAGCTCAGATACGACAGCTGAGAATTGTCCCTCCCAGCTGTCACTATCCCAGACCCTCCTTTAAAGTGCAGGCATTGTACTTCCCATTTCCAGGACTCAAGTCCAGCTAAATCAGTTAGCTGGTTTCCCTGAATCCCTTCACAAAATGTTACACTGCTCACACTCCAACAGCTCGTCAGGTCCCAAAACCATTCGTCTCCATTCACTCCTATCTAACACGCTCACACATGCTTGCTGGAAGTTCAAGCCCTCGCCCACAATACCTCCTTTACCCCTTCCCTCCAACCTTTTCGATGACGACCCCTACCCCGCCTTCCTTCCCTACAGATTTATACGCTCTCCAAGTCATTCTACTTTGATCCTTTCTCTCTAAATGACCAAACCACCTCAACAACCCTCGTCAGCCCTCTGACTAATACTTTTAGTAACTCCACACCTCCTCCTAATTTCCACACTCCGAATTTTCTGCATAATATTTACACTACACATTACCCTCAGACAGGACATCTCCACTGCCTCCAGCCGCCTCCTCGCTGCAGCATTTACAACCCATGCTTCACACCCATAGAAGAGTGTTGGTACCACTATAATTTCGTACATTCCCTTCTTTGCCTCCATGGATAACGTTTTTTGTCTCCACAGATACCTCAACGCACCACTCACCTTTTTTCCTTCATCAATTCTATAGCTAACCTCATCCTTCATAAATCCATCCGCTGACAAGTCAACTCCCAAATATCTGAAAACATTCACTTCTTCCATAATCCCTCTCTCCAATGTGATATCCATTTTTTCTTTATTTAAATCGTTTGATACCCTCATCACCTTACTCTTATCTATGTTCACTTTCAACTTTCTACCTTTACACACCCTCCCAAACTCGTCCACTTTGCAACTTTTCTTTAGAATCTCCCATAAGCATAGTATCATCAGCAAAAAGTAACTGTGTCAACTCCTATTTTGTATTTAATTCCCCATAATTTAATCCACCCCTCTCCCCAACACTAGCATTTACTTCTTTTACAACCCCATCTATAAATATATTAAACAACCATGGTGACATTACATATATTTATTTATGGTGACATTATATATATTTATGGTGACATTATATATATTTATTTATATCTGGTTTCATAGTGTGTTTTTACGACCAGGTCTGGTGTTAGGGTGTGGTCTTCACGATCACTTCGGGTATAGCAGTGGCACCGAGGTTAGCGGTGGGAGAAGTGGCAGGGCCAAAGTAGATTTTAAAACTTAAAGTGATATTGATTCATGTAAGTCCCTTTGAATCATATTTTTATTAAGTTCCTTACGAATATAATTCCCATTTATTGCCAAGAAAGAATTCGAATATTTCGTATTATAAGAATCGTAAAAAGAAGAGACACAATGGAACTCCTGATAACACCCACCAAACTTTTCACACTTCATTTAGCAAAATGTTTCGTGGTTGTCTAGCGTGGCGATCCTCGTACCCCTGGGACGCACAAGAAAAAATTTGTCTGCTTACATGTTTGCAAAGTTTCAAATGTGGTACTGGTCCTCGAAACAAGTAAACAAATAAGTGGTTATAAATTATAGACATGTTGCGCTAGCATACATTCTCTGGAAGTTACTGAAAATCTGACTAGAAGTGCGTTAGTAACCACGCGGAAAACACGGAGATGGGCTTATGGAAGGGTAAATCTACCAAGCGAATTGAATTGATGATGTTACAAAGATCTGACAGGATGATAAATAAGACATTTGTGGAACACTTGGGTGTCTTTATTCTTGAAGCGTTTCTCCAGTCAGTGGATCTTCAGTCCAATGCAGAGAAAGTCTGGAAGATGAGAAGGGGTGTGAGGTACTCAGTCCCTCAATCTTGATAATAGTGCAGCATATTCGCGGAGATGGGGATGGCAGATGAGATGGAGCAGTGGTAGGCTGAGTCACCAATGTAAAACATACTAGACTAAAGTAAGTCGGGCCTATAGGTTAAGAAAGTTTTGAAAAATTCGCATCAAGATCCCAAGACGTTGCTGTGTCTGACAGTGTTTGAATAAATGGTTTAGAAACCCGACACAGCAACATCTTGGGATCTTGATGCAGTTAATTCTTCAAGATCTGCTTGACCATTAGGCCGACCAATTTGCACTAGTGGGTTTTTCCACTGGTAACTCCGCTTATCACTGCTGCACCTCATCTGTCTGAAGTACATTAGCCCCGTCTCCGCGAACATGCTGCACTATTATCATCACTAATGGACTGGACGCATAGATTCCAAGCTGAGAGAATGATTACCTCACACTCCTTATCTTCGACAGTTTCTCTTCACTGGACTGAAGAAGCCACTGGCTGGCGTAACGTTTCCGGAGTATAGATACCCAAGTGTTCCACAAGTGTCTTATTTATCAACTTGACGATTTCTAAAATGTTTATTCAAGATCTGACAAGAAAAAGATTATAAAAATAACTTTAATTAGTTCATCGCAAACCTGGAAGATAATCCAATAGATAAAGAGAGGAGGAGTCAGGATGGAGGAACGTGTGAGGGGGACTGAAAATGGGTCTCAAATGCTCAAAGAATATCTGAAAAACAAAAGACAAATTAATGATGAGAACCC
>WNWK01001187.1:0-313125 GCA_009830355.1 Cherax destructor | reverse complement strand
CCCTGTCTTGAAATTCCAATCAATCTGACAAAAGTTAAAGCCCCTAAATTACACTTTTCCCCGGTTTGGGCCTTAACAATTTCCTCCCAAAGTAGTCCCCCTTGCCCCCTATCTGGTTTGGAGGACGGTAAACCCGCCAAAAATAAATTTTTTCCACCCTCTGAAAATTTTTATCCAGCCCAAAACTTTTATGTGTTAATTCGGGTTTTTACCCGTTTTTTAACAATTTAAATGATCACGGACATGAGTGCCCCCCACCCCCCGATCTTTGTCTGCCGGAAAATTTTAAAAACCCCCTGAATGTGACTTTCCCCGGCAGGCAAGCCCCGTTTTTTCATTTTAAAACCCAAAATTCTCGGTTATTGCAAAAACATCAATATTACCCCGTACCCCTAATCTCAACTCGTCCATCTTTTTCCCTAGCACTACGACTATTGGTGTAATTTTAAAAATAGAGACCCCCCCTTTATCTTTCCCTTCCCTGCTCTTTGATTTTCCACAAATACCTATTACTGTCCTTGTCATCTAGTGTCATAAGTTTTCACTACCCACCATATTCTGCCTTTTTGGTTTTTCCTACAACTTATAATTTTCTACACTGGGACTTCTCTTTTCCCCCCAAAAACCCATCCACTAACTATTTCGGGTTTTAAACCCCTAACAGCTCCCCCCCTGCAGTTGCCAGTGCCCCCACCCCAGACCTGGATAAGTGAACCCCATCCTGGCATACATGTCATTTCTGCCATAGAAGAGGTCCCAGTTGTCAATGAATGTTACTGAATTTTCCTTACAGTATTTGTCCAGCCAGCAATTGACACCAATTGCCCTGGACAGCCATTCATTTCCAACTCCTCTCCTTGGCAAAATACCACATATGACAGGGTTCCACCCTCTTCCTAATTATGTCTATTGCTGACCTAAACCTGCTAGTCAGGTCCTCACTCCTACGTCTGCCAACATCGTTGCCTCCAGCACTGAGACAGATAATAGGATTGCTCCCATTACCTCTCATGATGTCGTCCAGACGGCTAACAATATCCTCCATCCCAGCCCCAGGAAAGCAAACCCTCTGTCTCCTACTCCTATCAATCAAACAGAAAGCCCTATCCATGTACCTAACCTGACTGTCCCCAACAACAACAATGTTTTTACCTTCCTTTGTGTCTTTCGTCGTGACGCTCCCAGAAGTCGACTCACATTCATCGGGTAGCGGAGAATGGGTTCGATGTTTCCACAACATTCTCCTGGGTCTTCGTTGTTTCTACCTCTCCACCCGTCCTCTTGAGCCTTAACTTTGTCCCATGCGTTTTAGCCACTGTCCAGGTTCCTTTCCTGGCTTGAGGATTCTCAACAGGAGGATTACTACGAATCCTCTTGTTTTCCTCAGTCAGTCGCTGTATCTCAAGCTTAGCTACCCTCAGTTCTTCCTTCAGCTGCTGGTAGAGTAGCTCAAGAGAGGACATCTTCAGATTGACAGAGAGCACACAAGACACGTCTTCACTGAGTTAAGTCAGGTCCACCACTGAGTTAAGTCAGGTCCACCACTGAGTTTTCCATCTTTTGGCCACCCGGTAGGAAGCACATTCTCATGGCTCAGTTGGTAGTGGCCTCAGCTGATATATTAAGGGTCCGTATTTTGATCCCTGGCACGAATAGAAACACTGGGCATGTTTCTTTACACCCGTTACCTCTTGTCACCTAGCAGTATGTACCTAGGTGTTAGTAGACTGTTGTGGATAGCACCTCAGTGGGCGTTAGTATACTTTAGTTTAGGTGAGGTTAGATAACTCCTCTGAGCCTGTTAATTCAACTGTGAAAATTAAAAGTGAGCAAAAATCCTTTTCCAGCTATTTAACATCGATTTTACTCCAAACCAATATACAGAGACACGAATTATCCTTTAACAAAATTATTGTCCGTTCAACACAATTAACATAATCCCAGTAAATGACCATACAGGATATCAGTGAGTGATCTCATAAGGGTATCATATTCAGATAATAATCACTTTCAACTGGGCTAATGCTTTACATACCAATCTCACGACTAATATTTACACTCAGGATGAGCAATGACGCACGTATGGCCATTTGTTAAAAAGCTTAGAGAGTGTGACTGGCTGCCAGGTGTTTACTGACCAAAATATACTAATGAACTAAATGATGAATATGCAAACGCTTGCATTATGTGCTGCAAATTTGTTTCACAGAAGTGTCGTGTTAGACAAAGGCTCAATTACACCTATAATGTATTTCAGCAAGGGGGAAATAATTCCCTTTAGAGACCTATAGTTTGGATCCCAATGACAAATTGCTGACATTAGTGATGAAAAAATATGCTATGCAGGACTCGCTTTTATTGGGGAAAAGTCTGCCTATGTGAAGAGCTTTACCATGAACTCTACATAGAGTGAAACGTTGTCCGAACAAAAGTAAATTATACAATGAGTAAATTTTTATCTTTACTTGTAAAATATAAAAAATAAATCACGTTTTTGGTAATCTCGTCATTATTTATTATCATGGAAGGCTTACTACATACACTCTCTCTCAACAACGACTGGAGCTTAAAAGAAAATCCACGTCTGTTTCAAATAGTTATATTTTTAAGATGATTTTAATGATCGTAAAACGCTCAGAGGAAGGAAGGAAGTAGCACTTCACTATGCCTGGGTTAATCAGTGCAGCAAGTGGTTAACATGAGAAATTACCGACCATGGTATGTTAAGAAGGAAAGTGTTTTCAAAGAATTTATATTAGTAACTGAATTCAGATTCGTATTTAAAATAAATACATTGAATTCGAAAAACATCAAGTTTAAATACTGAGATTTATCAAATTTTGGATTCGATGTCCATTTTTCTGGAAATAAAAACTGTAGTAACGAGGTAAAGCTGCAAGAGAACAAAGCTTCCATTGTACATCCACATCAATAGTTACATAATCCAATTGGAACAAGAAAATTAAATTAACGCAATTCTTTTCCACGACCTTTCTGTTAAATTGCCTTTTGGAAAAAAAACACCTATGGGTATTTGTGGTTTTCATCCCCTTATATTGACTCTTTGATGTTGACGTTCAGGAACTTTTACATGACTTTGAAATAAATTCAAGTAAAAGGGAGAGAACATTTATGTGCTGCGCAAGAATATTTTGTAAAAATAAGCTGAAATTTTATGCATTGGAAAGTAAAAATGTGTTGGAGGAGGAGTCGTGCGGGACTCTACATCCACCTGGAAAGAAGTGGACGCAGTACGCTATTTTTGATTCAGGGAAATTGGTAAAGCCTCCACACGGGTTTTGCTTCCTAAGCCAGACCCTCCAAACGCATTTAGAACTCTGGATCTTTTGACTAGAAATTAAAAGATTTGTTTCGACGCAATCGTGGTTGTCGAAAATAGCTGCATGTTAAGCTCCACAGGAAGAATAAGATGACACAATGAATGCTACAGACTCTTTGTATATTATTGATGAAGTTTCATATTATTTTCCAGGTCAGGGATTGATTCACAAGAAGGTACGAACAGGCTGAATATCCAACTGGAGCCTTTTTCTTAAGGTTCCAATTTTGATCGTCAACTGCGAATCTTCTTGGGAAATCTACACTAGGGTTGATTCCGAATCACTAATGAGAATGTCCACTAGAACTCTCCACTGGGAAGCTCCACTGGTAATCTCAACTGGGAAATCAGTGGGTGCTTGTAATTCGACTTGAGTGAGCTAGCTTCATTTGCATAATCATTTCGATTCGCTTGACTCGTGAATGTTTCAACGGAAGCAAATAAAGTGCGAAAATCAAGGTCTTAAAACCTGAATGTTTTCAGGTTTTAGGACCTTGATTTTCGCACTTATTGCTTCCAATTGAAACATTCATTGATATATATATATATATATATATATATATTTTTTTTTTTTTTTTTTATATATATATATTTATTATATATATATATATATATATATATATATATATATATATACCTGGAGTTTGCCTTTAGTTTACCTGGAGAGAATTCCAGGGGTCAACGCCCCAGCGGCCCGGTCTGTGACCAGGCCTCATGTTGGACCAGAGCCTGATCAACCAGTCCAACGTACGAGCCACAGCCTGGCTGGTCAGGTACCGACTTTAGGTGCCTGTCCAGTGCCTGCTTGAAGACAGCCAGGGGTTTGTTGGTAATTCCCCTTATGTATGCTGGGAGGCAGTTGAACAATCTTGGGCCCCTGACACTTATTGTGTTGTCCCTCAACGTGCTAGTGGCACCCTGCTTTTCATTGGGGGATGTTACATCGCCTGCCGAGTCTTTTTGCTTTCGTAGGGAGTGATTTTCGTGTGCAAGTTTGGTACTAATCCCTCGAGAATTTTCCACGTGTATATATATATATATATATATATATATATATATATATATATATATATATATATATATATAATAAAAATCAGTTACTATGGCCATCGGTTTCTGCCAACGCGATCGGTGTCAATACTGTACATGTAGCTGCTGTCTGTGCCAGTGACAAAGTAATACCTCGAGTATCAATACTGCGTGTAGGGAAGAGGTAATGGATAACATATTGACAGGTGGAATAATCAACAATAGTGGTGGGTGGGTGGGTACTAGTGTACTTGGGGATGGTAGTGGTAGTGTAGCAGCGCCCAGTGGTGTGGAAGAGTAATGGTGGGTGGTGATAGTTGTAGTGGTGATGGTAATAGAAATGGTGTGGCGATAGCGGTGGTGACGTTGCAATTCTGCAAAATGGTTTAGTGCTAGTGAGAAACAAATACCAGACGCAGATATCCTCGTGACTTCACACACATGGGAAAGCTCAGAAATATACTAAGAGCAGCATAAGATGCTTCTTTGTTGTAGTTCTCGTCCCCAGACTTTGACCTTTCCGCGAACTTGTGCCAAAAACCAATGTGGATTTTTTTTTTAATTATCATTTCCTAAAATATGATTTTACGCTTTAAAGTTTGGATAAAAACGTAAAGGAAACATAACACTCTAAAGGTATTTAGTAGTAATAACACTAAAAAGGCTAAAGATGATGAAAAATAGTAAAGAACATCAAGACCAAGAGGACTTAATCCTAAGTTACTAAAGATAAGAAATATTAAAGAAATGCTTTTAATCGAAACAATTACTGGATAACTTAACAGCTGGCTAATGTAAGTTCAATATTTTAGAAGGGGTGAGAAAAAGAGAACACTGAACAACAGACCAAGCTAGAACAGCAAACGAGGGTGAAATAAATCACAGTGGATCACAGACACAAGACAAAAAAAATAGTGACTGTGAAGAAGAAAGTGTCAGGATGGATTAGGATAAACAGTGGTGTACAAGAAATAATATTGATAACCTACTTTTTTATATACTGTACATAAATGACATGCCATACAGAGTAGCCTCTTGTGTGTTTGCAGATGATGTGACACTAACGTGAAGATTACCAACAGGACAGGATGGGGAGGGCTTCTAGGAGTATTTTGATAAAATTAAAAATAATAATAATGTCAAGAATCGCCTTAGATCGCTTTGAAACGTGAGAATATACAATAAAATAAAAATTTCTTATTTTGCAAAGCTAGCCCAAAAAAGTGGTTGATGGAATTCAATCCAAAAAAATGCAAAGTTATAAAATTATGTAAAGGGAAGAGAGACTGAAGTTGTAAAACACTGATAGATGAGTAACTACAAATATCAGCACGTGAGAGCTAGTCTTCTTCTACCTCCGAATGTGTATAGCCAGTGTGTGTGTGTGTGTGTGTACTGGGCTACATGTCTAACAGTTTCACTATTTTTAGTTGCCGCTTACTCTACTTTATATCTCTTAGATCTGGCAACCCTAGGGACTCGACCCCAGCAAATAAAGATGTGTGAACGAAAATTTGTAAGTACATACCCACAAACACACACACACACACACACACACACACACACACACACACACATTGCTCTATACTTTACGTATTTATCATGCTACTTGAACTTTTAAAAATTGTATATACACCGAGACACGAATATCTTTCAGTGAAGAATATGTACAAGGAGAAATGTACCTGTCTCAGTGTGTATCTCTAATTAAGCATTTATCTTATTGCTCGTTTTAGGGATTTAAATATTCCTGTTATTTTAAAGTGAACTGCACTCTTAATAACCAGACTTGTTCAAAATTAAATGGTCTTAATGGCTGTCACTGGAATTATGTTATTCAATCCCGATGATTTGAATATCTATTCTGAATATTGGTAAGTAATTCAGTTTAGAGTTACATGGAATATTAACATTGATCTCTTGTTGCCCGTAGTCCGGAGGGAGGGAGGGAGGGAGAAAGAGAAGGCCGGAAGGAGGGAGGGAGAGAGAGAGAGAGAGAGAGAGAGAGAGAGAGAGAGAGAGAGAGAGAGAGAGAGAGAGAGAGAGAGAAGAGAGAGAGAGAGAGAGAGAGGGAGAGAGAGAGAGAGAGAGCGCAGATGCATTGTGTGAACCGCTAGAAAAAATCAATATTATAATTGGAGACTGGGCACCTGAAATACCTAAGAAGTATAATGCCTTCCAAATATATACACAAGAGGTGGGTACAGAAAGAGGCCAAAACTGAAAAAGTGAGACAGAGATGTTGTGAGAGATTGTTTAGCATGAGCGAAGGGGGAAAGTACTTCTTCAGCCTGAGAGTAGTTAGAATGTATTATAATTATTATAAATTATTTTTCATCTCCATGGTGAACTGGAATAAAATCCTTCCTCCGTAAGCCATGCGTTTCGTAAGAGGCGACTAAAAAGCCGGGAGCAAGAGGCTAGTAACCCCTTCTCCGGTATAAATTACTAAATGTAAAAAGAGGAAAACGTTTCTTCTTCGGGTGACCCTGCCTCGGTGGGAGACGAAAACCATATTAAAAAAATGATTTTTATTATGAGAGAAGAGCTAAAGTAGCAAGAATCATACAGCGCCTGGGAAATGGGAGAGAACCAGTTTTTCCCTAATAATAATAATAATAATAATAATAATAATAATAATAATAATAATAATAATAATAATAATAATAATAATAATAATAATCTTTATTTCTACGAGTACATGTACAAGGTATACAGGCCTAACTGATATCAATGACATACTACTAAATAGAAAGCCGCTTGTTATGCAGAGCATTTCGGGCATATTGGGTCACTTTTGTCCCAGGATGCGACACACACCAGTCGACTAGCACCCAGGTACCTATTTTACTGGTAGGTGAACAGGGACAGCAGGTGTCATAATGAAACACGTCCTAATGTTTCGAACCGTACCGAGGATCGAACCCCGGAACTCAGTATGTGAGCTGAGTGAGCTATCAATCTAGCTACGAGAAGAGCACTTGTCCAGATCCTGCGATCAAGAGCCAGTTACCGGCTTCAGTGTACACCTCGTTTTTGGGGTACTTAACCAGGAAGTTAGTTTTGTGTCTGATACTAGTAAGTAAGTGGAACAACCAGCTTGTAGAAGTAGGGAAACTAGATTCCATAAATAATTAAAAAAATATATTCATCATGCTGTCCATGAATCCTGGATTAGTAACAATTCGTCAATAATTGAAAAGCTCGGACAGGATTAGAGATTAACCGTCGAAACTACAACTAGGTGAATATAACTGAGTAGAATTTGGTGAATAGAGCTTAGTAAGTAGAACTAGGTGAGAACAACGAGAGTAGAACTAGGTGAGAACAACGAGAGTAGAACTAGGTGAGAAAAAGACTATAGGTGAGAACAACGAGAGTAGAACTAGGTGAGAACAACAAGAGTAGAACTAGGTGAGAACAACAAGAGCATAGGTGTGAAGAACGAGAGTAGAACTAGGCGAGAACAACAAGAGTATGACTAGGTGAGAAAAACGAGAGTAGACCAAGGTGAGAATAACAAGAGAACTAGGTGAGAACAACGAGAGTAGAACTAGGTGAAAACAACGAGAGTAGAACTAGGTGAGAATAACGAGAATAGAACTAGGTAAGAACAACGAGAGTAGAACTAGGTAAGAATAACGAGAGTAGAACTAGGTAAAAACAACGAGAGTAGAACTAGGTGCAAACACAAATATAAACATTAAAGAAAAAACACCATCCAAACGACCAGTTTTTTACTATTCACCAGCTGAATGTGTCCAAACATGAAGCATGTGATTACCACACAGAGATAACACACACACACACACAAACACACACACACACACACACACACACACACACACAAACACACACACACACACACACACACACACGAGAATGAGGATGACGATCAAGCAGGACTACAAAGAGACCTGGACAGGCTGCAAGCCTGGTCCAACAACTGGCTTCTCGAATTTAACCCCGCCTAATGTAGAACACAGCAACAAGGGGTCACAACTTGTAGTTGGAAACTCATGAGTAACAGGGATGTTATTATGTAATTATTTAGTCATAGAGTTGTCAGGAAGTGGAACAATCTGGAGAGTTATGTAGCGGAGGCAGGATCCATACATAGCTTTAAGAAGAGGTATGATAAAGCTCATGAAGCAGGGATAGAGTAGATCTAGTAACGAACAACGAATTGGCGGGGCCTGGAGCTGTGAATCAACCCCTGCAACCACAAATAGGTGAGTAAACACACACACTTTTCCTCTTCCCCCATGCCTTCCATAACACGTACACAAAATCTTTCTAGAGAAGAGCCTGCTTATGCCACCCTGTGAAACTCTACGGTAAAGCTAACCAGGATTTCACTTACTCACAGCTCATAGTACAAGGGAGTAAGTACCGTTTTTGGTACAAGACTGGTGAACCCGTGTCAAACATATATATAGACGTGTTATGCTTGCACACACACACACACACACACACACACACACACAGGGGCTAGGAGCTACGAATCAACCCCTGCAACAAATAGGTGACATACACACTCACTGACACACACACACACACACACACACTCGACCCCTGCAACCACAAATAGGTGAGTACAAATAGGTGAGTACAGACACACACACACACACACACACTCACACACACACGCACACACACACACGGGGCCAGGAGCTGAGTCTCGACCCCTGCAACCACAATTAGGTGAGTACACACACACATATGGGACACAGCAACAAGGGATCACAATTGGTAGTTGGAAACTCATATGAGTCACAGGGATGTTATTAAGTATTTATTTAATCAAAGTTGTCAAAAAGTAGAACAATCTGGAGTGTTTTGTAGTGGAGGCAGGATCCATAGGTAGGTTTAAGAAGAGGTATGATAAAGCTCATGGAGCAGGCAGAGAGGAGGCCTAGTAGCGACCAGCGAATAGGCAGGGCCTGGAGCTGTGAATCGACCCCTGCAACCACAAATAGGTGAGTAAATACACATACTTCCTTCCCCCACATGCCTTCGATAACACGTACACAAAATCTTTGTAGAGGTGGGTATGCTTATGTCACTCTATGAAACTCTACGGTAAAGTGAACCAGGATTCCACTTACTCGCTGCTCATAGTACAAGATTGGTGAACCTGAGCCAAACATATATATATTGACGTGCTATGATTTCACACACTCACACACACACACATACACACATCGGGGCTAGGAGCTGCAAATCGACTCCTTCAACCACAAATAGGTGACACACAGTACTACACCCCACACAACAGGCCAAATATCATTCGACAAGTGCCTTTTACAACTAGTAACTTAGTAACTAGGTACACACACACGGACACAAACACACACAGTGTGGGTATGTTGCTCGCACTATTATGTAAATTTACAACTTGTTTGCCACAGTACGACTTGGATTATTGAACCGACTCCATTAGCATATTGGCTGATATATCTCTATATATATTTTCCACATACTAATGGATATGTAAGGTGTAATGTTTATGATGATTGTGGAGGCGTGAAGTAGTGTTTAGTGTGAGTGTGGAGGTGTGAGGTAGAATATTTAGTGTGTGTGTGTAGAGGTGTGATGTAGTGTGCAGTACGTATGAGTAGAGGTCCATATGTTGAGTGTAGAGGTGCGATGTAGTGAGTAGAGGTGTGAGGTAGTGTTTATAGTGAGTAGAGGTGCGAGGTAGTGTTAATGGTGAGTAGAGATGCGAGGTAGTGAGTAGAGTTGCGTGGTAGTGTTTATAGTGAGTAAAGGTGCATTGTAGTGTTTATGGTTAGTAGAGGTGCGAGGTAGTGTTTATAGTGAGTAGAGGTGCCAGGTAGTGCTTATGGTGAGTAGAGGTGTGAGGTAGTTTTTACAGTGAGTAGAGGTGCGAGGTAGTGAGTAGAGGTGCCATATAGTGTTTATAGTGAGAAGAGGTGCCAGATAATGTTTATAGTGAGTAGAGGTGCCAGATAGTGTTTATAGTGAGTAGTGGTGCCAGATAGTGTTTATAGTGAGTAGAGGTGCGTGGTAGTGTTTATAGTGAGTAGAGGTGCGAGGTAGTGTTTATGGTGAGTAGAGGTGCCAGGTAGTGTTTATGGTGAGTAGAGGTGCCAGGTAGTGTTTATGGTAAGTAGAGGTGCCAGGTACTGTTTATGGTGAGTAGAGGTGGTGCGAGGTAGTGTTTATTGTGACAATGTAGGTGTGAGTTTGAGTGAAGTAGTGAGTGTAGAGGTGCGAAGTAGTGTTTGTGGTAAGTGTGGAGGAGTAGTATTTATGAGTGTGGAAGTCCAGTACTCGGACATTCTAGAGTTTACAAAACAACATCAATTGCAGAGAGAGACTAAAGGCTCTATAAACACACTCGTTGGTAAGGAGAGGCAGAAGAGACAAAAAACCTACATCCTTATTTATGATAGTTGAGGCTCATCTTACGGTATGCAGAACCGACATAGTACCAACCAAGTGTGGAGAAAAGCATGAGGAGAAATTAGAGAGAATATATGTAGGGAAAGCTAGACACACAGATGAGTATCACAAGTGAAGAACTAAATTTTCAACTGGAAATTCGTCTCAAGGTGTAATGACCTGGATGAATACATGTGTTTGGTGAATGTAGACTACATGCACTCACGCATGGGCACACCCACACGTACACATACACACGCACACACACACACACACACACACACATACACACACACATCAGGAAACTGAACCGTTTCCCGTTATATTAATTGATGTCAACACCACTACCATCACAACATTAAATTAAAGCAAATTCAACATATGCCTGTTACTCTGCATATAAATGTTCACTTCAAAGTGAACGCACTCAGCACACTCTACCAAACATTGAACTTGATGTACGCTTCACAGAGAACACACTGAGTGCGGGGTTCTGTTTCCTGACACTGACCAGTGACTCCTGACACAAGCCTAAAACTTCTGATAAAGGACTGTGACTCCTGACACAGGACTGTGACTCCTGACACATGACTGTGACTCCTGACACAGGACTGTGATTCCTGACACAGGACTGTGACTCTTGACACAGGACTGTGACTCCTGACACAGGACTGTGACTCCTGACACAGAACTGTGACTCCTGACACGGACTGGCCTGTGACTCCTGACACGCACTGGCCTGTGACTCCTGACACGCACTGGCCTGTGACTCCTGACACACACTGACCTGTGACTCCTGACACGCACTGGCCTGTGACTCCTGACACGCACTGGCCTGTGACTCCTGACACAGGCCTGTTTCAGCAAAGTTCTCTGAGACTGTTCTTGTTGAAATACAAATTATGCATAGCACTTCATGATGCAGTTTTTATTTTGAACTCGTGAAGTTAACGTCTACTTTAATCCTATGCAGAGACGAATCACCTTGTACCAGACGGGTTGAATGGCAGCTACTACCTCTGACCTGTGAACCTAGCTAAATTCCTCTCTCATCCTTTCAACATCCTGCTACCCTTACCCGTGTACCACGTGATAACAGCCATATCAAAGGGAACCTTACTGTCTGTATTCAATTGGGATGACGTAGGCGTTTACCCTCCAAAGACATCACTGAATGACTTGGTTTATTACCGACAATTATCAAGACAATGACACAAGTTGCATAAAAGCAATTTTTTAATACATTTCGCTCTATGTAGAGCTTTATCAGAACACCAATAACACTCAAAAAAGCTCTGAACAGATCGAAATGGTGTCCCAATGAAAGTTTTTTATGCAACTGTGTTATTGAAACTTGATCACAAGTGACGATCGCCCAATAGTTTGACATGAAGGACAAAAGAGGAATATCAGTAGCCAATACCATGGATGCCAGACCCGAGCATGTCCCAAGTGTAGCATGCCAACCTGAATCTGCAGTCTGCTCACTACATGCTAAACACACGGGAATCTATGATGAACGACTTGCAACAAGGGGGATATGAGCGAAACGAAATTTTGCAAAGAACATTCGCATTGAAATACTGACCAATGAAGCCATCAGTGCAAGCAAATAATTTCAAGCGAAAAAAGAGCGAGGAAGATCAATAGTGCTAGAGCACATATTCTATATGTATATCAGTGGTTATATATGCACATGTGTACCAGTGAGTGTCGTGCTACACCTGTGCATTAGTGGGTCACATGTTACACATGTGTCCTAGTGGGGGTCACATGTTACACATGTGTTCTAGTGGGGGTCACATGTTACACATGTGTCCTAGTGGGGGTCACATCCTCATGATACACATGTTCTACAAAAAGAGTCATTTGACATCAAGCTACCCACCAGTGTGTGTGTGTGTGTGTGTGTGTTTCTCATTATTCGCTGTGTGCAACCTGTTCCATAAGCATTTCTCCGTTGTCAGTCTTCTTTCACCTTCCTCTACATTCCGACTCATTCTCATAAAAAACTTTCACTTTAGATATCAGGAGCTATGTAATGTTGCAAGAGTAAATACAGGTGGAATGAATTTTTTTTTTTGAGTTAGGTAGCGTGGTGACGCTAACCAGGAACAGATAGCAATAAAGAGGAACAGATAGCAATAAAGAGGAACAGATAGCAATAAAGAGGAATAGATAGCAATAAAGAGGAATAGATAGCAATTGAGAGGAACAAATGGCAATAGAGATAACCCCAGACACAGAGACAGAAAGAGAGGCAACACACAAGTAATGTCAACAGTTTGAAAAATTAACCCTTTAGCTTAATAGTTACTGATTATCGAGAACACCTGAGGGTTTGGACACCGGGTGGTGATCACTAGACGGAGTATCAAGCATCCATTACTCCTGTACGGATGCTTGATTGCTGCTACTGTTACTGGTGGTGGTGCTTCTGCTGCTGCTGTTGCTGCTACTGTTACTCGTAGTGGTGCTGCTGCTGTTGATGCTGTTGCTACTGTTACTCGTGGTGGTGATGGTGGTGGTGGTGCTGCTGCTGGTCATGCTGCTGCTGCTGCTCCTCATGTTTCTACTGCTGGTATTGGTACCACTACTGCTGCTGCTGGTCTTGGTGCTGCTGTTGGTCTTGGTGCTGCTGCTGATGATGGAGTTTGTATGGTGATGGGAACACTACTCATAGTGTTGCTGCTGAGGGTTGTGCTAATGCTGCTGCTAATGGTGGTGCTTAAAGTCGTGCTTACATTGCTTCTGCTGATGGTGTGTCGTCAGTGGTCGCAAAATTATGTTTACGAGAAGGGCTAAAACCGTACGGATCTTACAATGCTTGGGGGTATTTTTAGGTAATCAGCTTGACCTGAGAAAGAGGGAAGATACATTTTCTTGTATCAGGAAGCCTTCACCAGCATCAAGGTGCCCTTGAAGGGAGTAGCATAAAAACAAATCACCCTGATGTATCCAGAGAAATGAGATTCCTTGCAAAAGCTGCAACCAACCATTCACAAGAAAACGGAAGAAATTTAATTAGTGACTGTACACAAGTCATGTTTGCTATGCATAGGAGAATCTGATCATTTTTCATCATGTCAACAATCATATTTATTGATGATGAGTGAGACATGTGCAAGATGAGATATATTTATTGACGAAGAGTAAACGAAGTGGGGAGGTAGTCTGAAGTAATCATATATACTACAACATGCATGTATATGAGCAATATCTTTGTCAGATATGAATGCTTCAGGATCAAATTTCAACATCTTAAGGCCAGTGGAAATCTAATATAATAGCTACTCTTGCCCTGAAGCACTGTTTCGCACCTAAGTTCTTTCAACCTGACATAACTCCAAAGCCTGACATTAGGTGGCTGAAGTTTTCTTAAGTCTATGCTTTTATATATCCTCAGCCTATTTGATAGTCACTGACTATCATATAATACCTACATCAGCAACATCTGCACCAGCAACATCTGCATTTCCAACACCTGCATCAGTAACACCTGCATCAGCGACACATACATCAGCGACACCTGCATCAGCAACATCTGCACCAACACCAACATCTGCATCAACATTTACATCAGCGACACCTGCACAAGCAACACCGGAATCAGGCAACACCTTTACTAAAAATACCTGCATAAGTAGCACTACCTGCAATACCTGCATCAGTAACACCCACATCAGTAATACTTACATGAGACAACATGTGCAACTGGCACCACCTGTACCAGGAAATGCCTACACAGGGAGCACCTGCACCAGAAAATGCCTGCACCAGGAATATTTGCACCAGGCAATGCCTGCACAAGCAACACTACTTAAGCAATACCTGCATGAGGCAACATCTACACCTAGCACCACTTGAATCAGGCAACACCTGCACCGGGTAACACCTGCACCAGAAACATCTGCACCATTAATTTCAGCATCAGCAATATATTCACCAATACATGTGCCAGGCAACACCTACAGCAGGCAACACCTGCAGCAAGCATACAATAACCGCACCAGATAACACCCGTTGTAGGCAACACCTGCAGGGGACAACACCTGCAGCAGGCAACGTCTGCAGCGTAAACGCTCTCCCTCGGGACAATTTCCTGACAAATATCCTTGTGACGTCTCATTAGCTTTATCTTTGCACACGGCTTTTATCTTGATTTTTCCTCTTCCCATTCGTCTTCGCCGCTGCTTCCACCTCGGCGTCATTTGCAAATGTCTATTCCCTCGTCCAAACTTACCCCCTCTTTCCTTTCTTTTTTCTTTTTATCCTTTCCCTTATTTATTATATCATTTCCCGTATCCCTTCACTATTCTCGATCTTATTTCCGTTGTCTGCAGTCTCCATTATCATCATGATTTTTTGGTATTTGCTTTCTTTTAATTCTTCTTTCACAGTAATTATTGTCCCGTCCCTATTTTATTTTTCTTTATTTCTTATGCAAATGTTTTAGAAAACTGATATCTTGAATGATGAGACACTTTTGCAACATTTGTTGCAACATTTGTCGCAAAAGTGTCTAATCCTTCTTAATTTCTTTTTATCTAGTTTTTAGAATTAATGTGATTATTGTGCTTTTAACTTTTGTGCATTATTGGGTATCCTAGAAATTTCAGTACTCTTGTATCCCACCTAGAAGATGGCTGAATTTGCTATGGGAGCGAATAGGAAATATTTTGCCACTTTAAATCTAGAAAAGATGGAATACCATTTTGGGTTAAAAAACTGTAGAGTTTACCTCCTCAAGAGGTGAGCCTTGATGCTGATGAGGGGGCTCTTTATTCAAGAAACTGGACTCATCTTTCCTTTCCTTGGATCAAATCTGAATGATTCCTATTCCCCGGGATTTATATGACTCCTGGAAGATTAGTTTTCCCCCTCTAATTAAACTAAGATCATTCTGAGTGCCATCAATCTTAATGACCGATGCGTTTTTTTGAAATGGATGACATTTTCTTTTTTGGGGGAGGGGGTTAAATGTGCTTGATAAAACCCCTAGTGAGTGAACTGTCGTATTAATAAAAATTACTGTCATACGTGTCTTTGTACCACCATCTGTCGGCTCTTACAGACATTATTCCAGAGCCAAAGATCAGTTGTGAGTAGCTGAGAGGCGAGACCAGGAGCTAGTACTCGACATGCGCTACCACATACGAGTACGTACGAACACACACACACACACACACACACACAACACACACAGTGCCCCCGGTGGCCTAGTGGGTAAAGCTCTTGCTTGACGCACGGAGGGGCCGGGTTCAATTCCCGGTGGGGCAGAAACATTTCGAAGTGTTTCCTTACATACACATACACACACACATATATACAACAGGCCTAGTGTCTAATTGACATGTGCCTAGGACAAAATGGTAACTAACTAACTAACACATGTGCCTAGGACAAAATGGTAACTAACACACAGGAATCTCCCACCCTACTCTCCCGTTCTTAAAGGGAACACAGTTAATCTCCTTGCTAAGCTTTCCATTACAGAGATGGACCTCCTTTGTCCTACTCTCTATTACACCTGTTGTCTTTGCCCTACTCTCTGCTACACCTGTCGTCTTTGTCCTACCTTCTACTACACCTGTCGTCCTTGTCCTACTCTCTATTACAGCAGGGGCTTCAGTTCACGGAACAGGGGCTTCAGTTCACGGAACAGGGGCTTCAGTTCACGGAACAGGGGCTTCAGTTCACGGAACAGGGGCTTCAGTTCACGGAACAGGGGCTTCAGTTCACCGAACAGGGGCTTCAGTTCACCGAACAGGGGCTTCAATTCACGTAACAGTCGCTGAAGTTCTTGGAACAGGTGTTTCAGTTCCTGGTGCTGTGGTTCCTTTAACTACTTCTCCGATTCCTGGAACAGATGCTTTAGTTCTAGAAAAGGAGCTTAAGTTTCTGGTGTTTCAATTCCTGGAACAGGGGCATCAGTTTCTAGAACAGATGCATCAACATTAAGCAATAAAAAGACTGACTAACTAGTGTACACTTCTGCGGATAAAAAAATATTGCAGTTTAATACTGAGTTTCATTATGCTTTATGGAGCGGACGATCTACTTCTGAAACACTGAACACTTTCACGGACAACTTGATATTCTTCATGAGTGACTAAGTATTTCGCGAATGGTGCAGTGTATTCCATTAATGGTGCAGTATATTTTATGAATGGTGTGGTGTATTTCATGAATAGTGCCGTATATTTCATGAATGGTTACGTATATTTCATGAATGGTGCCATATATTGTATGAATGGTGCCGTATACTTATTCTTCATTTACACCTGCATACAAGCAGAAAACTTATGGATTACACTAAAAATTACGCGATTTGACATTTTAAATATTGGCTTCGCGTCTTATCTCCCCGCGTCCTATCCTCCCGTAGCAACCGTGTTTTCTCCCCCCTTTTTTTTCCTTCCATCGTGTCGTATCTGGTGTCCTCTCCCCCTATTACCAGTGAGATGCAATATTGACACTTAAAGGGACACGTTTGTTTCCTGGGTGGGATGTTACCGGGACAAAAGGAGCACTTCTGAACCATCTCACAATGTTGTCCACTTTTATTGTGGATAATAATAACAGCTACATGCTCCATATACAGGTTTGCCATGACTGCATTTAAAAGTGAGCGCATGACCAGTCGAAATAAACGCTTGAACACAGTCCTTAAAAGAGACGAAATTAAACTTTACATTAAGCTCAATAACATCGAGAAAATCTTTGTCAGGAACTGGGAGGTGAAGACCTCGAGTGCCTAAGATGAGCCGTACTGATGATTCTGAAGAGGTGTGGGAGATATTTTGCCAAGAGACCTGCTAGTGGGTGAGGGGGCACTGTTTATATGCAAGGTTATAGGCGTTATGGATATGCCTGGCTTGTGTACATTGGGTAGTCCATTCATTTGTGCAGGTCTCATATTAAAGGGTAAGAGATGTTAGACAGACTCATTGAAATAAATTTTTTGTTCCTTTCTTCGTAAATGTGCATGGAAAAATGGTTATGCTTCCCTGTTTACCTGTAGCCTCTTCATCCTATGTTTGTTGTCTGTGGAGTCCATGATAACGACGACTCCTATCTGCGGTGGTGATGTTTATAGTGTGATTGTTGTACAGCACTTATATGGGATGGACACAGTGGGTGTTTCAAATATGGCTGCTGTATCCCAAAATACACCAACACTTAAAGTTTGAAACTGCTCAGAAATTGCATTATCAAGTTAATGGCACTTAAGTTTTGAAGCTAATATGATGATTCATACACAATTATTTCATCAAACTCAGTATTTCCATATTTCCAATTTAGTGAAAAAAACAGAATCACTCCAAACGTTTCTTTAAAATTCAGTACCCATACAACTGAGACCCTGAAACGTTCGTCAAATTCATAAGCTGAATTATTCATTAAATACAGACGCCGTACAGAATAAAAATAAATAAAGCACCTTTACGAAATTAAATTGGCAAAATGGCAAGAACCTACTCTACTAACAGTCCCAACATCCTTATAAGATACAACATTGCTAAAACGTTAAAGCCAACCACAAGAGGCTTTCTAAAGTTATAGCACCGAAACTAAAATTGAGAATAGATCTCTAGTTATAGTTGGTCAAGGTTAATAATTTTAAGCCAGTCTGATAAGGTGCTCTGAAATTATACACGAAATCCTTATTGATAAAAACATAGTACATGATGTGCCAGTACAGTCAGAAAATAGCGGAAGAAAACAGTGTTTAACGGATAATTGAGTTCACTAAATTTAGAAAAGTAATTGAAACGAATGTTTTCAATATTTTCTTCTCAGTTATTTTCTATTTAAATATTTAAACAGTTCTATAAGAAACATTGAAAAATTATTTCATTCTGAAGAATAAAAGTCACAGTACCATGGATGGAACAAAGGAACAAACTGGAACAAAGCGTCGTAAGTTTCTTCTCTAATATGCTGGTTATTTGTAAAAATAATAAGAAAAAAAGGTTTTTAAAGAAAGTCTAATTTGTTATAATTTTTAAAATAAAATTAAAAAATTGGCTTCTACACCGCCTAAATTCAATGCAAATTTACTTCCAATTACCTGAACTTAGTATTTGTTGTCAATTAAAAAATGCATTCACTAGTTATTACATAAAAACTAATTAAATAAAATTGGTAAATTAAAATTTACACAGCTCACTGTGAATACCAAGCACTCGCTTTTTTTTTTATCAACCTCGGCAATAATGAAAAAAATTAATTTAACAGTAAAGTCACTCCATAACTGAACAGAATTCGAAGAATACAAGATACTAAACAATATAATTCAAAGGTAATAATGATAGAATTACCGACAAACTGCTAAGTAAAAGGACACAAATGTAACTTCCGTGACATTTTATTATCGTAATGGCTTGACAGAGTTCCTGAAGAGCGAAACGACGCCACAATAAAATTTCACATTAGTTGCATCTAAGTCCTTTTGCCTAACAATATCATTTAAATTTCAAATTTGCACCTCCTCCTTAGGCTAAAATTACGGAGCATCATCCTTCAGCCGGATGCATCAACGTTAATGTTTGAAAGCTAATCTATAGAAGCAGTATTTAGTAAATGAATCAATACCAGTATTAAAATTTATTCCATAAAATTCGCAAATTGAGGCCAATATATTGGCCCGATAATAATGCTAATCTTGTGTCCAACAAAGCACATTAGCGCTAAAAGTTTGAAGCCTGTCTAAAAAGTGGTTCTTCAGTTATCGCAGAGATTTCACCGATTCCCTCAAGATATTTTCTTATGCAGCTCCTGCAGTGGCCTACTCATGCAGCGGCCTACTCATGCAGCTCCTGCAGAAGCCTACTCATGAAGCTCCTGCAGAAGCCTACTCATGCAGCTAATCTTCTTTGATACATCTCTCTCTCTCTCTGCCCCGAGTCCTTTCATCTCCAATCATTCAAGAAACAGCTGTGGAAGAATTTTTTTTCCACAAGAGTTGATTCTCTTTATTTTCTTATTATGTCTTCTGTCTCTTCTATAATGTAAAAAGTGAGGAAATTGGAAATTCAGTAAGATTCAGTATTTCAATGTCTGTCCGGTGAGTTAAGCTGTTATTTTCCCATCATGAACGTTGCACTGGCTGATTTTACTTAAATTTTGCTTTCACTTTCTACGCAGTGTAAATAGTAAGTTCCGGCTTTCTTTTTTCTAGTAAACCCTCATTCACTTATTTTTATGTTTACTTCCTATTGCAACTTTAAGGAAACTCGTTTTATAAATTTATTGGAAAATTTTATTTTCAGGGTCAGATACACCAGTCACTGATTTGCTTATTGTGTATGATTGTATGATGTGTGCTGGTTCATGTTGTATTTAAGTTCATTTTTAGAAGCATCGAACAGTATATTAACACAGTTTTTGCCTGGTTCTTTTGTAGAAAAGTCTGAGTTCTTCATGATAACTGAGTCAGTGAGTTGCTGTAGTTCCATCACATCTGTTTGCTGAATAGCTGTTTCTGTTTGTCTGACGTAGAGATTCTTGAATTGTGTTTGGACTTGTGTCTAGAGAGATGTACTAAGGTCTTCAATTGTCTTCGTAGCATCGTCTTGTTTGTGTGCTCGTTGACTCAGCAAGGATTCCAGTTCGGTTATTTAGTTTGGTTGATTAACAACGAGAATGTGTATGTGCATAGTTATTTTGCAGTGCTGATACTGATTTTCCTTGGACTTATGTGACGACCAGAAGTTCTTCATTCGGTCCATTAGATCAATTCGAGGAATTCTGTTGTGCCTCATCCAAGCTTCTGCACTCTCAGTAAGGGTCAACGATTTCATGCCTATAATAATATTCAGTAACTATTCTGGAGTGTTTTGGAGGCTTGAATTGGAGAGCTGTGATTTCTTGCTCCTGGAAGTGGAATAAGTGTGGCTGCTGTTGTGGTCATGTTTGTTTGCAGAGGTGAGCCGCTTGTTAGATACCCCTGGAGGGAAGGGGCCCTTGAAGAGGTCGCCTAAATTTTCTTTTTTCTTCCAATTTTCGTTGTTTTATTTCGTTCATAACTCGCCTCATTTAATCGGCTTCAAATTTTCAACGCCTATGTACGGTTATGAGGATTTGATTTATGGAGCAATGGTTATAGGTTTGTTGAAAATGGTATAAAATACCGCCAAATTGAAGATTAAGACACATGTCTTAATCTTTAATGATGAAAAGTTTCGCCTACACAGTAGGCTTCTTCAGTCAAAGGGAGCAGTTGTAATGAAATAAAGATGATGTAATCAGTCCATCAACCTTGGAGAAAAACTATTTGAGGGGGTCAGTCCCTCAGCCTGGAAAAAAAAATTCAGCTCCATGGTCTGGAACGATATGAAGTTGAAGCATGAGAACAGTATTTAAGACTCCGCCTTATTCGATAGGATTCAAATTTTCAATGAAGGTGTAATGTATCTTAGGCACAATTCATGGGACTATTTGCATGCGTAGGTGCCCTAGGCACAATGTTACATAGGCCCTTTTCAAATTTTATTTTCGTGCGATAACTGGGTCAAGCTCCTCTGATCGGCTTCAAAATTTCAACACTGGTGTATCTTATTCGTAGAGGGCTCGTATATGTAATGGATATATTTAATGAGGCTCTTGGTCCAAGAAACTGGACTCATCTTTCTCTTGCTTGGATCGAATTTGAATGCCTCCAGTTTCACAGTCGCTATGACTCCTACGGGTTTTCCACTTTCATCTGATTAAAACATAATTGTGAACGTCATCAATATTCAATGGCTGACGCATCGTAGGAAGTTGATGAAACGTTTCACTGAGTTAGGCTGTGCAAGTACAAAATTATTTAGATTCTCTGTAATAACTGGAAAATGCATTTCTCATCTTGTTAGGTTAAGAATTGATTAATAAAATGTGTCAATTTTATTAATGAAATTGCTTTTTGTAAAATAATTGGAGAATGTTTCTTCTTATCAGAAATAAGTCACAGTTTGATTATTTGACTTTCCTAAGTTAAATCAACGTAAAGAACTTTTATGCTAAAATAACATGTGTCACATGTGTTTAGGCAGACTTATGCTGCTGTTGTCCCATGCCACTACACTCCTGCAATAAATATTTGACAGGCATAACAGTAAGGAATTTTAAGATGACATACCATATAATAATCTTGATACCCCTGAAACGAAATAAAAATTCGCTCTAAACTCGAGAAAAACTTTGATAAGCAAAGCTGTAAACGTGATTTAGGGAAGAATATTTTAGAAACCTAAATATCTTATAAGTGCAGCAGAGAAATGGTTATTTTTGCCGTAAACTTTCCTAAATATAAGATAGGTAATCCTTAATCCCTCGATATGCATCCCTGAAAAGCTTTATCTGCAGCCTTTAGATAATGGAATATCACCCAGGAATTTAAAGTCACTATTAACTTCAAGCAACATATTCCAATTTTCTTAAATAAACATTCAACAGAATGTTTATTCAACAGAATATTTATTTATGTAGTTCTGGGTTTTTCTGTAGACAAAATAAAATTTAATCTCTTGCTATAACATCGTCGAAATTAAAATCTTTATACCCAGCACATCCGTAAATTAAACTCTGAGGATTGGTGAAGTTTCCATATTTCATACACATTCATAAATAAACAAACATTCCCCCTTAACTTACACGGAATCCTCGAGAAAAACGAGAGAGAACCAATAAAACTTTTCATATTGTAAATATTTTTGCTCACATAAACCTTAATAATGGAAAATCTTCAAGAACGAGAAAAAATCCCTCAGGGACTCAGAGGTACTTAACCAAACAAACTGTTGAAGGTTCCTTAATACTCCTTGGGAGTTTCTCCATTATGAATATAGTAGAAAGGGTTTGAAAGACGGAGGTGGTGGGGCGGGAGGGTGAAATCCGCCACAAATCCTGGAAAATCCGCGAGTGAGCTGCAGCTGCCTGGCAATTAATAGCAACAGCACGAGCAGAATCAACATGGATGCGAAATATATAAAGAGTCATAAATCCGAGATGTGTCTGAGGGCTGGCTCAGGCATCCTGTTTGATAAATGTGAACAATGCACAAACGTTTAATAAACGATACATAAATATTCTCTTACTTTATGAATGTATTAAACACACCTCTAGATGTTGAACTAAAAAAAAAAAGGGTATACAGTACATCTATATCTTACTGGAGAGCCATTCTCTCGTCGGATCTGACTGGTATAGGTGTTGGCTAGTGCTGTAGAGTGATGCCTCCCTCTCTCTCTCCCCCTTCTCTCCTCTCTCCCAATTCCTAGCTTGTCTGCCTACCCCCTAATCTTTTTTGATTACTTTTCTGCTTGCTTCTCTACCCACTCGCCTACCTAGCTGCCTACCAGCTCACCCACCTGCCTGCCTACCTACCTTCTTGCTTGCTTGTCTGCCTGTTCGCCCACCTGCCTACCTGCGTGCCTGCTTTCATTTACCCCTATTATTTTTTATCAGGGTCTTCCTGGGCTCTTTGCTGACTTCCTGCACACTCCCATATCAATTAACCTCTGTTGTATACGGATCTTCGTTCTCAGCAGGAAGTTAAGAGCCAGCAATTACGCTGTTAATGCGGTTACAGGAAAACACTGACACACAACTTTGTTTCGTCACACTTGTTGGGAATTATCATTAAGTGATTATGATATTAAGTAGATAATTGACTTAGATAATGTATGTCCTTATCACGGGGGATCTGCTGCGTGCATGTTGATTTATCAAGGTGATAGTGAAGACAGAAATGAAACAGAGAGAGAGAGAGAAAGAGAGAGAGAGGGAAACAGACAGACAAAGACAGAGAGGAGGGCTAAAGGGAGGGGGAAGAGAAAGATAAAGGAAAGGGAGAAAAGCATTGCAAAGAGGCGAAAGGAAAGAATAAATAATGAAAAGGTTGGAAGGAATGGAGGGAAGACTGGTGGAGAGGGAAGGACATACGTACTCTGGCAAACACACTCACATAAACATATATCAAGATTATTGTCAGCAATAAGGAACTGGAAGAGAAAGGTAAAGAATATAAACATGTGATAACAAAGACAAATTGGGAACTCGAGTCAGGGGCTGCAAGGGGGCTAGGAGGGGGGTTGGAAGAGGGCTGGGTGGGGGCTACGAGGTGGCTAGGAGGGAAATTAGTAGGGTTTGAGAGCGGGCTGATTGGGGACTGGGAAAGACTGGAAGGAGACGGGGGGAAACTATGAAGGGAGCGGGAGAGGTGAAGATCGGTGGTGGGATGGTGGTCGAGGCCGGGGTTGTGAGTGGATGAGGAGGTTGGGGTGGAAGGTGAGATTGTGGGGTGGAGGTTGAGTTGGTGAGGTGGAGGTTGGGGTGGTAGTTGGAGTGGTAGTTGGGGTGGTGGTTGGGGTGGTGGTTGAGGTGGTGGGGTGGTGGTTGGGGTGGTGGTTGGGGTGGTGGTTGAGGTGGTGGAGTGTAGGTTGGGGTGGTGGTTGGGGTGGAGGGTGAAGGTTGGGATGGTGGTTGGGGTGGAGGGGTGGAGGTTGGGGTGGAGGGTGAAGGTTGGAGTGGTGGTTGGGGTAGAGAGGTGAAGGTTGGGGTGGTGGTTGGGGTGGAGGGTGAAGGTTGGGGTGGTGGTTGGGGGAGGGGTGAAGGTTGGGGTGGAGGGGTGAAGGTTGGGGTGGTGGTTTTGGTGGAGGGGTGAAGGTTGGGGTGGTGGTTTGGGTGGAGGGATGAAGGTTGGGGTGGTGGTTAGGGTGATTGTTGGGGTGGTATTTTGGGGTGGTGGGGTGAAGGTTGGGGGCAATGGTTAGGGTGGTGGTGGTGTGAAGGTTCGGGGTGATGGTTGGGGTGGTGGTTGGGGGAAGGGGTCAATAATTATTTTACATTAGTTCTACATCACAAAATATTATTACACGATATAATTTATTTGTATCATCTTGTGTGTCACATGTATCACATGTGTCATGTATCACGTGTGTCACATGTATCACGTGTGTCACATATATCACGTGTGTCACATGTATCACGTGTGTCACATGTATAACATGTGTTATATGCATCAGAGGAGTCACAAGTATCACATGTCACATACATCACATGTATCATATGTATCATAAATATCACATGTATCCCATGTATGTAGTCCATATAGATATACCCAGGTGATGTAATGAAGTGCCTCTATAAACCTAATGAAAGGGGTTTGATCAGTGGAATTGGACCTCTCCCTCTCATGATTTCTTCCCATTCTCCTAGAGTTCCAAATAGATATATTTTTATCGGAATTAGTGTGATGTATATCTCATATGAACAAAAATTAATATATTTTTAATTTTTATAAACTTAAAATTTAAAAAAAAACAGCTTGTTCACTGTTATGGAAAAAGATTATTCAGATTATAGAAATTACTAATTAGAACTACATAAAAAGTCTGGGTTACAGAGTATATACCTACGCGTGTGTGTATCTCGCTTACATAAGTAATTTTACAAGCAATACAGTTAAGAACATAAGAACATAAGAAAGAAGGAACACTGCAGCAGGCCTACTGGCCCATGCGAGGCAGGTCCAAGTCTCCCACCTGCTTAAGCCAATGCCCCGACCCAACCAGGTCAGGTTACATTCACTTAAGGAAGGAGCACGGCATCTGACCTAGTAGCACAAGCTAGTCAGGACCAACTCACATCCACCCGCACCCACTCATATATTTATCTAGCCTATTTTCAAAACTACACAATGTTTTACCCTCTATAACTGTACTTGGGAGTTTGTTCCATTCATCGAGACAACTCTATTACCAAACTAATGCTTTCCTATATCCTTCCTGAATCTGAAATTATCCAACTTAAAGCCATTGCTGCGAGTCCTGTCACTACTAAATATTTTTAGCACGCTATTTACATCCCCTTTATTTATTCCTGTTTTCCATTTATACACCTCAATCATATCCCCCCTAATTCTACGTCTTTCTAGAGAGTGCAGATTCAGGGCCCTCAGTCTATCCTCATAGGGAAGATTTCTGATACATGGGATCAACTTAGTCATCCTTCTTTGTACGTTTTCCAGAGCATTTATATCCATTCTGTAATACGGTGACCAAAACTGTGCAGCATAATCTAGATGAGGCCTAACCAAGGATATATAGAGTTGAAGAACAATCTGAGGACTCCTATTATTTATGCGTCTTGATATGAAGCCAAGGATTCTGTTCGCTTTTTTGCGAACACTTATGCACTGCTGTCTTGGTTTTAGATTACTGCTAACCAGAACTCCTAAATCCTTTTTGCAATCAGTAGTATTAAGATCTACATTATTTAGTTCATATGTGGCATGGTTATTGTCCTGTCCAATATTTAGAACTTTGCCTTTATCTATATTTAACTGCATCTGCCACTTCTCCGACCACTGCGTTGTAAATCATGCGAGTCCACTACAGAGAGAAAGAATCCAGAGTGGTGTCTCTTGGAAATCACAAAATACTACATAAAATCCTAGTCACACCTACTTTAATACAAATCTCAAACACAGTTTATATCATATAGTCGCGCACTTCGTATAGGAGACGCGTAGTTAACAATTCATTTGTAGCATACGCTGGCTTAAAAGAAAATGTTTTACGTGATGAAGAATCTTAGCAGGAGAAGATATGTTGATACTAACAAGATGTGTATAAAGATATTTATATACAGTTAAGGACATTTATCACATGAAACCTTTCACCATCAATGGCCTCTTCAGTTCTAATGAAGCAGCCAATCATGGCGAAAAGTTTCATCTAAGAAATGTTATGAACTGTGTTTATTCACAACAAGAATGTTGAGTCTGCCCGTTCTTTTGCAACAGGAAATGTCACTTTGAGACGGTTCTCGGAGTTTTGTAGATAGAGCACACTGGACTGACCCATGGATGTTTGCTAGTAAAGGGGCCCTCTGTTGACGGTCCAGCATTTTGTAATCCGGTGTTCAAAGTTTTGGATATTTTTTTAATTGAAGTAGTGTGTATAAGGGCATCAGTGAAAGACTGAGTGTTGGTTTTAATGTAGCTGGCTAAATTTGTTTGATAGATGCTTATTCATTTAGCTCTGTACAACGAAATTTATTTCCTAATTACCATTACTTTATATATATATATATATATATATATATATATATATATATATATATATATATATATATATATATATATATATATATCTTTCTTCTTCTTTCAACACGTCGGCAGTTTCCCACCGAAGCGGGGTAGCCCAAAAGCAAAAACGAAAGTTTCTCCTTTTACATTTAGTAATATACATACAGGAGAAGGGGTTACTAGCCCCTTGCTCCCGGCATTTTAGTCGCCTCTTACGACACGCATGGCTTACGGAGGAAGAATTCTGTTCCACTTCCCCATGGAGATATATATATATATATATATATATATATATATATATATATATATATATATATATATATATATATATATGCACCACATTTTAAACAATTAACAAACTGCGACTAGCCCGCTTCATGGGAAGCAAGTCAAAATTCACGACACTAACCACTGAGCCAGCATTTTTATAAACATCATGTACCCTGAGCTTACCACAGCCACGTATGTCCTCGCATCATGAAAACATGCTCAGTGCTAATGGGTTCATGGTGTTTGTAGGATTGTCAGAAGGTGGATCACTCTCTAGATTCGCGCTGCCACCAAAACAATTCTAGTTATCTCGGAGACTGGAGTCGGAGCGAAGGCAAAGATAAGGCACTGGATAGGTGTTGGGGTGACGGGTTGGGACGGACTAGGAGAGACAGAAGTGTGCGGGAAGTCTGCTGCCGACACTGGTTGGGCCAGGATGGTCAGAGGTGTGTGTGTAGTCTGCTCTCGACACTGGTTAAAGGCTGGGGTTGGGCCAGCAAGGACGTAGGTGTGCGTGTGGTCTGCTGCCGACACTGGTTAAAAGCTGAGGTTGTGCCAGGATGGACGGTGTGAGTGTAGTCTGCTGCCGACACTGGTTAAAGACTGAGGATGGACCAGGAAGGACGGAGGTGTGCGTGTAGTCTGCTGCCGAACTGGTTCAAGGCTGAGGATGGGCCAGGATGGACGGTGTGAGTGTAGTCTGCTGCCGAAATGGTTAAAAGCTGAGGTTGGGCCAGGATGGACGGTGTGAGTGTAGTCTGCTGCCGACACTGATTAAAGACTGAGGATGGACCAGGAAGGACGGAGGTGTGCGTGTAGTCTGCTGCCGAACTGGTTCAAGGCTGAGGATGGGCCAGGATGGACGGAGGTGTGCGTGTAGTCTGCTGCCGACACTGGTTATAGATGAGCTTCGTGAGTTTGATGTATCACGTGGCTGGCTGGTGTTGCCAGCGGCTCGCCCGCCACCGGTGTGACCCCACGCATAATCTTCCAAAGAAATTGCATGTCGAGTCGTAATTCCTTACCTGAGGCTGTGTAAACTGGCCTTCTGCAGACAATTGTTACCGGTGGGTTGTGAAGCCTGGCGTACACCCGCTTGCCGGTGTTCCTGAACAGGCTGTGACAACACCTGTCATGTAATGGTTATAGATTCATTATAATAAATGCTTGAAAAAGCCGTTCCAAGCATTAGGAGATATTTTTAAAAATATGACTTTGTATTTCACAAAGCGCTAAATCCGTGTGGGTCATTCAGTGCAGTTAGCAGTGGAAGTTCGCTCCACCATTCTTCGACATCTCACTGGTTAAGCGATTGCTAAAAATAAATATTTAACGATCATACCAATAATTAAATAAAAGAACGAAGAATTATGGATTGATATGACTTTCCATTCATTTCTCCACGCAACTATGAAACACTGTATGAGCCGAATAATATAATATAATATAATAATAATAATAATAATAATAATAATAATAATAATAATAATAATAATAATAATAATAATAATAATAATAATAATAATAATAATAATAATAATAATAATAATAATAATCATAGTAAACCAGTAGCATAGAAGCTAAATATGTAGATTTATAAATGAAAGATTCTAACAAATTTATTAGATCTCTGGTAATTTCATATACCAAAAAAAAAGATAAAATATCTGTTATATACAAAATGTATAACTTTTCAAGATGTCTAACAAAGTAACGTTTAAAAGGTGACAAAATATATTTTTTTATGTCATTAAGGGAGAATTTCAAACTTACATACAAGAACAACCCAGTCAGTGACTGATTCCCCGATTGATCCAAGATTAATTTAAGACTGACCAGAAATTATGCATGGCGCTGAGACGTATCCATCTTCGGATTTTAATAACATTAGTCTTCTCCACCCAAAGTAAAGTGACCGAGAAAAATAAACAATCATTATTTATTCAAAAGCTGGCTTGTCAGAAGTGCAAAGATATGAGTTAAAAAAACAAACACCGAACGCTCACATTCTCACCCCTCCCCTCCACCAGACTGTAAGCACTGTACTTTCCACCTCCAGGACATAAGTCACACTCCAGCAGAACGTTAAATTCCTAAAACCACTCGCTTCCACTCACCCGATCAAACACGCTCACACAACTTGACACAAGCCACTGGATACCAAGCTCACACCACTTTAAACCTTCACACCAACCCCTCCTGGGATGACCTTAACTATTCATTCCATAAACTCCCAGATTTATTCACCCTCTTGATCTTCATATTCTGCTCTATCCTTTCTTAATTCCCGATCCACCTTGACAACAACTCTGCCTGTGAATAGCACTTTTCTACTGCATATTATTTACTCTCCATGTTGTTCTCAAACATGATAGCTTCACTGCTTCAGCCTTCCCCTTCTTGGTTGCTGCGTTTAAAGCTCATTCCTCACACCAATGTGAAAATGTTGGTACCATTATTGTCTGGCACATTCCTTTTTTTTTGCTTCTACAAATAAATTTCTTTCTCTCCAAATATTCCTCAACCCTCCACCTTCTTTTCCTAATCAATTTTTTTGGTTCAGCTTGTCTTTCTTAGACCTATTTGCTGATACATTCACTCCCAAAAATCTAAATTCATTCACTTCCTCCATATTCCCTCCATCCAATATGATATCCAACTTTTCATTGCCTAAACTTGTATTTAATCTCATCAACATCCTATTATTTATGTTCACTTTTAAAATCCTCCTTTTATACACTGTCCCAATCTAGACGGCTAACTTTTTTTTTCACAGATATATTTTATAGCTGTTATCCTACCTCAGCTCATTTCGAAACTGAGCTCTAAGATACACTACCACCCCCTGTGATGCGAACCACAGTAGTCGATTAACATGCTAGGTGAACAGGGATACCAGGTGTGTGACAACAAGCCCAGCGGGGATCGAACCACGGTCACTCAGTATGTATCTTTTGTTCAGAATCTCTCAAAAGAACTCTCAGCCTCAAAGAGCATCTGTGGCAACTCCCGCTTCATATCAGATTCGTTATCTTTTAATCCCACAGCGCTTCTCAAACACCCTAGCAATTATTTTTTTTACTGTCCCATCTGTAAATATGAAAAATAACCATTATGACAACCCACATCCTCGTCTAAGGTCCACTGTTACCGGAAAATGGCTCCCTTATTTCTCCATACCTAATCTGAGCCTCACTCACCTCAAAAAACTCTTTACTGCTTTTAGTAACAAACTACCTATTCCGCTCATTTGCAACATCTGTCACATTGTTTCGCTATGCACCTATCATAGGTCTCTTTTAAATTCATCAATGGGACAAAAATTTCTTACTTAAATATCAATGTTATTCACTTATTTGATTTTTTCTCAATATCCGATTTACACATTATATACCCTTCCAAATCCTTCTTGCTGTTCTGCAATTCAACATCGTATTACTCGTTTTACCTCTCTTTTTATCTCGTACTTTGCCTTTCGCACATCATTTTTACGTTTAAAACTTTCTCATATATTTACTTTGTCTCTTTTAACACCCTGTTTACGACACCATTCCACCGATTTTTCCTCTTCCCGCCGGCACTTCCCCACACCCATAACACTTTTGCTGCGTACTCTTGCACTTTATTCTTAATGGTGCTCTGGACCTCTTCGGCCTCCTTTTCATTACCTGTATTTGCTCTACCCCATTTATCTACTTTTCTTATATTTCCCACTATCTCCTCCTTTAGGTTATTCCTTTTCACTTTTCTTTCACCTATTGACGCCATTTTGTTAGTAATCCTTCAGGCTTTTGCTCCTACTGTAGCTATCTCTAAATTATCTGATATATCAGTAGCCTCTCCAAACATATGAACATCCAGAAATCTAACCATCAACCTTTTATCATCTTAATACATTGTTAAGCAAACTGTTGACACTGCACAATTTTTTTATCATAATTATCCTCCTTTTCTTAAAATAAAACAATATCTATTTCAGTTTAATACTACTTTCTGTACATAATTCAGCTAGAGGCCCCCATTATCATTTACCCTGTCACTGACACTTTGAACTTACTGGGCTTTTTACAATAGTCTCTCACTATAGGTCACCCACAACAATGATCTAACTTGGTTCAAGACTCTCTGAACATTAACTTAATATCACAAAAAAATTTCTTCTACAATCCTCTCTCCCTCAGAGGTAAAACCATTTACTCTGAAACCTACTTTTCATATCCCACTCTTACTCCAATCAACATAATTCTTTAATTCAAACATTTATACCTCTTCCATTCCTTGGTTCATCAATAACAGCGCTACTCCTTAAGTTCTCTCTCTCTCTCTCTTAGCTACCCCTGATTTAACCCCATTTAATTCTTCGCTTTGAAATTCTCCCATGACATTTAGCTTTGTTTGGTTAGTGCTAAAATATCCAACTTCTTTTCCAACATAGGAGATCCAATAAATTCAATACCTGTGCTACAGCCATGCACATTTAAGCAACCCATCATTAATTTTAATTTTCACTACATGATACAGAAGAGGTTATTAGCCTTTTCTTGCATTTTTGTCGCCTAAGACACACGTTGCTTAAGAACGGATTTAAATCTTTTCCATATGGAGTTGAAAGAAACACTATAAGGTCAAAAACTATTAAGAACTCAAAAGAATATTCATTTGAGCGTGCACACACACACACACATGGTGCGCGATGAGGTATCACAGTGGGCGCCGGTGACGAGCGGTGTACCGCAGGGATCAGTCCTAGGATCAGTGCTATTCTTGGTATATATGAATGACATGACGGACGGGATAGACTCAGAAGTGTCTCTGTTCGCAGATGATGTGAAATTAATGAGGAGAATCACATCGGATGAAGACCAAGCAGGACTTGAAAGAGACCTGGACAAGCTTGACATCTGGTCTAGCAACTGGCTTCTCGAATTTAACCCCATCAAATGCAAAGTCATGAGGATCGGAGAAGGGCAAAGAAGACCGCTGACAGAGTACAGGCTAGGTGGACAAAGGCTACAAACCTTGGGGTGAGTATAACGCCAAGCACGTCTCTGGAAACACACATCAACCAGATAACTGCGGCAGCATATGGGCGACTGGCAAACCTAAGATTAGCGTTCCGTTACCTTAACAAGGAATCGTTCAAGACACTGTACACCGTGTACATCAGGCCCATACTAGAGTATGCAGCACCAGTCTGGAACGCACACCTAGTCAAACACGTCAATAAATTAGAGAAAGTGCAAAGGTTTGCGACAAGGTTAGTTCCACAGCTCAGGGGAATGCCATATGAAGAAAGGTTGAGGGAAATAGGACTACCAACACTGGAGGACAGAAGGGTTAGAGGAGACATGATAACGACATACAAAATACTGCAGGGAATCGACAAGGTAGATAGTGACAGGATGTTCCAGAGAGGGAACACAGAAACAAGGGGACACAACTGGAAGCTGAAGACTCAGATGAGTCAAAGGGATGTTAGGAAACACTTCTTCAGCCATAGAGTAGTTAGGAAGTGGAATAGTCTAGCGAACGATATAGTGGAGGCGGGAACCATACATAGTTTTAAGACAAGGTATGATAAAGCTCATGGAGCAGGGAGAGCAGAGACCCAGTAGCGGACAGCGAAGAGGCGTGGTTAGGAGTTGAGTCTCGACCCCCTGCAACCACAATTAGGTGAGTACAATTAGGTGAGTACACAGGTATGATAAAGCTCTTGGAGCAGGGAGAGAGTGGACCTACTAGCGACCAGCGAATAGACGAGGCCTAGAGCTGTGACTCAACCCTTGCAACCACAAATAGGTGACTACAAATAGGTGAGTAAACACACACACTTTCCCTTCCCTCCTCTATGCCATCGATAACACGTACACAAAATCTTTGTTGAGGAGAGCCTGCTTATGTCACTCTGTGAAACTCTACGGTAATGTGAACCAGGATTTCACTTACTCGCTGCTCATAGAACAAGGTAGTCTAAGTCTACCTTTTTTTGGTATAAGACTGGTGAACCCGAGTCAAACATGTACATAGACGTGTTATGCTTGCACACACTCACTCACACACACAAACACACATACACACACACCGATGGCATGGTGGCTAGCGCTCTTGCTTCACGCACGGAGGGCCCGGGTTCAATTCCCGGTGGGGCCGAAACATTTCGAAGTGTTTCGTTACACACACACACACACACATACAACAGGCCTAGTGTCTAATCGACATGTGCCTAGGACAAAATGGTAACTAACACACACACATGGTACACGCCCCGATAGCATGGTGGCTAGCGCTCTTGTTTCACGCACGGAGGGCCCGGGTTCAATTCCCGGCGGGGCCGAAACATTTCGAAGTGTTTCGTTACACACACACACACACACATACATACAACAGGCCTAGTGTCTAATCGACATGTGCCTAGGACAAAATGGTAACTAAGTAACACACACACACACACTCTGGTACCGACCAGTGAAGAATCGGGGCCAAGAACTATGACTCGACCCCTGTAACCACAATTAAGGGAGTATACACACACACACACACAAGCAGTTCATATACATGAATATCAACCTGACGTGCATAACTGCTGCACGATCGAAGAAAATGACCCTGTTGGGTCATGAATATCGAACTGACGTGCACGAAGCAGTAGTCTAGTCACGAGGAACAAAGGTAACAAAACGCCGGGAGTCGTAATCCTAAATTTAAAGTACAGAGTTCCAATAGTGACTCTACAAAGAGCTGGTAAGCCTCCACTTCAAATACACAGTAAAACTGTTGTCCAGAAAATACAATGAAGTACAAAGAAGAACGGCTAACTTTATAACATTTAGAAATATTTATATAAAGTTTTTCTAGGCTTTAAAAAGTTGAAAAAATTCTCGCTACATGAACAGAAATATGGTGGTGGTGGTGTCATGTTAGACAATGAAACAAACGTCTTACAGTTGGAACTGCATATTGGATGGTAGTATAGTGGTATGAGTCGGCTTGGTCATTTTTCGATTGCCTTGCCACGGGTCGAGTTCTTCCCGGTCCCTGTGTTTACACTGGTCTTATTACGAATTCGCTAGTCAACGTATTTATATACAGTCGACTGCTTGTAGCCAGGCAGAGCTTATGAAACTACAAGCAGTGCATGGGAGTCTATCCCTCCGTAGTAGCAGTGGGATCGATATTAGTGGTAGTGGTTGAAGGAGTAAAATTAGGTTATTGCTATCAATTGTTAGATTCCCATGTACGTTTTTCAAAGCTCATTGCTTCATCTAGTATTTGTTTACCCGCCAAAGGGGACAACGGGCAGAATTTTTTTAACACGCCATCAATTGTTCAGAAAGACTACGTAGCAGTAGTACTGGTGGCCCGGTGGTCTGGTGGCTTGAGCTCTCGCTTCACACACGGAGGGCCCGGGTTCGATTCCCGGCGGGTGGAAACATTTCGACGTGTTTCCTTACACCTGTTGTCATGTTCACCTAGTAGCAAATAGGTACCTGGGTTGTTAGTCGACTGGTGTGGGTCGCATCCTGGGGGACAAGATTAAGGACCCCAATGGAAATAAGACAGACAGTCCTCGATGACGCACTGACTTTCTTGGGTTATCCTGGGTGGCTAACCCTCCGGGGTTAAAAATCCGAAGAAATCTTATCTTATTTTATCTTAGTACTAGGAACAGTAGCTTGGTTTTCCTGGAAAATACATGTGTAGATAATAATAACGTTTTGTTAACACAGTTAAAAAAAAGAGACGTGTTGTAGAGCAAGCTAAAATTAGAACACCTTTGTTCATATAATAATAACTGGAAGACAATTGCATCTCAGTGTTGCTAATATTGGGATGCTGCAATATCAATAAAAGCTTCTTTTGCATAGTTTGTCTTTTTATTACATACCAGTAACCCATTTTCAGGTTTCTCCTTCACTCCTTTTCCGGTTTGAGATCAGGTTATCTTGTCGACGAAATGTTCAACCAGCCTCTTGATACTAGCGGCCCGCAGGCTAACATTCATCACAATCTGGTTGATCAAATACATCCAGTACATAATGGCCCTCTTAAAAGTTGCTCAGGTCGGCTTACTCTAAGTGACAAATAAATGTGTACAATCTTTAACACTTGTTTCCTCCCAGTTTTTACGCAGACAGATGTTAGCAGAATTCTAGAAATAGAAAAAAAAATATGTCAAAAGGAAAATAAGTTGTGCACGATGAAAGTCGCTATGACATGGTTCTCAAAAAAATGAATAGATTAAAATATAAAAAAATCAGAGAGCCCTGACGCACTGGTCTCAAGGGCTAAAAAGGTTATTAAAAACAAGGCTGTGGAAACCACATCTGGTCAAGGCTGTGACCACCGTGTCTGGTCAAGACTGTGACCACCGTGTCTGGTCATGTCTGTGACCACCGTGACTGGTCAAGTCTGTGACCACCGTGTCTGGTCAAAGCTGTGACCACCGTGTCTGGTCAAGTCCGTGACCACCGTGTCTGGTCAAGGCTGTGAACACCGTGTCTGGTCAAGTCTGTGACCACTTTGTCTGGTCAAGGCTGTGACCACCGTGTCTGGTCAAGTCTGTGACCACCGTGTCTGGTCAAGTCTGTGACCACCGTGTCTGGTCAAGTCTGTGACCACCGTGTCTGGTCAAGGCTGTGACCACCGTGTCTGGTCAAGTCTGTGACCACTTTGTCTGGTCAAGGCTGTGACCACCGTGTCTGGTCAAGTCTGTGACCACCGTGTCTGGTCAAGTCTGTGAGCACCGTGTCTGGTCAAGTCTGTGACCACCGTGTCTGGTCAAGGCTGTGACCACCGTGTCTGGTCAAGGCTGTGACCACCGTGTCTGGTCAAGTCTGTGACCACCGTGTCTGGTCAAGGCTGTGACCACCGTGTCTGGTCAAGTCTGTGACATCCGTGTCTGGTCAAGGCTGTGACCATCGTGTCTGGTAAAGGCTGTGACCATCGTGTCTAGTTAAGGCTGTGACCCTCGTACCTGGTCAAGGCTGTGACCATCGTGCGTGGTCAAGGCTGTAACCACTGTGTCTGGTCAAGGCTGTGACCACCGTGTCTGGTCAAGGCTGTGACCACCGTGTCTGGTCAAGGCTGTGACCATCGTGTCTAGTTAAGGCTGTGACCATCGTGTCTAGTTAAGGCTGTGACCATCGTACCTGGTCAAGGCTGTGACCATCGTGCCTGGTCAAGGCTGTAACCACTGTGTCTGGTCAAGGCTGTGACCACCGTGTCTGGTCAAGGCTGTGAAAACCGTGTCTGGTCAAGGCTGTGACCATCGTGTCTGGTCAAAGTTGTGACCACCGTGTCTGGTCAAGGCTGTGACCATCGTGCCTGGTCAAGGCTGTAACCACTGTGTCTTGTCAAGGCTGTGACCATCGTGTCTGGTCAAGGCTGTGACCACCGTGTCTGGTCAAGGCTGTGAACATCGTGTCTAGCATAATTCTAAATGCTAAACAACTCAGAAATTTTATGATAACCTTTAAACAAATTAATCGTCAGGGATTTAAAGAGAAAGATTAACATAAACGAATGTATATCTGGATAAAGACGACATTTATGAGAGTAAATAATAATTACAAGTAACTTCCTTATTCATGTGTGTGGTGTATTTACATGTGTATTAACCATGAATTTATTTATATATATATTCATGAAATATGATTACGAATACAGAGGCAAAATGACCACAATCACGGAGCAGTAATGACCGAGGTTATAATGAATCCAGATGTTGCGTAATATAAATGTATATATATATTATATATATATATATATATATATATATATATATATATATATATATATATATATATATATATATATATATACATACATATATATATATAAATGTATATATATATGTCGTGCCGAATAGGGAAAATTGGTCAATTACCAAGAACTCATTTAAAATTAAGTCCTATTTAAAATTTTATCTTATACGTTTAAAGATATATTTTTTTTCATTTATGTTAGTGTAAAAATTAATAATTTGGTACGAAAAGAACCTTAGAAAACATACCTAACCCTGTTATAACAAGTGCAATTTAATTTAGCCTAATCCTTCTAAATATATTTTAGATAAGTTTACAGAAATTTAATAATAAATAAATGCAATGAAATATATTTTCTTCGTTAGGTTCAGAATAATTTTTACGAAATTATTGCATACACAAATTTTCGCTTGCCTTATTCGGCAAGAAGAGCGTTGCTATTTAAGCAAAATCGCAAGTTTTACGTATTCGGCACGACATATATATGATCAGGACGCTCGGATCACCTTCATTTGTTTCTAGTCACAGTGCTGTAAGCAGATTAATATTGCAAATTATTTTATGCCTGGCAACCAAAATTGTTTTCCCTTTTGCCAATTGACTCTTTTCTTTCCTGAAACTTGCATTGACGTCGCATTTTGCCTGCGGTTATTGTTGTCATTTGTTGCTTGTGCGGAATTGTTTGTGATTTATTACTGGCTTTTAATTATACAGCAAACTTTACCGGTTCGATTGCTTTAATAAAATGTCTCAGTTATAGGGATTATTCATTGCTTTCCTTAATGTGATTAATGCAATTGAAAATCCTCTGGGTTTTGCATTTTACTTTAGTTGAAAACGCTATTTTCTTTAGCTTATTAGAACAAATGTGTGTGTGTGGGGGGGTCGCTACTAGGTTCACTCCTAGCTTCCAGAGTCTTATCGTGTATGTATATGTGTGCGTGCTTGTGCGTCTACACGGACTGCATATTATGTCATTCTCTGAGTGTAGTCGGTTTCTGTACTGTGTGTTTGTGACGGTGAGTGCTGATAATTCTGCCTCACACAGTTAAGTTGTAACACAGGGAAGGAGCAGTTTCAGGTCTTCACCTGTAAGAATCTGATTTTCTTTGTAAAACTTTGATGCAGAATGAACGCGGTTGTTTTTACCTTTTGAAATCGTAATGAAGTGTTTTGTCATTCTGAATGTGGTTAATTAACTCCTTTTGCATGCTGATGTTCGAAATATCGCCAGGTAGGTACTCAGGTCCAGTGTTGAAAGGGTTTCTTATCCAGGTGTTTTTCATTACATTCTCGGTAAAGTAGTGATCAAACTCTGTGGCGAACTTGGAAATATGTACCACGATGATGTTTTGAACCTGATGAGTGGAAATGTTTCATCCTCTTTCCTCTCGCACCCACCTTCCTAAACCCACAAACTCTCCTGCATACTCTAACACTGCATTTTTAAATCTACACCATTCCTCTTCGACCTCTTTCTCATTACCTGTATTTTCTCTATCCCATCTTTAACCCATTAGTGTCAGATCCACCGTGTGATAATTGTCAGACACCAACTACCGTACCAGCACCATCAACTACCGTACCAGCACCACCAACTACCGTACCAGCACCACCAACTACCGTACCAGCACCACCAACTACCGTACCAGCACCACCAACTACCGTACCAGCACCACCAACTACCGTATCAGCACCACCAACTATCGTACCAGCACCACCAACTACCGTACCAGCACCACCAACTACCGTACCAGCACCAACTACCGTGCTAGGGCCACCGTCTACTGTGAGAGCACAGTATAACGCATTTTCCCACTACCTTCGTAATTACACGGTATATTTTAACTCTAAATAAGTTAGTGAAAGATGCGAGGATCGTATTTCTTACTAAATGACTTTAAACGGTGGTGATTAGCGCCTTCGACGACCACCACAAGTTAATTAAAACTTCCAACACAACTTATAATCAACACATTCAGATGCACGACCTCAGGATTTGGATGGTTTATTTGAGTTTAAAACCCATCGACTACACGAAGGTTATTAAATCTACATGTTACCATTACACCAGCAGTCAAGAATACTTTAATTAATAAGAAATGGATTAAGATAAACTCTCAAGTCTTATATTCTGAGAGATACACCTGTCTCTGCAGTGGGTGTCTGTATCTATAATCCAAGCATGCCTTCTTATTTTTGTGCTTTATTGATTCATAAACTTAAAGTTGTATTTGATAGTTTTAATGGAGGTCTCGCTTCCTTGAGCACATTTCCGTGATCCATTTCTTTAGTCTAAACTTAAATATTAGAACCAAAGCTCTAAATAAGAAAGTTTTTATTACTGAGGCAATATGGAAAACTTTTGTCTGTGGACAATTATAATCCCCTTGGTAGTTTTTTTTTCAGGAAACAGGATAATGTTTGAAGAGACACGTTAATAGAGAACGTTTTTATTGTGAAAAACGTCTTGGTCTATCTAGGGGATTATCAATCACAATATAGTGCTTGGTTTACACCGCATTTAAAATAAAAAAAATTGCCTAGTAAATACCAGATAATGAATTTTTTAGTTTCTGCAAAGCTCGTGGTTAGCGAAATGTATACAAGAATAAGGACGTTTCTACGTACCAAGTCTTTATTCACTGCTTTTTCAGGAGTTGTTGTCACTCATCTCATGATTTGTTAGCAGTCGTTGCTACCACTCAGTGTTGCAAGTCAGCCTAAAGTGTAATATTGAACTTCGAGTTAGTTTTCTGTTCTTGGCAATACAAAATACAGCTGGAAAAGAAACACTTGTTGGGTATCTTTATCGTCGAAATGTTTTGCGTAGGCAGCAGACGTCTTCAGATGAATACAGAGATGACTAAATTGTTCCACACAATGGAACCGAACTCTTATCCACCTCAAAAAGTACTTCAATGCTGATGGACTGATTACTTTATCACTTTATCTCGCCACTGCTTCTACTGTCTCCATGCTTAGTTATATCTGTATTTGACTGAGGAAGCCTACGGAGTAAGATAAACATTTTTTACACTAAAGACACCCAAATGTTGCGCATGTGTCTTATTCATCTGCTTGTCGATATTGTAAACAATTTTCACAAAACTACAGTTGGGGAAGCTTTGCAGTGTGATTATATGACGATTTTCTGTATCTGGAGGCTGAGAAACTAATGTCATTTAAAAAAAAAAAGCCTTCTTAAATGCGTTCTCAAAATCCCTAGTGAGATTCGTTCTTAAATGTATTCTTCAATGCGCACTCACATGGTCAGTTAAATCTAATTATCTGAATTCAGCTACATGATTTTCATCGAAGTTCAGGTTGAAAAATAGCCTTGCACTAAGAACAATAAATTTACAAAGAACTGTTATAAAGTAAAATTAACAATATTAAGACAATCAATAGCTTTTAGTGGCATCTATCAAAGCGGGTGTCTCGTTGCTGTCGAAGGGCCCTTGATTCTTGGAACTGAACTACCCATCCTTCCCAAAATTAAACCTGAGTGTCTTACATTCCCCAGGCACTTTAAGACTCGTGTGTTTAGCGCTTCCCAGTAATAATAATAATAGTAATAATAATAATAATAATAATAAAAATAATAATAATAATAATAATAATAATAATAATAATAATAATAATAATAATAATAATATTAATAATAATAATAAAATAAAATAATATAAAATAAAATATAATATAAAATAAAATAAAATATTTTTTATTTTTTTTATTAACACATCGGCCGTATCCCACTAAGGTAGGGTGCCCCCCCCCAAAAAAAAAAAATCACCATCATTCACTCCATCACTGTCTTGGCAGAGGTGCGCTTACACTACAGTTATAAAACTGCAACATTAACACCCCTCCTTCAGAGTGCAGGCACTGTATTTCCCATCTCCAGGACTCAAGTCCGGCTAAAATTTGAACCCATATTTCTTTTCTATTCACTCAAAACTTTTTGAATACTCTATATTTTCTTTGGTATAAAGCCAAGCTAGGTGGATGAATGGGTTAGAATCATGGTTAGATGTTGCGGTTAGAAGGGTCATTTGACGTCCGCGCACTTCGGGCAAGACAGGCTGTTAAGTGAGTGATGGTAAATGTGTTTCCTTCTTATGATCAACCAACTACCATGGTGGGAGATGACTGATGTCAAAAAAAAAGAAGATGCGGCTGAAGCCTAGGAGCCAAGGTTTAAAACAATAAACTACGACCTGTTAAACTACCACTAGCAAGTTTTTCATTAATACTAATTATATGAATTATAAATTGAAATACAAATAGTAAATTATCCCCGACAATATTTAAATAATGACCAACACAAATTTGAAGGCTCCAAAGGGTTTGCTAATTTCACAATAAAAATTGTTTTAATTCTTGGGTAATTGGTATAAACCACATACGGTATTGACTGTGTAATACTGAATAACAAATTAACTTCATTTCCATCTGCTTCAGTCGAAGAATTAATTCAAGTCTGTATTATCAAAAGAATAATGACTAAAAAATTTGTGTGCATTAAGGTGTGCAACTTATTATGTAATAAAAGGTAATATAAACACAGTTCTCCGTATGCGGAACGATTTCTTGTTTTGGCTCAAAATATCTATTTATTAGTCCAAAATTTTTCCATTTAGTAAAACTGGATTTATCCGAAGTTTACCTCCACGATGGACCATTGTAACATGATCTGGGATGCACTGCAAATCTAAGAAGACTTCGCCAAGTGTTATCATGGTAATAGCACAGCAAATGAGCGCAAAATTAAATGGGAAAATTGACAGATGGATTTCTAACTTTCTAACAATTCGAGCCCTAAAATTAAGGTAAAAGGAAAATCAGATGCTCTATTCAAGACTAAATTTCTTGCCCCACTTCTCGTTCTCCTGTTCGACAGAGATACAGAGAAAGAAATCATAGTACTGTACCATCCTTTGCAAACGATGCTAAAATTTGAAGAGTGGCATCCATTTAAAACGAAATAGATTATCAAGCTGATATTAATCAGGTCTATCAATGGGCCACAGAAAACAAGAAAATGTTCATTGAAGACAAATTTCGGTTATTCCGCTGTGAACAAAATTACGAAATTAATGACGAGCGAAGTAAAGAAACTCAAACCGCTTAATACGGAGGAAAAAATGGGAAGAACTTTGAAGCACAGGCGTAGCCAGAGGGACAAGCAGGGATACCTATCGCTAGCCCTGCGCACATTTGTGCACAGTGCCCTTTTTTGCACTTGCCTATTTCAGACGCTATAACTTATTACGAGAACATAAGAAGAGATGAGCACTGCCGTAGACCTACTGGCCCATGCTGTGCAATTCTTCTTACTCATACGAATATGTGAACTGTGAAGACACCTGTTTGGATTAGCAGTCCCCGGTCATCACGAGTATCAAAATTAGGGTTCCCAAGTAGAAAAGAATGCTATTTTTTTAACTTAATGAACTGGAGCAACATATATTACAGAGTGATCGATATGCAATATAATTTAGCCTGACATACGAAATTATCTTATTGTCCATATCAGCCCAACTTCTACGAAAGACAGTAGCTGCAGTCCAGGTGGACATGTATTACTCGTTGACTCTGTTATTGATATCAGCAGAGCTGACTATTTTTGTATCCTTGCGATATGTAGCAGTAAACGATGATGAAACGGAACAGTTTTAACAGTTTAACGAATTACCTGGATAAAATACTCAAGATTTTTCAACATTCTCATCGCAGCAATCAAAACTTTGAAGATGTTAATAACTGTGTTAGAGTCAGTATTTCGGTGGAACATGCACCATGTCGGGTGAAATATCACTTCTCCAGACAAGAGTTAGAAAAGATGCTCCAAATGCACGTTTTACGCACTGCTGTGAACATAATTCTAAATGATGCAATATGATCCAGTATTCAAAGTAAGCGTTTTGGTATTCTGACCCTTTATCTCGTCTTTCAACACTAAAACATTACACTCATTTCAACTCTCGCATTTACTCTAGGGAAACTTTGCGATACCAGATGGGTGTCCAGAAAGTCAGCAATATAGGCAGCTTTGCAGATTTTACCAGAACTAGTAGCTGCCTTGTAAAGATATATAGATAACGAGGTAAAAAATATGTAAGCCTAAACAGCTCGCTGAGGCAAAAGATCTTCTGGTAACACTTGATACTAGCGAATTCTTAGTCATTGTTATATTCTAGAAACGGCTTTTAGTTTCTCGACATGTTTACAGAAAAGCATTGTAGATCTGGTAACGACTTCTTATGAGAGTTTTCCTAATGAAATTATGGAAAAGCTTGAGAAATGCTTTTGTCTCTAAATTTAAACAGAGTTGTCTCAGTATTACTACGGAAGACACGCAACATACAAACTGTAAAATAAAAAAAAAGAGTTCATAAGGAAATTGCAGAGGAAGAAATATTTGATTCCCTGAAAACAAATTATTATTGAATCTTGCAGGTAATGTTTACAAATGTAAAGCATGCAATGTGTACTTATTGTTAAACATTTTGTTGTAATTTGATTTTAAATATAAAATAATGTATATATTTATCTGAAAACTGGATTTTTATTTTGTTTTGATTTTAATTTCAAATTAAACATATATGAGCTTAAAATTATTCTATTTGGTATTGCGTTTTTGCTACGCTCTTGCTTTGGAGTAATAATGTAAGATCTCATTTAATGATCACAACAGTCTTAGTATCCCAGCCACAAGGAAACTGATAGGCTTGATAACTTGAACCTTCAAAACAAAGAGATCTTTTAAGTCACACGAAATCACTAATCTAGAGAAAGTACTGAGAACCATCAGTGCTTATACATATTCAGTAAAGCACCTAACTTATTGGGAAAGAAATGTCACAGTTTACGCATAGAAAATTCTACAAAAGTTGGTCCCGAATCTGCATACCAAAATCAATACCCATGAAAGCAAGAGGCTCGGCAGATGTTGCTCAGTACCCCAAATGAAAATCAGGGACGGACTGATTTCACTAATAGATAACTAAATAAGTGTAAAGAGATCAATACACTTTAAGATCCTCCCGTCATATGTAAGAGGAATTAACAGACCCCTTGCCGTATACAAGGGGCCTCTCAAGACAGTTTCTAATCAGTTCCAGCATCCAGATTGATCATACCATCAGCCAGGAGACCTGATATGAGACCAGACCAGACTGCAATCGTCCACAGGTAATCTACGAGTAACATCAACAATGGTTATTTCCCTGTAACATTTGTCCCCAAAAGAGTTGTTTTCATATATTGCCTTAAATATGCATATGCAACTACATATGTACTTCATAGCTTTGAATCATTATTCTGCATTGCAGTGAGAAGTATATGTACTACTTTCACGATGAGGTGAAATTCTAATTTCATAGACAAGTTACACCAAGTTAATTTGGCACTGTATCCTGGAAGCCCGTGTTGTATCAGAAACTACCTATAAAAGTGAGATAAACATCAACAGGGGCTAAGATGGTACAGGCGTCATCTTGAAAATGCAACGCCTGGAATGTCAAAACGACAGAGGCAGATGAAAAATTATTGAATGAAAACAGAAAGTCACATTTAACTTTCTTTTTGGAATTATTTGCTTACTTCGGGTAGGGTACAGAATGAAGAGGAAGAGTTGTAGCAAGTTGAAGACATAAGTCATTTAATTAAGATTTAAAACTAATTCAAAGGTATACGTCAAAGTAAAAATATGTAGAGGGATTGCTGGAAGGACGGAAGCTGGTTTCTGTCTAACTGACCTGATGTCTGTCCCCACAGGCTGTCGCGTTCTAGCCGCCTGAGCTTTGTTAGTCTCTCATTACATCTATTTCTCCTCATTGTCAGAACAGTGAAGCATAATACGGGATTAAAGCAGCTTAGGTTAATTAAAGTGACAAGTAAGCGAATGTTAGTAAGCAATCATTCTGAAGACGAGAAATTAATATATATATATATATATATATATATATATATATATATATATATATATATATATATATATATATATATATATATATATATATATATATATATATATATTCTTTCTTCTTTCAACACGTCGGCCGTTTCCCACTGAAGCGGGGTGGCCCAAAAGGAAAAACGAAAGTTTCTCCTTTTACATTTAGTAATATATACAGGAGAAGGGGTTACTAGCCCCTTGCTCCCGGCATTTGAGTCGCCTCGTACGACACGCATGGCTGACGGAGGAAGAATTCTGTTCCACGTCCCCATATATAAATATATATATATATATATATATATATATATATATATATATATATATATATATATATATATATATATATATATATATATATATATATATATATATATATATATATATATATATATATATATATATATATATATATATATATATATATATATATATATATATATATATATATATATAATATATATATATATATATATATATATATATATGTATATATATATATATATATATATATATATATATATATATATATAAAATATATATATATATATATATATATATATATATATATATATATATATATATATAACCTAACAGGCTCTGAAACCAGGCCTGCTCCCCCAACAACTACAAACAGTCGCACTGGGATGGCCCAATAGTAGAGAATATAGCCTCAGCAATGCTTCAGAGTGTGTCAGGGAAGGATAGAGCCCGCATACTTGCAGTGAGAGCTCCTCATGCAGGGGACTTTTTTTTGGCTGTTCCCAACTCCAGCCTTGGCACACGCCTCGACCCACAGACCATCCGCATTGGTGTTGCCCTTCGACTTGCCGCCCCTATTCTCGCCGAACACAGGTGTATTTGTGGCAGTGAAGCAGCAGACCGATTCGGGTACCATGGTCTTGTGTGTCGTAAATCCGGGGGAAAGATTGCAAGACATGAAGAGGTTAATAACATTATCAAGAGGAGCCTCACAACAGCCGGATGCCCAGCAGTAAGGGAACCACCCCAACTATGCAGATCTGATGGCAACCAAAAGCGTCCAGATGGTATCACCCTTCAAGCCTGGACAGACGGCAAGCAGGTGGTGTGGACTACACATGTGCATCTACCTTGGCTGATACCTATCTCCAGTACACCAGGGAGGAAGGAGGGCTGCTGCCACCTTCAGGGAGTCCCAGAAGTCGAGAAAATATGGAGAACTTGCCCATCATTATATGTTTGTTCCCATAGGCTCAGAGACCCTTGGCTCATGGGGAAAGAGTGCATCTAAGTTCCTCAAGGAGCTGGGCAAAAGACTCAACAGGGTAACTAGGGATCCCAGGGCAGCTAGTTTTCTGTTCCAGCGACTCAGCGCTGCTGTTCAGAGGGGTAATGCATGCTGTATTCTGGGTACGCGCACCAGCTCGGAAGAGCTGGATGAGATTTTCGCATTATAATCAGTGACAAAGATTTAACAATATGTACTAGACATGTATCTCTCACCTCGTGTACTGTATATGCCATCTTTATATCAACAATATATCTCTCAAATCTTTTGTACCATATTATGTAATAAAACATACCTATTGGTAAAAAAAAAAATAAAAGATGGGGTGGTAGGAGAAGTGGAACATTCAAATGGCATCAGGAAGAAATCCAAATATTCTTCCTTGAAGCCTTTTTATCCACTTCTCCGAGGCTATGGGTCCCACAATTTGTACCAGAGGTGGACCCCATCCTATATAAAATATATATATATATATATATATATTTTTTTTTTTCTTTTTTGAATCATTCCTTGCTTGACAACTACTTGTATTGCTCCTGGCTTGACAACTAGTTGTATCGTTCCTGACTTCTGACTTGACAACTACTTGTATTGTCACTAGCTTGACAACTACTTGAATCGCTGCTGGCTTGACAACTACTTGTATCGCTGCTGGCTTGACAACTACTTGCATCGTTCCTGACTTGACAACTACTTGAATCGCTGCTGGCTTGACAACTACTTGTATCGCTGCTGGCTTGACAACTACTTGTATCGCTGCTGACTTGACAACTACTTGAATCGCTGCTGGCTTGACAACTACTTGTATCGCTGCTGGCTTGACAACTACTTGTATCGCTGCTGGCTTGACAACTACTTGCATCGTTCCTGACTTGACAACTACTTGCATCACTGCTGCCTTGACAACTACTTGTATCGTCCAGGGCTTGACAACTATTTGCATCGTTCCTGGCTTGACAACTACTTGTATCACTTCAGGCTTGGCAACTACTTGTATCGTCCAGGGCTTGACAACTATTTGCATCGTTCCTGGCTTGACAACTACTTGTATCACTTCAGGCTTGACAACTACTTGTATCGTCCAGGGCTTGACAACTACTTGCATCGTTCCTGGCTTGACAACTACTTGTATCACTGCTGGCTTGACAACTACTTGTATCACTTCAGGCTTGACAACTACTTGTATCGTTCCTGACTTGACAACTACTTGCATTACTGCTGCCTTGACAACTACTTGTATCGTCCAGGGCTTGACAACTACTTGCATCGTTCCTGGCTTGACAACTACTTGTATCACTGTTGGCTTGACAACTACTTGTATCGTCCAGGGCTTGACAACTACTTGCATCGTTCCTGGATTGACAACTACTTGTATCACTGTTGGCTTGACAACTACTTGTATCGTCCAGGGATTAACAACTACTTGTATCGTCCAGGGATTAACAACTACTTGTATCGTCCAGGGATTAACAACTACTTGCATCGTTCCTGGATTGACAACTACTTGTATCACTGTTGGCTTGACAACTACTTGTATCGTCCAGGGCTTGACAACTACTTGCATCGTTCCTGGCTTGACAACTACTTGTATCACTGCTGGCTTGACAACTACTTGTATCGTCCAGGGCTTGACAACTACTTGTATCACTGCTGGCTTGACAACTACTTGCATCGTTCCTGGATTGACAACTACTTGTATCACTGCTGGATTGACAACTACTTGTATCACTTCAGGCTTGACAACTACTTGTATCGTCCAGGGCTTGACAACTACTTGTATCACTGCTGGCTTGACAACTACTTGTATCGTCCAGGGCTTGACAACTACTTGTATCACTGTTGGCTTGACAACTACTTGTATCACTGCTGGCTTGACAACTACTTGTATCGTCCAGGGCTTGACAACTACTTGTATCACTGCTGGCTTGACAACTACTTGCATCGTTCCTGGATTGACAACTACTTGTATCACTTCAGGCTTGACAACTACTTGTATCGTCCAGGGCTTGACAATTACTTGTATCACTGCTGGCTTGACAACTACTTGTATCGTTCCTGGCTTGACAACTACTTGTATCACTGTGGCTTGACAAGTACTTGTATCGTCCAGGGCTTGACAACTACTTGCATCGTTCCTGGCTTGACAACTACTTGTATCACTGTTGGCTTGACAACTACTTGTATCGTCCAGGGATTAACAACTACTTGTATCGTCCAGGGCTTAACAACTACTTGTATCGTTCCTGGCTTGACAACTACTTGTATCACTTCAGGCTTGACAACTACTTGTATCACTGTTGGCTTGACAACTACTTGTATCGTCCAGGGCTTAACAACTACTTGTATCACTTCAGGCTTGACAACTACTTGCATCGTTCCTGGCTTGTTTACTTCATGACTTTCTTCTTCACTCGAACAGTTTGGTGTTCTCTTCAACATTTATTACAATACTTTCCTTGACATTGTGCCATTTTCAGAGAAATTCTGCGCTACACTGACTATCTTGCTGACGACAAGTAAGCACCTAAGGTCAAACTCTTCAGCAATCATTCACATAAGCCAAAGTAAACAAACTACCAGCCATCAAGTCACAGACAGAGCCGGTTCGACATACTGTTTTCTCCCGACTTGACGGCCGCTTCGAGTGCCAACGTTTGGGAAGCGGCTTAAAGGCGTATTTTTGTGTGTGTAGAAGAATTTAATTGCTCCTCTCTGAGTGACAATTTACGACAACGGCCGAAAGAAAAATTCAATTTTAACAATCCTGTTGTGTACATAAAATCCAATTTACGATCTCTATAAATTTCTCTCGTTTTAATTATCAATAGTGTACAATCATAGGCAAACGGTAACCAAGTACGTACCTTACAACGCCTGAAGAATAGGAAATTATCACGTTCATTGATGGAAGGGGAACTCAGCTCTAATTCCTTGAATCAAGAGGCCATTCACCAGCATCAAGGCACCTTCTTCGAAGGGTCACCAAGGATGAACTTCGATATTTAAGGAAATTTCCTGAAAAGTCATTTTTCATGTATTTTTTTTTTCATTTCAAAATGCTTCTACCCCAATCATAGGCCACTGGTGTCTAATCTGAATACCAATTCAGCTGTCAATAAGAAAATTAGAAGGTAATAGTGAGACTGAGGTGATCGCAGGGATGTCAATGCATTTGGCGTCAGCAGATAATGTTCGCTGGCTCCCTCTCATCCAGTTGCTAGCCGCCTACACTAAGATGATAGGTGTATTAACTTCAGAGATTATCATCGTTGTTCAGACCAGGGGAAAAAAACATCTACAGTTTGTATTATCTCGAGGCAAGTGCAAAATATTACAATAATAGTTGGTATGATCTGCAATTTTCACGACGAAGATGATCAATAATTGTTTCATGTTTGTGTTCAAGTACGTTTATATATATATATATATTTTTTTTATTTTTTATTAACACATCGGCCGATTCCCACCAAGGCAGGGTGGCCCGAAAAAGAAAAACTTTCATCATCATTCACTCCATCACTGTCTTGCCAGAAGGGTGCTTTACACTACAGTTATAAAACTGCAACATTAACACCCCTCCTTCAGAGTGCCGGCACTGTACTTCCCATCTCCAGAACTCAAGTCCGGCCTGCCGGTTTCCCTAAATCCCTTCATAAATGTTACTTTGCTCACACTCCAACAGCACGTCAAGTATTAAAAACCATATGCCTCCATTCACTCCTATCAAATACGCTCACACATGCTTGCTGGAAGTCCAAGCCCTCGCACACAAAACTTCCTTTACCCCTCCCTCCAACCTTTCCTAGGCCGACCCCTACCCCGCCTTCCCTCCACTACAGATTTATACACTCTCGAAGTCACTCTGTCTCGTTCCATTCGCTCTACATGTCCAAACCACCTCAACAACCCCTCCTCAGCTCTCTGGACAATCGTTTTGGTAATCCCGCACCTCCTCCTAATTTCCAAACTCCGAATTCTCTGCATTATATTCACACCACACATTGACCTCAGACATGACATCTCCACTGCCTCCAGCCTTCTCCTCGTTGCAACATTCATCACCCATGCTTCACACCCATATAAGAGCGTTGGTATAACTATACTCTCATACATTCCCCTCTTTACTTCCATGGACAAGGTTCTTTGTCTCCACAGACTCGAAGTGCTCCACTCACCCTTTTCCCTCATCAATTCTCTGATTCACCTCATCCTTCATAGACCCATCCGCCGACATGTCCACTCCCAAATATCTGAATACATTCACCTCCTCCATACTCTCTCCCTCCAATCTGATATCCAATCTTTCGTCACCTATTCTTTTTGTTATCCTCATCACCTTACTCTTTCCTATATTCACTTTCAATTTTCTTTTTACACACCCTACCAAATTCATCCACCAACCTCTGCAGCTTCTCTTCAGAATCTCCCAAAAGCACAGTGTCATCAGCAAAAGCAACTGTGACAACTCCCACTTTGTATTTGCTTCTTTATCTTTTAGCCCAACACCTCTTGCCAAGACCCTCGCATTCACTTCTCTTACAACCCCATCTATAAATATATTGAACAACCACGGTGACATCACACATCCTTGTCTAAGGCCCACTTTTACTGGGAAATAGTCCCTTCCCTCCTACACACTCTAACCTGAGTGTGTAGGTTAGATATATATATATATATATATATATATATATATATATATATATATATATATATATATATATATATAAACGTACGTATGGAAATCCTTAGCACAAGATCTTTCACATTCTCGTATTCTCGTACATCCTCACCAGCTATGCAATTTGTAAGACAAGCAACAGTTGAGAAATACTCTCTCAGAAGAAAGATAAAAGCGTGTCAACCCTAGCCCATACCACTGATATGGGCTAGAACTGACACTACAAGGCCCTGCCGTCATCACAACGCGGTGCTGCCGTCAACACAACACGGTGCTGCCGTCAACATAACACGGTGCTGCCTTCAGACTGCCGCCTCTTCTCTAGCCATGATAATTGCCGGCAGGAGCACCAATTTGCATACGAAATGTGTCTGGCAAAAGAATCAGGGAATGTGGGAATGGAGGGATGCTGGTGGGAATGGGAGAGACATTCTTCGTGATCAGTTTAGAAAGTTGTTGGCGAAATGGCAGTGGAGTAGGGAGAAGGAAGCAGGAAGGAAAACACTCGAGGAGAGATATAAAGGAAGCACTCAAGAAGAGAGATAGAGGAAGCACACAAGGAGAGAGATAGAGGAAGCACACAAGGAGAGAGATAGAGGAAGCACACAAGGAGAGAGATAGAGGAAGCACACAAGGAGAGAGAGAGAGAGAGAGAGAGAGAGAGAGAGAGAGAGAGAGAGAGAGAGAGAGAGAGAGAGAGAGAGAGAGAGAGAGAGAGAGAGAAAGAGAGAGAGAGAGAGAGAAATCACCTAAGGACAGAAATAAACGTATACTCAAGAGAGAAAAAATGCCCATAAGAAAGATAAAGACAATTCTCAATGGAGAAAGTAAGTGCACAAGGAGAGAGAAAAGAAAAGACAATGAAAGCGACAAAGGAAGCACTTCATGAAAGAGATAATGGAAGCACTTCATGAAAGAGATAAATGAAGCACTTCATGAAAGATATAAAGGAAGCACTTCATGAAAGATATAAAGGAAGCACTTCATGAAAGAGATAAAGGAAGCACTTCATGAAAATATAAAGGAAGCACTTCATGAAAGATATAAAGGAAGCACTTCATGAAAGAGATAAAGGAAGCACTTCATGAAAGAGATCAAGGAAGCTGTAAGATAATATTTCTAGACCAGGATTAACTCTAGTTTCCTAGAGCTCATACTCAGAGAGCTCTTGAACTGAAGCTGAAAGAGCTCGATACGCCCACAAGAGCTCATTTGTTTCAAGAGATCCTTCAGACATACACACAAGCTGCATTTTCTCTCCGGCGACCTGATTCTTTTCATCAATTATTTTTATATTTGTAATGAAATATTATACAAAGTTAGCCAGGTGGACTAATTTCTCGATGTTGCTCCAAGAGACCAGTCCAGGATTTATTTCCACACTAAATTTTGTTTACGAAAGCAAAATTGCATTTCAGTGTTGTTGGCTAATACTCAAACTCCGTATTTTTGTTTTATGTGGGATGATTATTGAAGAATTTATGTATCAATACCGTGGCGGGAAATATTTAATAACTCACAATTTAGAGAGACGTGAGAGAACGTTTCAGTCCGTCATGAGCCATCTTTATCATGGTAAAAGTCCAGGACGTACTAGAAGCTCGTCTAAAATTTTTACCACTCACTGTAACTTATGGAGTCAATTATGGATTTTCCTGTGATGTTAACTCTACGGGTTATTATATACACAGAGAAACGCCAAATCCTTAAGGAAAATACAGTGCCTAAGAAAATGGTGGATCAGGCTTCCGAGGAAGCGAAGGATTATTCCTGGAAGCCATACCTTGTAGGAGCAGCTCCCAGATGGCTCATCCCCTCGTTATTTAGAATATAAAACAGAAAGTGTGAGTGAGAGAGAAAGAGAGAGAGAGAGAGAGAGAGAGAGAGAGAGAGAGAGAGAGAGAGAGAGAGAGAGAGAGAGAGAGAGAGAAGAGAGAGAGAGAAGAGAGAGAGAGAGAGAAAAGAGAGAGAGAGAGAGAGAGAGAGAGAGAGAGAGAGAGAGAGAGAGAGAGAGAGAGAATCTGCATATTTGTGTCTTTCTCTCTCTCTTTCTCTCTCTCTCTCATTTTTTTACATTTGTGTTCAAACTTTTTAATGATGGCAGTTTTTATAAACATATACAAAGTTAAATGAGTTACTCTACCAGTCTTCATATCACAAGGTAACAAGAGTTACTCAAACTTAGTTTACATGCCAATGGAGTTACTAGAGCCCATTTTTAAAAGCCAGGTAATTACATGATTACAGAACTCCTTGTACAAGCTAACTGAGCTACAAGCACCATCTTACAAGCTCAGAGAAACTATCCCACAAGAGCACATTCCAGTGCATGTTCCTAGAAACAGGGCATTATTGACTAATGCAAAGGAGTCTGCATTAATATTAGACAATACAGATATAGGTTACAATGATAAATTGTAGCTATATACGAGTCTTGTTATCATTCATCTGACTTGGATTATTGGATGTCTATTTGCTGGGAGAGGTTCTGGAGTGAGAGAAAAGAATGGTGAGGGAGAGTGTTTGGGAAAGTTGTCGAGGTTCTGAGGGGTTGTAAGGGGGGGGGGGATAGGAGGAGCGACGGGTGAGAGGATGGTAAGAGATAGGGAGGTGGGTGAGGTAAGAAGGGACAGGGTTGAGGTAAGGTGGGTGAGGTGGTGATAGAGAGGCAGAGATATACGAGAGCGAGGTGGGACGATAATTGGAGGATGGCAGGGTGGGGTGAGTGGCTGAATGGGGTGAAATGGGGCCGGGTGGAGTAAGAGGGAAATGGGGTTGGGTGAGAGGGAAAGCAGGGTGGGGTGAGAGTGAAGCTCGGTGGAATGAGGGGAGCTGGGTGGGGTTAGAGGTTAGCTGGATGGGGTGATTGGGGATCTGGGTAGGGTGAGAGGGGGATCTGGGTGGGGTAAGAGGGAATCTGGGTGGAGTGAGAGGGGATCTGGGTGGGGTGAGAATGGATCTGGGTACGGTGAGAGGGGATCTGGGTACGGTGAGAAGGGATTTGGGTACGGTGAGAGGGGATCTGGGTGGAGTGAGAGAGGTGTGGGGTGGGGTGAAAAGGGTGTGGGGTGGGGTGAGAGGAGAATTGGGTGGTGTTAGAGACCCGTGCGAGTTTAAAAGTCTCAAAACTAAATGTAAAGAATATTATAACTGTCATGAAAGCAAGAGATGTTTGAACGTGCTGAGTTCATGCGAGTCTCTCCTTTGCTTCTCAGCCTCCCACACTGACTCAAAGGTGCGCCAGGGAAACACTGTGAGCACCTTTGCTCGGCAACTCCACACAATGTGTCAAAGGTGTGCTGCTGGAACATAAATTATACACAGAATGTAATTTTCATTTTGCTTTTCTGGATAACATTTCTGAGTGAATAAAAGATACACAAATTTATCTAGTATGAGAAGGGGATTCTGGGGCACAACTCGTTGCCTAGAGGGGCAACGAGTTGTACCTCGGGTAAGGTGAGGAGAGTTGGGCACGGTTATGAACCTCCGTCCTTACTGAAATGAAATCCGTCCGTGCGGACAGTATTCACACTGGAGAGTGGGGAAAGAAGATGGAAGGAGTTGAAAGAGTTAATTTCAGCTTCCACTGCTGGCTAAGACAAGTTCTTGGCTGCGGAAAAGCTGTTTGCGCAGCTTTTTGCGTAAAACATAAAAACGACGTATAAACTAAAAAAAAAGGTTAAAATATAAATTATGAAACATGCAAATTTTGAACAGAAGAGCACAAGATGAGTTTGTACATCCCATCATAGAAGGTATCTGGAAGGTGTCTGAAGCTCTTATTCAGAGGCTTGACGTCCTCCGGTCATGTGTTTGTCATTGTTTTCAGATAACGTGTTGCGCAAGAGGTTGTAGAATGATGAAAGCTCTTTGTTTCTAATGAGTGGTGGCTAGTTTTTGTATGGCTGAGGCTCTTAAGAGTCTCCGGCTTCTTCGGTTCTTCGCCGTAATTAACATGAAGTGAGCGAATTCAGCCTGATGTGTGTTGATGGTGTTATGGATTCTGTAAGCATACTTCTCTGACTGTGGTGCTTGTGTTGATAGTGTTATGCTTTTTGAAATCGTATTTATAGTACTCACATTGGAATATCATACTTTTTTTGCGCCAAGAACAGGGAATGGTCCAGAGAGGTGACTAACATTTTTGAGGTCAAAAAAGTAATACATGTTTTGCTTTATCTGAGTGTTTTGATAGTAGTAACAGTGAAAGTTGTGATGCAACACTCACCGTGTTGCTCTGCAAAGCTTTGTTTCATACGGGTGAACACAATTGAACATATGTAAAACAAAAGCAGTAAAAGAAGGCCTGCAGAGCCACACCTTGGCAACACACCCATTAATAACCACCAAGGGGTGGGGGTAGCGTCCACTCACCCTGACATTAATTTCCCCAGATACGAGTAATGTTTTTACCGGCGGAGGAAAGATTAGAGCTATACTTAAAACTTTCATGCAATATAAATTTTGTCTAATGACCTGACAATTACCCCATTCACCAACTACGTATGTTTAATTTCTGTCTAAGGTGTACCTTGCCAAGGATGCAATTAAATTTAAGGAAAATACATTTTTTATAATAAGTAGACATTTTATGAATATAAGGATCTTCTCGGAGAGATCATCAGACTACGTTATTGTAGGTTAAATAATTCTTCCTCAGTCATGAATGTTCACAAATAAAATTCTCTAGATATGCAGTAAATCTCATTTTTATTTTTTGAATAGGGTGGAAAACTCAGCCCCGGTACTGATGATTATGCATGGGTATATGGCACTAGTGAGCCAGTAACTGCTTAATCAATGATATCTAGCACCGAGAAGTCATCAGCCACAAGAACATGAGAATGGAGGAGCACTATAGCACTATAGCAGGCCTATTGGCCATGTTAGGCAGGTCAAGTTGCTTAATCACTGATACCCAGCACTGGTAAAACAGTTGCTTAATCACTGATACCCAGCACTGCTAAAACAACAGTTGCTTAATCACTGATACCTAGCACTGCTAAAACAACAGTTGCTTAATCACTGATACCCAGCACTGACAAAACAACAGTTGCCCAATCAATAATACCCAGCACTGGTAAAACAACAGTTGCTTAATCATTGAGTGGGTCACCATCTGTGGAAGACCCTCGTCAAGAGACATTTTCCCCCATTTCCTGTGCAGTAAACCACCCCAACCAACACTAGTTGCCTGCGACAAGAGTTTAGGCACTGGCCTGGGAAGCACTAGCTTGAGGACCGCTCGCTACATTAAACTTTCCACAGGAGCCCACCTTCACCCTTAATCACGATGCCAACTGCTGGATCAGCATCCTAGAAAGAGCTATACACATCTCCGATAATATACAGCCTCTTTCAGTGTCAAGAACTGGAGACGTTATATAACTGTAATATCACTAGGGTTTTCATTTGTAGTCAGACTGGAAGGCACTCCAGTGCTTGAGGTGAAGTTGGCGACAAGTAGATTTTAATTTCTGGGAAGACAGGGAATATTTTTCGGTGGACATTCGTGATCTGGTAGAGATGTTTAGAATGTGACGGCCCAAGCTGACACCTATGTGTGTGTGGTGATGGTGACGCCACAAGCTGACACCTATGTGTGGTGATGGTGATGCAGAGGTCGACTCTTTGCTAGCCGATACAGGGTTCACACACTAATGGTTGCGTGAGCCATATCATACCTATTCTTGAAGCTATGTATGGATTCTGCCTCAATCACTTTGCTGTCTAGGTCGTTCCACTTCCTGACTACTCTATGGCTTAAGAAGTATTTTCTGACATCCCTGTGACTCATCTGGTTTTTATTAGTTTCCACGTGTGCCTCCGTGTACCTGGGATCCACTTCTCAAACTCACCCCATCCACACTGTCTATTCCTCTCAATATTTTGTACGTTGTATCACTTAACTCCTGGTCGTTCTGTCCTCTAGTCTTTCTTGTACCTCATACCCCTCAGTTCTGGGACTAGTCTTATAGCAAACCTCTGCACTTTTTCCATCTTCATGGCATGTTTTATTTTAAACTGGGCGTGACATAAGCCGTATATATGGTTGTGAATGTCTCTTTGTTGAGGTTTCTGAAAGCCAGCGTTAAATTTGCCAGTCTCATGTTTGCTGCGGCCGTTATCCGGTTGACGTATGTCTCAGGCGAAATTATCAGAACTATGCTCACCTTGAGGTCCTTCTCTTTCAGGGAGATTTGAAGACTTTGCCCCCATCCCCCTCTAGCCTGTATTCTGTTTCCAGTCTTATTTACCCATCCACATTTTTCACAACTGTCCATTTGTTGAGGTTAAATTTTTATAAACACGTGTCAGACAAGTCCTACAGCTTGCTAGATCCATTCGAGGTCTTTCCTGGTCTATTTCTGTTTGTATTCTCCTCATTACTATATTTTTACGTCGTCTGCAAGCAGGGACACCTCTGATTCAATTTCTTGTTGTCATTTGTATAGACAAGAAACAGCACTGGTTCAAGAAATGACCATTGTGTAATCCTACTCGTCACACTTGCCCATCCGCACTCCTCCTCCCGAAAAATAACTTGTTGTTTCTTTCCAGTTATGTACGTTTTCCTTTATCCACTGTAGTCCTTTCCGTGTACTTGTTGCCTATCTCTGCCTTTTGTCTCAGTCTCTTATGAGTAACTGAATCAAACGTCTTTTTGTAGTCCAAAAATATACAGTCCACCAATCCTTCTCTCTTCTGCTTTATTTTCGAATTCAAGCAGATTTCTGAGACACGAACTGCTATTTCTAAAAGCGTGGTGGCTGTTCATGAATCTACTCCTTTCCAGGTGCTCCACAACTTTTTTCCTGAAAAGTTTCTCCATAGCCTTATATACTCGTACTCTGCGTGTCAGTGACACTGACCATTAGTTTAATGATACCTGTGTGTCCATTTTTTTAATATCAGTCTACAGAACATTCATATGTTTTCAGACTTAAGGCAGCTGTCCTGTTGCAAGTGGCTTGTTGACTAGTGGCTTGGTGACTGAGTTGTGACTGCAGTAGTTGTGGGGTGACCGAACAGTCACAACAGTGGTTGTGAGGTGGCCGAGGAGTCACAACAGGGGTTGTATTATACTGATCATAACACACAAGTCAGAACTGATTATTTAATTCTCAGTAACTGGGCTTAATTAAGAGTGTCAAGTCTGCCTTTGTGTGTTCATTCAGCAGTTCTCAGTAGCGCTGTCTTGTGCTTTAATGTCTGTTCATTTACATTTATTTTCTTCCACGCGTCCTACTTGTAATATAATTGTAAATAGTTACTGATAATGCCTTTCTTCCATCTTGCAGGTAAGTACAAATACTGGGGCGAGCGTCACTGTCTCGGCTGGGGTTCGGGAATGGTAAGTACATAGTTCTCACAGGTAAGCTTTCATGACATGGTTTTAATGGCTATGTTACCATCGGAAAATTCCAGGTTAATTTAAGGCTCTTATGGTCACACGTCTATGGGTGCCGAGCCAACTTTGGTGAGCGAACATATGGTATAAATTTCATGTCGACGATACGAGGCATAGAATCTATTCGTTAATAAATTTTATAGTAACTTTAAGTCTCATAAAATTTACCACCAATATTCAACATGAAATTTTACGACGATATCCATTAATTTTTTTCACGAATATTATCCGCAAATATTTACCTCAATTGTGGAAAATGACACTTATGAAAGATTTAGGACCTTTATTAAAGGAAACGTTTCGCCCCAAGTGGCTTCTAATAAATGTCCCGAGCTGTACATAAGTGCCTTTTTCCACATCTTGTTGGTATCACCACACCATTTTTTAATTTGCCTTGATTTTTAGTTGTTAGAGAGGACGACAGCGTAATAATATTGCCTAGATCATTAATATCATGAAACACTTTATTTCCCAAAGTTGTTCTTGGAGTACAAGTGTTGCCTAAGGCACAACTTAGCACTTTGAAAATCTTAGTATAGCAAAGTCGTTCCTAAATAGTACAAAATGTGTCGTTTATCTCGCACGAAAGAATAGAAAAAAGCCATGAACGACGCACCTCTTCTAACCTTCCGCGAATTTCCTTCACGAGGCTCAAATGTGGGAAAGTTTTCTCCTCTCACGCTGTATTCTTAAAAGTGAATTATAATACAGAAAGTTGCAAAACTTCGAAGTGATTTTACCTCATAATACGATACGAGTGAACTTTTATTTTTAATTCAAGAATTTTAAAAGTGCTTAATCGAATTTGGTTTTTCTTCAACTTTGGACACTTCAATATATTCTGACTGCAAAATTGTTGATAGTTTGACAGTGGCAAACGCGGACAGGTGAAAATAAAGACATTTGGTAGCAAACAATACTTTTTCATACAACCTTTCACCCTAGACTGGGCGAAACATTGCATTAAAAAGCATTCTTCGCTACCGCTGCTTTGCCTTCCGAAAAGTCGTGTGGAAGATATTGTTAAAATCGATAAAAATTTAAATTTCTTATTCAAGAAATTAATTTAAATAACAGTGAATTTAAAAGACAAACTACCGACATTAATGAAAGAAAGACATGTTAAACAAAGAGGGACCAATGTTTTATTCTGTGTAGATATTTATAAAGTCCTGAGTAGATAAATTTATACACCGAATGAAATATAACTCGATAAAGCTGACACAAAGGGAAGCAACTTGATACAGCTTTACATAGAGGGAAACATAGCATGATAAAGCTCTACATACAGCAAAACATAACTTGATGGAGCTCTACACAGAGCGAAATTTTGTCACAATAAAAGCTCGTTCTGCAGCCTGTCACTTTTTTTTCACCTAATAAAATTACGTTTGTTATAACAATACATTTCCCATTGTTACCGTATATCTGTTGACACAACGCGGAGCAGCCTCATACCTCACAGAAAGTTACATTCGCTCTTCCATGTTAATATACAAGCCAGCCGCATACCAGGCTTGAAGAACACTGATGCTTCCATGTTAATATACAAGCCAGCCGCATACCAGGCTTGAAGAATATTGATGCTTCCATGTTAATATACAAGCCAGCCGCATACCAGGCTTGAAGAACATTGATGCTTCCATGTTAATATACAAGCCAGCTGCATACCAGGCTTGAAGAACACTGATGCTTCCATGTCAATATACAAGCCAGCCGCATACCAGGCTTGAAGAACACTGACGTTTGAGCGCCCTCTTGGACTGCCCAGAAAACGCGCTGCCACACGCGTCGCGCTTGTTTTATTTTGCTTGTATGTAGTTGATTATGTTCATGGAAAAGCGCCTGGGAATAGGAGATAACCAGGTTTGATCAAAGAAAAGGGAGGGCAGCTCAAGATTTCTTGGATCATAAGCCTTTCACCAGACCCAAGGTATCACTCCCTTTGTAGTATATTTAATAATAATAATATAATTATAATAATAATAATAATAATAATAAATAATAATAATTAATGGCATTCTATTACTCAGAGTATTTCGGGCAGCTTAAATTAATCATGTTCTCCAGGATGGGATCCACAAAAATGGCTAACACCCAGGTACCTCATTACTGCTAGGTGAACAGGTGCAGCAGGTGTAAGGAAACATGCCCAACGTTTCACCCCTGGCGGGAATCAATCCTGGACCCTCAGTGAGTGAGCTGAAGTTCCTACCAACCAAGCCACGAGCTCCTGGTTTGCAGATGAATATGCATTTTGATAGTTTTCTTTGATCATATGTCCTTAATACTGATTTAAGTTAGATTAATTTATGTTAATTTAGATTAGATTAGGTTATGTAAACGTGTAAATGTTTATTTAACCAAAGATACGAAAAAACTGCCATACGTTTGGCAGATAAACGTTTGAAAGATAAAACAGGCAACATTTAAAACTAAACATTTTTCACTGGTGGGGCGAGAATGGCCTATGATGTCAAGCCAAACAAGCAAAAGTCATTGCTAACAAGAGCGGAAAAGTCAACATCCCCGATAATAATAGTGACAATGACAAAAAAAACCACAGCGACGATGCAAGAACCACAGCTGATAATAGCCATGATAGAAACAGCGACAATAAAAGAACCTACGCTAACAATAGCCATCATAGAAGCACCGGTGCTAACAACCATGACAGAAGCACTACCGCTAACAACAGCGACTAAGCAAACACCACAGCTGACAAGAGGAAGGGTGGGAGGGAGAGAGTGGGAAGCAGTGGGATGGTAGGAGGAAGAGGGAGGGTGAGAGAGGCAGAGGGTGGCAGAGAGAGAGAAAGAGAGAGAGAGAGAATGGGAGGGGAGGGTACGAAAGAAGGTGTCAAAGACAAGTGGCGAGATAAAGGGTGTGAGAGGGTTAGTGTGAGGGTTGTAGGAAAGAGGGTGATATTGTGAATGAGTGGGAGAGAGGTCTGACAGATAAGGTTTGAGAGAGTGTGAGAAAAAAGGATGGATGCGAGTAAAGGAAAACCAGCTCCTTAACTATTCCTCTAGAAATTAAAATTTATTCTTAGATTTTTTTTTTTTTTTTTTTTTGGTTGACATCCATAGATTTGTAAGTCAGAAGAACGCGGGTCTTAAAGTTGAAATAATAGTAAAAGCAGAGAAATATTTCTTCTAAGAGCCAAGCGTTGCATCACAAGTTGGTCCTAACTTTGATCAGTGTAGGAGTATACAATGTAAATACTGAGGAGCCAAGACTACAGTAATGCACCATGCAAGAACACTCAGTGTACATAAGAAAATAAACTGCACATTGTGTAGGTGACTCGACTCCCAGGCGAGTGTATGTGACCTGACGCAAGTGATCTTTCTCTCTCTCTCTCTCTCTCTCTCTCTCTCTCTCTCTCTCTCTCTCTCTCTCTGTATCTACTGTTAAAGTCGAAATATGCTGTAAACCTTTTCATATGTTTTCTGTTTGTCTACATATGGGTTACTGGCTCTAAACACCACACACATATGCGCGCGTGCACACATACACACACACACACACACACACATGAAGATTGGGGAAGGGCAAAGAAGACCGCAGACGGAGTACAGTCTAGGGGGCCAGAGACTACAAACCTCAATCAAGGAAAAAGATCTTGGGGTGAGTATAACACCAGGGACATCTCCTGAGGCGCACATCAACCAAATAACTGCTGCAGCATACGGGCGCCTAGCAAACCTAAGAACAGCATTCCGACATCTTAATAAAGAATCGTTCAGGACCCTGTACACTGTGTACGTTAGGCCCATACTGGAGTATGCAGCACCAGTTTGGAACCCACATTTATCCAAGCACGTAAAGAAGCTAGAGAAAGTGCAAAGGTTTGCAACAAGACTAGTCCCGGAGCTAAGGGGTATTTCCTACGAGGAGAGGTTAAGGGAAATCGACCTGACGACACTGGAGGACAGGAGAGATAGGGGGGACATGATAACGACCTATAAAATACTGAGAGGAATTGACAAGGTTGACAGAGACAGAATGTTCCAAAGATGGGACACAGCAACAAGGGGACACAGTTGGAAGTTGAAGACTCAGATGAATCACAGGGATGTTAAGAAATATTTCTTCAGTCACAGAGTAGTCGGGAAGTGGAATAGCTTGGGAAGCGATGTAGTGGAGGCAGGTTCCATACACAGCTTTAAGAAGAGGTATGATAAAGCTCATCGCGCAGGGAGAGTGACCCAGTAGCGGCCAGTGAAGAGGCGGGGCCAGGAGCTATGTCTCGACCCCTGCAACCACAACTAGGTGAGTACAACTAGGTGAGTGAGTACACACACACGAACACGCGCGCACACACAAACAAAAGACAAAAGACAATGGACAATATATCATGAGATTCAACTTCTTGCATTAACGTCTTTTATCACAGTTACTCAGATATTTCATCGCCTCTCCAGTTTTAAAGGAATCATTTACTAAATTATACACTATTTTTTGTTTTTTGCATTTTTGGACACTCAAAATTTATAAAAAAATTAATGTTATTTCATCAATTCGTTTTTAAGTTAAAAAATAAACATATTTCCTATAATAACTGTCCTCTATGAGTTTAAAGGCAAATTTCCACTACTTATAAATATTGTACTAGCTTATATAAGGATCTCATTTCAATGATCACGAATGGTAGGCAAGAATTAGTTAATCCTGGAGGGCGTTAAAACAATTTAGACACGTTCACGAAAGTGTATGAGTTACTACATAGTTTATACGAGAGAAGTTGGGCTTAAAATTATATTAAACTGAGACTTCTCTAAGTTGTAGCAGTTAAAAATTCGTGAAGAAAATTATTCAGTTTTTCTTATTCGATACTGTGAAATTTTTGTATATTTGGGAAGAAAAGACTCGTTTGCAAAAAGAGCTTCTGTTAGGGTAAAGTTCAATTGAAAAGTTGTCCCAATAAAAGCTCTCTTTTCCGCCCTATTAAATTGACTAACTGCCTCTGCAAAGTCGTGGAACGAATGATTAATAAACAGCTTTTTGCAGTCAAGAAACTTGGTAAATGATCGACAGTGTTCTGTCCGCTCTCACACAGACTTTCTGTAGGTGCCGATAAAAACTTCTTCAGCAGGTCCGATTGAAAGCTCTTTCTGTAGGTTCTAATGAAAGCTCTGTCTGCGGGTCCCAATGAAAGTTCTTTCTGCAGGTCCCAATGAAAGCTCTTTCTGCAGGTTCTAATGAAAGCTCTGTCTGCGGGTCCCAATGAAAGTTCTTTCTGCAGGTCCCAATGAAAGCTCTTTCTGCAGGTCCCAATGAAAGCTCTTTCTGCAGGTCCCAATGAGAGCTCTTTTTTTCCAACGTCTCTCTTCTTCGCCATTCTGGTCAGTACGTGACTTCGTTCCACCGATCATAGTATAGAGCACATCAACTAATATCATCCTGAACACACAAGTGGCAGCGAGGAATGCCGTAAAAAAAATTCTGGCAGCAGTTGTCGCTTGTCGCTTGGGGGCTCCCTAACAAGTTCCTTGCCCTGGGGGCTCCCTAACAAGTTCCTTGCCCTGGGGGCTCCCTAACAAGTTCCTTGCCCTGGGGGCTCCCCATCAAGTTCCTTGCCCTGGGGGCTCCCTATCAAGTTCCTTGCCCTGGGGGCTCCCTAACAAGTTCCTTGCCCTGGGGGCTCCGTAATAAGTTCCTTGCACTGGGGGCTCCCCATCAAGTTCCTTGCCCTGGGGGCTCCCTAACAAGTTCCTTGCCCTGGGGGCTCCCTAACAAGTTCCTTGCCCTGGGGGCTCCCCAACAAGTTCCTTGCCCTGGGGGCTCCCCATCAAGTTCCTTGCCCTGGGGGCTCCCTAACAAGTTCCTTGCCCTGGGGGCTCCTTAACAAGTTCCTTGCCCTGGGGGCTCCCCAACAAGTTCCTTGCCCTGGGGGCTCCCCATCAAGTTCCTTGCCCTGGGGGCTCCCTAACAAGTTCCTTACCTTGGGGGCTCCCTAACAAGTTCCTTGCACTGGGGCCCTCAGCTGCCCTCCCAACAAGTCCTTGCATGGCTCCACAGTTCCTTGCCCTGGGGGCTCCCTAACAAGTTCCTTGCCCTGGGGGATCCCTAACAAGTTCCTTGCCCTGGGGGCTCCCCAACAAGTTCCTTGCCCTGGGGGATCCCCATAAGTTCCTTGCCCTTGGAGCTCAACACGAGTTCTTTGTCCTGGGGAATCTAAGGAACTCTCAATGTGGTATTGCTGTTATTTGCATAGTGGGGTCATTGCTCCCGCTGGCCACGAGTCTCTGACTGGATATCCTGGTTGATGGCCTGGTCATTCAAGCTGTGGGTGTTGGCTATCCACAGACCAGCATAAGCACCACTATCTGGTCGAACATTTTTATTCTTCGAGAAACTTGTCAAATTCCCTCAAGAAGACAGATTTGGGTCTGTTACGCTTTTTAATAACTTTAACATTCACATGTTCTATACTCGTTGCTAATACTAACAAAGGAGCTTAACATTATTTTTATCACATGTTCATAAAGACAGTAGTTCCTTCTCCGTTTAGTTTTCATCATCTTATTAAAGACACTTTAATGTAAATTAATATTAATAGTTTTAAGCTTCCCTAAAAGTCAGTTTTAAAGCGTCTTATTTTTTTTTATTAACACATCGGCCGTTTCCCACCAAAGGCAATTTTATACATCTTAATAAAAGAACTTTTATGATTAATGAAAGCATTTGTGGCTTTTTTGTGCGGGAAAGAGGACGATGCTGGGGACAGACCCTGTTTTATGCATATTTGTGTGGAATTAAGGCAGTGTATGTGTGGGAACGACTGAATAGGGTTATTAGTCCCTGGTTTAGTCGTGAAATCAGCCTGAAGCCTGCTGCTCTACTCCTTTATTCCCGACAGTAGACAGTGTGTAATAGGCAGCTGCAAAGGTAATCTCGTTGTGGGTGGCCACTCCCCGCACGAGTATACAGAGTACAGATGAATATTCAAGGTCTCGTGTACTTAGGTGGAAGTATATGGCCGGGAATCACCTGAGAATACCTGTTGAGTACGTTACAGCTGCCTGCTACTGTTACCGAGAATGCCTGAACGCGGCTGGTACGTAAGTTACGCAATTGGTAATTTACCGTGCACGGCTGGGGATTTGTGTATCTCGGTCACTAGCTTTGCTAGCTTCGTTGGAACTGCCACCCCAGACCAGCCCTTTGACACTCCAACTCACTGCCTAAAGGTGTTTAATCCTTAATTAATGTATGGGAGGTATAATTACTACAGTAAGCTAAAGATTATCTCTAACTTAGGTTAAATATATGTAGTAGTAATGTAGCAATTGTAGTGCATAATTAGCCTTGGACTTACGAGGCTAATTCTTAGAATTAAGTATATACTGAATTGCCATTTCTCTTAAGCGTCTCCGTTAACCCCTCTCTCTACCCTATATCCTCCTACAGGGGGGTGGGGATAACAGTTCTGAGGAATCACGAAATTCCCCACAATATTAATATTACATGAAGGTATCATAGATGCCTATATAAATTAGAGGTACATATCTACAAGAATTTTAAGGTAGAAACTCTTTTGAGAAAGAATCCTAAGAGTAACATTAACACATCGTTGGGCTTTTAAGGTGTGTCAAATACGTTGACTATTTCTCCTAAATATTCGTCTTGTTTCTGATTAAAAAATCAGACTAGATATTCAACATATCAGTGTCTTATGGATATCGTACCAAGAAGCCTATTCATGAATGTGAAGTGCATGAAGCTTGATCAGGCTTCAAGGGTACCAGGCAGATATTCGAACTGTTGGAAACAAATGTGGAACATAATTATTTCTAAAGGGCTGGTAAGTACACATGCCTCTAGACCGGAAAAACTATGGAATCCATAAATATATACGAATTGTTGTACATTTAGTATTGACATAAAAATGGGCGTAGAAGGCTTAAAGTCTCATGAAGTTGAAGGTTAACTACAACTTTCCCGCTACTAACATGAGACTTGAAGCCGCTTGGTAAGCACAAGCTCAGAGCTCAACCTTAATATACAAAGCAGCTTCTCGACTCAAGCACTGTGGCGGAAAATCAAACAGCCAGCATTTACAAGTGACAGCTTCACTGTGCTATTGTTTGACGACACCGTCTTGCCAGCGTCTGTCCACACAATCGTGCCAGTGTCTTAAGATACAGCGTTACCGGTAGTGCGTAGGAACGCTAGCCAGCGGTCAGTATCTCGAGAGAAACATTAAGTGCAGCAGTCACCAGGACACAGGAGCAACGTGCAGAATATTAATGTGATACTTGTCGGGACAAAGAAACCGTCAGCTTGAAGACGAGTGCTTTCTAAACGGGCCAAGTTTCCTGTCATGTCTCTAGTGGTGGTGCTCCTCTTGCACACGATGTGTCGTGTGGACTGTTGGAAGTGTTGCGTGGAGTGTGGACTGTTGGAAGTGTTGCGTTGAGTGTGGACTGTTGGAAGTGTTGCGTTGAGTGTGGACTGTTGGAAGTGTTGCGTGGAGTGTGGACTGTTGGAAGTGTTGCGTTGAGTGTGGACTGTTGGAAGTGTTGCGTGGAGTGTGGACTGTTGGAAGTGTTGCGTGGAGTGTGGACTGTTGGAAGTGTTGCGTGGAGTGTGGACTGTTGGAAGTGTTGCGTGGAGTGTGGACTGTTGGAAGTGTTGCGTTGAGTGTGGACTGTTGGAAGTGTTGCGTGGAGTGTGGACTGTTGGAAGTGTTGCGTGGAGTGTGGACTGTTGGAAGTGTTGCGTGGAGTGTGGACTGTTGGAAGTGTTGCGTGGAGTATGGACTGTTGGAAGTGTTGCGTGGAGTGTGGACTGTGTTGCTTGGAGTGTGGACTGTTGGAAGTGTTGCGTGGAGTGTGGACTGTGTTGCTTGGAGTGTGGACTGTTGGAAGTGTTGCGTGGAGTGTGGACTGTGTTGCTTGGAGTGTGGTCAGGGTTGTGTGTTTCGTGAACTTGCCGTTTGCTGAGTTTACTCCTCCCTCTCCTCGTGGGCTCTCATATACCTACCTCTCAAAAGTATGTATGAAACTTGTCTCCACTACGTCATCGTTAAGGTTATCCCACTTTTTGACTTCTCTAAAAATGGAGAAACAGTTTCTGACAATCCTGTGACTAATCTACATTCTCGACTCTGGATCAATCTACTACTTTCAACCCTATCAAATTCTCCGAGTATTTAATAGACTATCATTTCTTCCCGGGTAATTTTATCCTCTAATGTCTTTAGGTTTAGTTTATTTTAGTCCCTCTTCATAGTTCACTTCACTTAGCTATGGTATTAGTCTCGTTGTGAACCTCTTCACTTTCTCTTGTTCTTGGTTTATCAGGTGTGCGTTCTACATAATGCGTCTGACATACGTCGTAGGGGTGTGTTGTGTTGTGTCCTAGGTGTGTTGTGTTGTGTCCTGGGTGTTTTGTGTCCTAGGTGTGTTACGTTGAGTGTCCAAGGTGTGTTACGTGGAGTGTCCTAGGTGTGTTGCATGGAGTATCCTAGGTGTGTTGCATGGAGTATCCTAGGTGTGTTGCATGGAGTGTCCTAGGTGTGTTACGTGGAGTGTTCTAGGTGTGTTGCATGGAGTGTCCTAGGTGTGTTACGTGGAGTGTCCTAGGTGTGTTACGTGGAGTGTCCTACAAGTGTTACGTGGAGCGTCCTAGGTGTGTTGCGTGGAGTGTCATAGGTGTGTTGCGTGGAGTGTTCTGAGTGCATTATGCGTCATGAATGTCGTGTCATCTGCATGTGTTGTGCGTCCTGGGTGTGTTGTGTCCTGAGTGTGTTGTTGTATTGTGTCCTGGGTGTGTTGTATTGTGTCCTGGGTGTGTTGTGTTGTGTCCTAGGTGTGTTTTGTTGTGTCCTGGGTGTATTGCGTCTTGGGTGTGTTCCGTGTCCTGCGTGTGTTGCGAGTGCGTCCTGAATGTGTCGGCAGAATGTTATTCCTCGAGATTTCAACGGTTCTCCCTCAGTATTTTTTCTTCAGTTATTGCGGCATTGTCGAGATGGGAAACATGATAGGAAAAAGTTTTTTTCCTTAAGTATTTTCTTTATCTGCACTCTGAGAACTCAGTTTTTTTTTTACTGTGCTTTAGAAATATATCCCCCCCTTCCCTTATTTTTTACTGACATCTGCTTTATTAAAACATTATTTAAACTGTTGAAAACTATTTTTATTATTCATGTATTTACAAGTTAAATATAACTTCGATCCCAGAGGAGCAGGAAAGATTTTTTTATGCTCTAAGTTCTTCATAAAATTGATATTAAAAGAACGTGGGAAATAAAGAACAAGATCTTATGAGGGAGAGAGAGAGAAAAAAAAAATGGGAAAGATTGGGGAGAATGCAAGGGACAGTTGACTTAGAGAAAGTCAGTGAGAAGGGAAGAGGAAGAGGACTGTGAGGAAGTGAGAAGAGAAGGTAGGAGACTAACAGGAAGAGAGGGAGTGGTAGCTGGAGGCAGGATCATGTTGCAGTATATTCCAGCTTTGTTGGAGCTTGACAACTTCATGTTGCTGCAGCATCCTTGTCTGCAGACACAGTTCTGCTGGTGTGACTGTGATGGTGTCTACAGAGTTCTACTGGTATGACTGAGGTGGAGTCTGTAGACACTGATGGTTTTAAGTTTGTTATTGAGGTTTTTGGGATTAAAATGTACTATTTTTCCGTAGCAATTTTCGTTGAATTTGGCGTTATTCTTTTTTTACACGTTTACATTTCCAGCCTGAGCTGTTTTCCAACCACAATTAATTTACAGGCTAAGAGACGTCATTCATCCTCAACTCATTTACAGGCTAACAGCTGTTATCCAACCTCACCTCATTTCATAACCCAGCCCTATCCAAAGTATGCCACTCCTTCCTGAGATGCTAGCCATAACAGTCGGCTAACACACAGGTACATAATTAATGTAAGTGAACAGCAGAAGCAAGGTTTTATTGAGACAACGTTTCTCTTTGTGCAGAGCTTTATCAGGTCTTGAGGGGCAGCAGGTTAGGTAATAGGAAATATCGACTAGAAATACAGAAATGCAGTTATAAGGAAACTTTCTCAACATTTCGCCAGTGTTGGGGGGGGATATACCAAAGCCATTGCGTGGGAGAAACGTCGTCAATAAAGCTTCCACTTGTCTGTATTTCTGTTAATTTTTCACCCTGGGTGTAGCGGGTGTAAGGAGAAACTTGCTTATGTCTCTGTTCTCCCGGGAGTGAACTCGGGTTGAACGTTTGTTGAAGAGTGAGGCACTTGTGCAACACTTGACTGAGGAAATGATTCGCCATCCATTGGCTTCTTCAGTCTAATACAGAGAAAAACGGTAAAAGATGAGGAAGAGGAGAATGAGGTAATATGTCCCTCAGCTTGTGAAAAAAACTGCATACGATCGTTTGTTAGCAGAAGTCAGTAACTCTGCCTTGATAGTGATGGTGGTTTTAGAGATTGTAATTTTGAAGAGCATTGATTGATGGTGGGTTTGTCTGTAGGAACAATAACATGGACTAAAGTTGGAGTACATGACTGGATACTGCTGGAGATATTCTCTGACTCGGGGTGAAGTATACAGAGCTCTTTCTACTCGTGGTTTCTCACATACTGAATATATCAGATTAATGCTGAATACTTATTTCCATTTATAACAAATTAGTTTGTTACCATAAAACATCACTATGTTTTCAGTCAGAAGATGATGTTAATATCCTATTGTAGTTCTTATATTAGCAACCTTGCGGAGGCTCTTAATCTGCTCAGCAAAATACAACAGGAAGCTGTGGGATGGAATTTTGTCTGATTTAAGAACGAGTGAATATGAGGTGAGAAAAAAGTCTAGTTATCCCGCGTGTTAGAGAATTTGCAATCGAGGAAAATGTTGATGTTCTGGCATTTGCTTCTACAAGAGGCTTCTCCATATCGCTCAGTGCTACAACCACTGATAATTTAAAACAAAAATATATTGTAAGTTGTTGAAGAAGGAACACCACGGGCATAGCTCTGCTCCAGTAGGTACAAACAGGTAATTACAAATAACACACACACACATACACAAGCACGCGCACACAATGAAGAAGTCTATGATACTCTACGTTATACAGCAGAATATGTTGACAATCATCGACTCTAAACCTGAAAAGAAACTACAAACTGCATGGAGAGAAACTAAACATCTAAATGAACGTCATTTAGTCTTGGTCTAGGACCAGACTGTCGGGGCGATGACCACAGGACTCTATTAAATTTAGATTACAAGCAGACTGGAGATAGACAACATTTAGACAGAGGGAATGAGGGCGAAGTGTACTGGAGGCTAACATCCGTCGTGATAATCCATGAAAATCAACACAACTTTAGCAAAACACATCTGCAGCATTACAGGAAAGAGAACAGCATCACGAAAGAGAGAGAGAGAGAGAGAGAGAGAGAGAGAGAGAGAGAGAGAGAGAGAGAGAGAGAGAGAGAGAGAGAGAGAGAGAGAGAGAGAGAGGTGCTCTGCTAGAGGAAATGGATAAATGTTTCGAATGGATACGTGAAGAAACGGAAAAAGTAGTATAGGATGATTGTGTTGGAACAATGGCCTCGGAAAATGGGAGAGGAAATAGCAAGCTGGAGAGAGAATGTTGAGTGAGGAAATGGAAGAGGGGTCTCACGCCGTGGAGAAAGGAATAGGTAAAAAAAATATCATGGGCAGGTTTATAGAAGATCCGATCAGTAAAAAAAATTACGATCGATTAATACTGAAGGAACATTTGCTCGTCATATCTACTAAGTTATTTTATCACAAAATTCCAAAGAAATGGAAATCTGGGACAAAAAAAAAGTAGATCACAAGATGAAGAATGATATATTTTCATGTTATGATAAACAGGAGCAGAAAAGAGATACAGAGAAAATAAAAAAAAAAGCAGGAAGACGTAGAAATTGGGAGACAGCTCATAGTAGTTTCTTGCTCCTTCTACTTGACTATGATGGAAGGAGAGTCAAACCACGACCCCTCTCTGCCCACCTTCCATCCCTGCCCACTTTCCATCCTTGCCAACTACTCCTCCCTGCCCACCTTCCATCCCTGCCCACCTTCCATCCCTGCCCACCTTCCATCCTTGCCAACTACTCCTCCCTGCCCGAAAAAAACTTTCTCCCAACGGCATTTCGATTTGTTAGGATCTTTATCAAGTCCTGATTGAGTCAAAAGATCTTGTCAGATCGAAGCGTCACAATAATATATTGCTCTGAGAAAGTGTGACTTTTCTCCACACATGTTAACAGCGCTCCATTTAATTCTTCCCCTTTCCTTCTCTCTCTCTTGCTCCTCCCCAACCACCATTTTCTCCGCTCTGCTACAACTGGACACACATAATCCACTCTCTAAATTGGACCCTCAAACTGCTACTTTGATTCCTAACATATCTAACATATACGTTCATATGACACATCCACCACCCCTACACTACCGCCTCACTGCTCTCAAACTTCCTCCTAATATTGAAGCATTTTATAAAAATGAAGATGGAATATCAACCCAAAAATACTCAGTTTAAATATCGAATAACTTAGGTATCACTCTTAGGTATCACCATATTGAAGACAAAAATAATATTTCAGCTGGGCACTAAATAATGAAGAAAATTGATAAATATTTATAAAATTGGCACCGATGTTCAAGAATGCACGAAGACAACAAGTACCAGAGCAAAGAAAACTACAGAAACGACGACAACAAAGGACCTGCCTCGCATGGGCCAGTGTTCCTTCTTTCTTATGTTCTAATGAACGGAGAAACGAGCTGAGATGTAGTAAGAGATTCGCAATGGTGAGAAGAGAATCGGAGAGAAAATGTGAGAACGACTTACTGTAGAGTTCAAGACCAGATCAGAAACTCAAATACTACACAGCCATATCATAAGATCCCTGTGGAAGATTGTATAAAATGACAAGGAGATATGCGAGAAACTGAGCAAGCACTTCAGGAAAGTATTCCTGGACACTATCTACACTTCGTAGAGGTGAATAAACCGGTTAATGAGCTGGGTGCCTCAAAAGTGATGGAACATGATAGCATACAGTATCACTTTGGATTAATAAAAAAATTCAGGTATACTAGATGGTCCACTAATAAAACTTTAGCAAGTTACTTTCAAAGTCTATGGAAGTAAGCGAATATACCTTCAGTATTCCAGCAAAGAGACATAAGTATCACTGAACTGAATAATTGTATATTAATATGATGTAAAAAGACACAAGTGCAACTAATGTGACATTTTATTGTGGCAACGTTTCACTCTCCAGGAGCTTTATCAAGCTTGATAAAGCTCCTGGAGAGCGAAACGTTGCCTCAATAAAATATCACATTAGTTGCACTTGTGTCCTTTTATCTAACATATTGTCGGTAATTCTACCAACATTAGTACAACAACAACAAAAACAACAACAACAACAACAATAATAATAATAATAATAATAGTAATAATAATAATAATACTAATAATAATAATAATAATAATAATAATAATAATAATAATAATAATAATAATAATAATAATAATAATAACAGTGATAATAACAGCAGCACCAGAAGCTGCGGTAACAGTAGCAGTAATATTTACAGAGCACTTTGTGTAAATCACTCAACACTCTTACCAATAAAAGCTATATTGCAAGAGACACTAAAAACAAAGATAAATTTAACAAAATAAAGTATTAGCTTTAATAAAACGCACAAGAAAATTAAAACTATCAAACTATTTTTAAATAACAGCATCAGTTAAAAAAAATAAAGTATTACTAAAAAAGCACTCCACTTAAATTTCCCAACCGAGGTCCTTACGGGCACCTCGGTAGTTATATAAACCATGAAGGCAGAGAGGCCTTAGCCTTGGGCCAACAGTGAAAATGTGTTTCATAATCAGCCGCTCGTGAGAAACTACACTGAGAAGGATCGGAACATCTTGCACTGGTGGCTACGGGTGAAATGTGTGCTCAATCATCAATCAATAGAAATTCGTCTCAAAATAAAAGTTCCTGTTGAGGGTGGTGGGGGAGGGGAGTCAAACGCCTACTATTTACATAAACTTTCGACTATGTAAATAGTTTTCCTGGAATATCAGCCAGTCTTCATTCCACTTTTTAATGTGTGGCTGTACTGTTCGATTCTGAACCCAAGAATTATTTTTGTTGTCTAATCTTCAAGCGAACTTACATGTTCACGAACTCGGAGTTCCAGTGATCTCCATGAATGGCCTACAAACTTTCTCTAGCAACCTCCACAAAGCATGACGTAAACCCCAGCCTTTGCAATGGAATTATCTGCATGCCTATTTTTTATTTCTAATTCTTCAATAGGTCTAGGCCTTGGAAGCGAAGTTCAATTGACTGACTGACACACTGCTGATGATACAGTTGAAGCCACACTGCTGATGATACTGTTGAAGCCACACTGCTGATGATTCATTTGAAGCCACACTGCTGATGATACAGTTGAAGCCACACTGCTGATGATACAGTTGAAGCCACACTGCTGATGATACAGTTGAAGCCACACTGCTGATGATACAGTTGAAGCCACACTGCTGATGATACAGTTGAAGCCACACTGCTGATGATACAGTTGAAGCCACACTGCTGATGATACAGTTGAAGCCACACTTCTGATGATACAGTTGAAGCCACACTGCTGATGATACAGTTGAAGCCACACTGCTGATGATACAGTTGAAGCCACAATGCTGATGATACAGTTGAAGCCACACTGCTGATGATACAGTTGAAGCCACACTGCTGATGATACAGTTGAAGCCACAATGCTGATGATACAGTTGAAGCCACACTGCTGATGATACAGTTGAAGCCACACTGCTGATGATACAGTTGAAGCCACACTGCTGATGATACAGTTGAAGCCATACTGCTGATGATACAGTTGAAGCCACACTGCTGACAGCCTGAACTATGTATGTAGTCGTGTCAGTTGTGTTCTCCATGCGGTTGTTGGTGATATAATTACTAATTACAATAGAGCTCTTTATACTGCAACGTTTCACCCTACAGGTCGGCCTTTCAAGAGACAAAGAAACAGAGACAGATAGGTACACACACACACACACACACACACACACACACACACACAAACAAAAACACACAGACCTTGACCCCCACAACATGCACTCGCCACCAAAACGTTTTTTGTTTTTGTTTTTGTTTTTATTTGACACTTGACTGACACCGGGTCGCCAGACCTCCATTGTCGCTAGAGAGGACAGGGGGTTGAGGGGAAGGGAGGGGAAGGGAGGGGAAGGGAGGGGAAGAGAGAGGGGAGATGGCCGTAGGTGGGACAGATATCCAGGCATTGTCACCGAGAATAATCTCCCCCACCACGGGGATTTCCTCCCGTCGGATTATTTGAAGTACAAGATGAAATTTACCAAGGCTATTTATACACTAGAGAGGTTAGCATGTGCCACTACTGCGACCACCGATGCAATCATTTTAAAAGAGTCACCATCCAGCATGATCAGCAACGACAGCTAGCTTCTGCCCCTTCATTGCCACTGTCAGGGATTCACAAAATAAACTATTTAAAAAAAATTCTAGGATTCTGTAGGATTCGAGTGTACGGGAAAAGCGTCAGGTAGTGGAATGGTAAACAGCATATATCCCGGCAAGTGTTACTGTCGTGTCAAATGAATGTGTAATGGAAACCTGTTTTTTTTATATATAGCTAATTATTTTTTTTCTCATGAATGATTATTAAATTTAGTCTTTTCGTATTTCCTTTTCAACCTTGGAGGCCTGGTCAGGGACCAGGCCGTAGGGAAGGTAATCCCCAGAACCGCTAACAGATAACAGAAAGCAGTCCAAGAATCTCTTACATTGGTACTGGAGGGAGAAGAGCTTTATCTCGTCGCTGGCTCATGTAGGTGGGAAGTTCTCTCATAATATCCTGCATCTGTCGTCTCGGTGGTGGTCCGTGCTAACTTCTCTAGTGTGTAGATAATTACCTAACTCTGCAAGTATTATTGCAGCTTTCATGGTCCAGTGGCCAAGTGTGTCAGCTTGATAGATTTAGGGCTGCCTTTCTGGAGCTCGAATCCTTCTTTACTTCTAATTGTTTTTAACTATTACTTTCAACTCGTTCTTGACCCATCAGAATGCGAAATCGTTTCAGCTAGTGATCAATGCAGTAAAATCCATACTACAAAATGTGTCACCCATTAACTACAATTCGCGTCCTATTTGGAGCAACTCTAGGAATTGATGCTATTGCCACAATTCCCGAATTGAGAAGGATGGACGATCTGAGGAAGATGGAGCAAGAAATATACAGTCTGGATGCCCTCACAAGGTGCTTGAGTCTGCCCAGGCTAACGTATTTCCAAGGATGTGCACCTTCATATGGCAGCTCTAAATTGCATAAATACGACAGTCTCCTGAATTCCACATTCTGAGGCTCTAGAAGATGGGCAGTTGGGCCATGCAACACTTCCAATGAAACTAGGAGACAACAGTTCCCCAAAGCATCACAGACATCATTCTTGCATTCATGTATTTTTATGTGGCGTCCAGCAAACTTGCAGCAGCAATTCTTTCTGAACCCCTAAGGGACAATGTTGGTGTTTACAACTCAAAGTTTATTAATGGAATCATACTCTTGGATACACTATCAGGCTCCGCAACCACACCTGTTTTCCCCAGCAATTACAAACAGTTGCACTGGGATGGCGCAGAAGTGAATAATATAGTCTTAACAATGCTTGTGTGTGTCAGGGATGGCCAGAGCTCGTCTCCTGGCAGTGAAAGCTTCTCATGAGGGGTAGTTGCTGTTAGCAGTCCTTAGTTCCTCCCTAGTCACACTCCACCCATGCATCATTCGTTTCAGCGTTACATTTGACCTTAATGTGCTGAATACAGGTGAATCTGTGGCAGTTCATCAGCAGACTGATTCGGATACAATGGTCTTGTTTGCTGTAAATCTGGAGAAAAGATCGCAAGACATGAAGAGGTTAACATAATCAAAAGGAATCTTGCAGCAGCCAGATCCGATGGCAGCCAAAAGTGCCCAGATGGAGAGATGACAAGCTGGTGGTGTGGGATTACACATTTGTATCCACACTGGCTGATACCTTTCACCTGTACAGCAGGAAAGGAGGAGTGACAGCTGCCAAGTAAAGGAGTTTCAAATGGCTAGAAAATAGGAGAACTCGCCCATTATTACAGGTGTGTTTGTTCCCATCGGTTTGGAGACTTTCTGCTAATTCGGAAAGAACTCATCTAATTTCCTCAAGGAACTAAGCAACTAATGATCCAAGAATAGCTAGTTTTCCCTTGCAGGGACTCAGCGTTGGCGTTAAGATGGGTAATGCCTATTTTGTCTTGGGTGCGTACCTCATCTCTCAGGATCTGGATGGGATATTTGAAATATAATTGTTGACAAATACACACGTTTACTTGTGATATATTCCCAAACCTTGTGAATGTTATATTCCAACTTCATTGAACCATCAATGCATCCTTTAAGCTTTGTGTACCATATCACATAATAAGGCATCCCTGTTTGTGCATTTATAAAGGATGAAGCAGTAGGAGAAGTGGAATATTCAAACGGCTTCAGGGAGAAACCCCAATATTTTTCCTCGCGGTCTTTTTTATCTACATCTCCGAGGATGTGGGTCCCTACAATTTAAAGCTGCACTAGAGATGGAACACTGTAGAGCATACATAAAACCGTTAGCTAACTCTGTCGAGGGAACCGTTGCTAAGTTGTATAGAACTGTAAACTGATGGAAGATAGAGGTATGGGTGTGTTCGAGAAGTCATAGGCACTCGTCTCATTCCTCAGACAATTCGTATTGCAATGGCTCTCTGTGTCGCTTTTTAATTTTTAAAGGAGTGGACTTGTAAGCCAGCGGAATGAATCGCTGAGATGAAATAAAGGTCCAGTGGCGAGTCATCATACGACTAGGGCCCGCGTCAGGAAACAATTGTACTGTTTCCTGACGAATCTTAAGTAACCTAACCTCGCTGCCCTAATTCATAATGAGTGTATTTGAGGCTAGGCACTAGCCGACCAATATGGTCTACATGGTCTAAAGTGTTCAGACCTCAGGGGTTGGCATTCAAGATACAACGAAGTCAATATCATTAAGAGGAGCTTCAATACAGCTGAGTGCTCGACTGAGATCTCTCTCAGTCGAGCATTCAATTAACGGCATGCAGCAGTCCTGGTAATCGCACTATACACACTGATGGGATCACAATCGATATCTAGAAGAACATAAGACTACTAACTTGGAACTATACCTGTGTGTCCTCTCTGGCTGACACCCACATCCTGTTAGTGTTGGGCTACAAGGAGGCACTGCTGGTCACAGGGAAGAATTCAAACACAGTAAATATGGGGACTTGAACCATCAGAACCAATTTATCCTTGTAGGATCGGAGACTCATGGACCATGGGGAAAACGTCCAACAGGCTTTCTTAAGGCAACGCCACTTTTCTGTTGCAACGTCTCAGTCTGGCCATTCAGAGAGGAAATGCTTGCAACATTCTCAACGCCTGTCTGGATATGGAGGGGCTGGAGGAAATTCATAATCTTCGAAAATATTATTCTAATGTATACATGATTATACTAATTAAATTAATAAATCCTTACCTACAAAAATATGTGGGGTGGTAGATGAAAAATATTCAAACGGCTTCAAGGGCAAATCAATTTTTTTCCTTGAAGCCATTTTATTTACTTCTCAGAGGCTATTAGTTATATATTGCACCAAACCCCATTTATTATTATTATTTTTATTATTATTATTATTATTATTATTATTATTATTATTAACAGTGAGCAAGAGTACCATTACAACAGTGAGCAAAAGTACTCTTACAACAGTGTATAAGAGTACCATTACAACAGTGAGAAATGGTATCGTAGCATCAATGAGTAAGAGTACCATTACAACAGTGATCAAGAGTACCATAACAATGCACAGAAATACAATTACAACGGTGAGCATGAGTATCATAACACCATTGAGCAATAGTACTATTTCAACAGTGAGCAAGAGTACCACTACAACAGTGAGCAAGAGTACCACTACAACAGTGAGCAAGAGTACCACTACAACAGTGAGCAAGAGTACCACTACAACAGTGAGCAAGAGTACCACTACAACAGTTAGTAAGAGTACCATTACAACAGTAACATAAACATTACAAAAGTAAACAGATCCCTTACAAGTACGAGTAACAGAAGAACTGCAACAGTTAAAGAGACAATCTCTGCAACGTCATGCGACAGAAGCACAATAACAGTAGTCAACATAACTATTACCACAGCAGGAGCAAAGGTGCCACAGACAATATGACCAGCAGCAGTAGTAGGTTAGCTCTCTGTACAAACTTACGTCGTAATGTACTACTTCATCTCACAATGCGGTGGGTAAAGTTCTGAATGTTTCTGCTCCGTAATCTCCCCAAATGATCACTGGCCAAGTTGTTACGGTGGAACTTCAGGTAATGGAGACCAGATGAAGCGTGAAAAAAGCCACGGAACGGGTGGGGTTTGAACTCATGGTAAGTCGTAAAACTCAAGGCCAGTGCGTAAGCCACTCCGTGGTTTGTTTTCAATCGTGTTATTAAGATTTCGAGAGTCAAGATGATGCGTAGCAGAAGGAAATAGATGGGGGACAATGAGGAGGACGAGGGAGGAAATGGAGAATAAGAAGGAATAAAAGGGAATTACATAAAAGGAAGAAGAGGGGCTATGTAGTGAAACATATTGATGAGTCTCGAGAGTTCGTTTACTCCCGAAGCCGGTCCTAAGTAGTATTGTTGTATGGAGAGGGAACAGTAGAGGGTTGACATGGGGAAATGGAACGGTAAGGGTAGAGACTGATTAGAGTTTTGCGCGAAAACGGCTAGTTTATTGTGTACCCTATTGCTGTAAGCAGCTTTAAAAACTAATTAAAATTCTAGATGTGTTTTGGTTGCTGCGCGAGGCTCGGGAGGGATGTGTCTCAGTCCTCAGTCTTGTCTCTTATAGGTGTTGAGCTACAGTACAGCTGTCTCTCTAAACACTCAAGAGGCAAAACGAGCTGCTAAAATTCAACCATTCTCTAGGGTTTGAATAAGTTCAGCATAGCACACTTGTAGATTAGCAACTTTATAAGGCTCAGGAGCTGCAGATCAACACCATTAAGAGATCCAATATCTGGAAATCAACCTGATCAAACAAAATACGAGATAAATAAACTTGGACTAGGTGTATAATTTCCCATAGAGTTTTGCTTATTTTTTCCTACTACATTGATGCAGTTAATAAAATTAATAAATTAGAACTTACAAGGTTTTAAGCCGATATAAAGAAGCATTCTCAAGCTCTCGCCTAGAAACCAATATCCCATCTTCTTTAGTAAAATTGGCATTCTGGGACCTATACAACTCAATATTAATTCGACGCTTCACTTGAGGAAAATTAATCATCGCTGAAAGTTGAAGCTGATCAGAAGAAGCATTCGCAAGATATTTGCATGGAAACCTTGTAGGAAACCATACCACGGGCGGGGTTAGAACCCGCGATCAGAGAGTCATAAAACTCCAGTCCAACGCGCTAGCCACTCTCTGATCGCGGGTTCTAACCCCGCCCGTGTATGGTTTGCTTGCAATCGTGTCATTACGATTTCGTGAGTCATGAGAACCTAGTAGGAAGAAAAACAACTTTGATAACCTTTGTAGGTATGTTGAAATTCTTTTTTCTCCAAGGTTGATGAACTAATTACATCAGTGCTTCGCTGCTATTCGTGCTGACACTATATTTGACTAAAGATGTCTACTGTGCAAGCGAAACGTTTCAACAATTAAGATACCTAACTATTGCACATGTGTCTTACTCATTAGCCTCACATGTGTCTTACTCATTAGCCTCTGTAGGAAACCTCTTTTGTGAGATACGTGAATATAAATGCTCAGTGAACTGACCAACTTTGAATGTCATCAACAAAATTATATATTCCTTAATGTGCATATTTCACATTCGACGAGTTTTTCCACAACAGTGTTGATTGGGCTTCCCTGACGTATTCCAGGGGCAACGCCTCTGCGGCCCGGTCACAGACCAAGCTTTGTGGTCGATCAAGGTCTCATCAACCAGCCTGTTACCGTTGGCTGCACGCAGCTGTTGCAGCGTATATTAAAGTTATACATCCAGGGGAGGAACAAGGAATTTCAAGGGTATCTTGCTTTTTTTAAATAAATTATGACAGAAACAGATTGATATAATCGTGCGTAAATTCCTTTCAAGAAACACCCATTGCCCACACATTGCAAAACAAGGATTTTATAGGAATAACGTTTCGTTTTGTGATGATTTTGATCAAGACAATTTCTTAAAGACCTTCACAAAGTGAAACGTAGTCACAACAAAAGCGAGCACTGCAACGTAGCTTGTCACAATTGTTGACCGTACGCTATTTACATCCATTATTCATCCACTAATTTTGCTTAAATTTGCAAGGTGGACACGGTAATATAAAGCCAAGTCTACATTAAAAAGAAACGTTTCTCTCAGTAATGATCTTGAACAGCTGACTGACTTTTGAGCGAAACTTGTTTAACAAAGTCTTGGAAGCTGGAGGTATAAAATACCGATAAACTGGAAGACAATATAGACAATATTTTAATTTTTATTAAGATGACTTTTCGCTTGGGGACCCATCTTTATAAAGTTAATGATTTCATGAAACCTAGCAGGGCCTTCTAGTAGGGCCTACTAGCAGGGCCTTCTAGCAGGGCCTACTAGCAGGGCCTTCTAGCAGAGCCTCCTAGCAGGGCCTTCTAGCAGGGCCTTCTAGCAGAGCCTCCTAGCAGGGATTTCTAGCAGAGCCTTCTAGCATGATCTTCTAGCATGGTCTCCTAGTAGGGCCAACTAACAGGGCCTTCTGGCAGGGCCTTCCAGCAGGGCCTCCTAGCAGGACCACCTAGCAGAGCCTTCTAACAGGGCCTTCTAGCAGAGCCTCCTAGCATGGCCTTCTAGCAGGGCCTGTAAGTATGGGATGTAGTTAGATATATAATGCACTAGATGGGAGGAGTTGACAGAGGCTTCAGGGCCTAATAAGTTACAGTGACCAGCAAGGAATAAGATTTGGTGAGGATGGACAGGAGCAAGATGTTACATAAGACACTCGCTACACTCACTACACTCGCTACACTCACTACACTCGCTACACTCACTACACTCGCTACACTCACTACACCCACTATACTCACTACACTCACTCACTACATCCACACTAAACCCACACTAAAACCCGCATGGATGGTCATATTCAATTACAGAAGGAGCAGTCTGAAGTGATTGGTTTCTGAACCTTTATCTTAAACAGAAGCTAAATCATCACGATCATTTGAGAGCGAGGTCGCCGAGTAAATAATTATAGTAACGATTAAAGAATTATTATAGTCTTAGCTTAACTAGTGGTAACTAGAAAGGTGAATGACAGTGGAGTAAAAGTTTAATAAGACAGAGGCAGGACTAATTTAGCATAGGAAGTTGTAGCTTACATCGTCCACTCAGTTCCACCTCTGTAAACCCCATGCTACTTTTCAATATGGTATGGTATATTTTCCCCCCATTTTTTCACGTCGGCACCTTCAGAAAGAACTGGAGGGTGGGGAGAGAGCCTATTGGTTTTCTATCTTTGATTGAAATGCATAAATACTACACGAGAGTCATTGATCTAAATAGAAGTAGATAGTTCTACTCAGCTGACAGCCTCGGCGAGGACTTTACAAGTCCACTGCTATCAGTCTTTGCCATATACTCCCATATACTTTATCAGTAAGTATATTTCTGCACCTAAGGATATCGTTGTGGTGATATATTACATTGATATACAAGTGCATCAGTAATAATTAATATTCCTACAGTGTAACGTGAAGGTTGTTCAAAAAGATTTTGAGTTCATCAGCAGAACTCCTATGAAGAAAAGACACGTTGCCGAACAAGCTTTTGTTTTGTAGCGTGTTTTATTTGCTGTACTTTAACAACGTTTCGTTCAATACACACAACCCGCACATAGAAGAGAGGAGCTTACGACGACGTTTCGGTCCGACTTGGACCTCTCTTCTATGTGCGGGTTGTGTGTGTATTGTTCCAGTCACGGTATTGTGCCTTTTTTGTTATTTAACGTTTCGTTCGTTTTGCTACGTGTTTTTTCTTCTGTTTTTGTCGCCGTCACGTCATTTGCATACGACACAACATCTCTCATTTAGCGGATAAATTAACTCATGAGTCTAACACTATTTTTGTTTCTTTCGATGCTTGCCTTTCCCTGGGCATTGTCACATTCTCTGATCTTCAGATCACAGACTTGACCCGAGCCTGACACCTGACCTTGGCTTCCTCAAGACTCCTGACCCTGGCTGTCTTCTGTCTATTCCCCTGAACTATCGTCTGGGCTGTCTTCCCCATTATAACTAATGACGTGATTATTGTTCATGCCGGGCCGAGAAATTGTCAAAAGTTTTCAGTCCGAAATGGAGGTTAATTGTGAATTGTTTCAGGCACAATATTGTGACTTAGTCTGCCGGATATTTTAGTGTGATAGTATATTTTCTTTGCGTTTGTTAGTGTAACTTGTCTTTATTTTCGATGTATATTTTAGCTTGCGAGAGTTAGTATATACAAAAATGAGTTTCCTTTTTGTATTAGGATGGTTTAATGGCCTAATCGATCTCAGTTCTTTGGAAATATTAAAATTCCTTCCCATCTCTTAAAAATGATTTGTTGGAGCACCTGGAGTCTCTCAGAACGTATGTTAAGGCCACTTGTTTACTGATAAATACACTCAAGTGATTATAGCGCACATTAAGACCCATGTACATGTCAGTTGAACACTGAACAGAAGTCTATACAATGATGCTCGTGCAGGTCAGTTGTACACAATGAGCATATTTACGTTATTGTAGTCTTCAACCCCCTTCTCTCCCCTCAACGATCCGGTGGTAAAATTGGACTATTTTAAATTCATAAGAGGAGTGAATTTCGTATGCAGGAAGGCAGTGCCCAAAAGGCTCCCTGATCCACCCGAAAGGGAAACAGAAAAGAAACAGCGAAGAAATCGGGGGACAGAAATGCATTGAAGACTCAGTGATACATTTCTCATGCCACAGCCCGCCATTAAACTTAAAGAATTTAAAAAAGGTGAAGGTGTTGTGTGCGTGAGCGCTGGTACGTGTCCAGAAGCTCCCTATACCAGTTATGTATAACCACATTTAAGGAGGAGGAGGAGGAGGTGTTGATTCGCCGGGAATGCTCCCGGCCCATGTCTTTACCAGATGGCGACCCGGCTCCGGCTCCCTGTCGGGGAAGTAGCAGAGACCTATGTCTCCCATGGGAGGGGGTACCCCTCAGCGGCGGGACCAACTGGCCCCAGGCCTAGCCACATTCCCCCACCAGCACGAGGCTGGTAGGTAGATAAATGCTAGGCCTCTCTGGTCTGCCACCTTCCCCGCCCCAAGGAGGCTGACGGGAAGGGCAGGTTTGCGAGCCGCAGATGGTAGCAAGCTCCAGCCTTGGCATCTACCCTGCCCTAGAAGGGCTGGGCATGGTGATCGACCACATTTAAGTTTAACTGAAATTCCTATTTTAGGAATCAATGTATTTTTTATGTTAATGTTTAGGTGGATTATACAAGTAATCATCATCGTACAGTCATTATGTCTTATGGTGCCACTAGTAATTTCTAGTGTTTAAAGAGGATTATTATTACACTAACAGAGGGAGCGCCTGGGGAATCGCAGGCAATTAGATTCGATCCATGGAAGGGGAGGTTAGCTTTCTTTGGACCAAGATTCCTTCACTCGAAGTGTCTTTGAGGTGGTGGTGGTGGTTAGCTAAATTAATCTAGTAACTTTATCTTAGCAATCCTAACTTTAACTAACTTGAAATAAGGTATACTAAAATAACAAGACTTAATATACTCGTTACAGAAGGTGCAAAAAAGTAGAAAATAAAAGTAGCGAATTTCAAGATAAGTAATTGTCCCATCTATTTTTAAATGCATTCAGAGCATTAAAGAAAGTTACGACCTCTGGTAAACTATGCCATTATCCCCACGGTTAAACAATATGTATTAAGCTTTGTTATACTGAAACAGTTTGTCTATTATTCACTAACTAATTGTTGCGTGTTGTGTTTAGGCAATACTAGAAAAATATATATGACAGAGAGAGAGAGAGACCTGTAATCTGCTAATTTTAGATTTTTTTTTTTAAATCACCACTTAGTTCTCGCATTGTGAGAATAAATCATTTCAGCATTTGCCCGCAGTTTTCATAAGATTTATTTCTATGTATGGCATAATTTTCGTAGCTTTGTATAAAGAAGCTTTGGTTTCGTAACATAAATGACATAAAATCCCAATAAGTTGATGAATATGAGATGTGCAAAACCTGGGATGCTTCACCAGTGAGTGGCCTATTAATCCAGTCTAGAAAAATACTGGAGACGATAGAAGTGAGAGAGGTAATTTTGAGGTGTTCAGCCCCTCAACCATGTTGAGTCTCTCAACCTTCATAAATCTAAAGCTGATTTATATCGATGGTCTTGTATACAGGGGAAAATGAGAGGTTCTGGATTTGTCGACATCAGAGGAGAGAGGAACTCACGAGTGGAAATAGAAGAAGCGTAGGAAATGGGTCAGAGGTTAGCAACAGAGATGTAAAGGTTATCCTCTCTAACCAGATTCCATGTCATTGCTGTATATCAAGATGATGAATAAGACATGTGCAACAGATGGGTATGACTGATGATGTATTCAGTTGTTGCATCTCTCCTCTGATAGGTGTTCAGTCTGAACACCTATCAGTGAGGGTCTGAACATTTCAAAATTACCTATCCACTTCTTTCCTCTCCAGTATTTATTCTCTGCATTGGATTGAAAAAGCCACTGACTGGTGACTTGTGTCATCATTTAAGATACTCAGGTGTTACATTTGTGTATTATTCATCAACCTGCCCATATTGTATATCACTAATTGTATACTATACTCGTCTGACATAGCAATGGCATGGAGTCTCTGTACAGTGGGTCTTTTCTACAGTTCTGTTAGTAGCCTCTGGACTAACTCCTGTGTCCCGCCCACCTCCGATAATATCTTCAATTACTACACCTCTCTACATCCTCATGCATCTACTTCAAATTTATCAAGGCTATGAGTCTAAACAACAATCAAAGCTGAAAGACTGAAGACCTTAAGATTACCTCTCACTTCTAAGTTCTCCGGTGTTTTTCTCTTTATTGCATTGAAAAATGCGAGTCCTGAATAAAAGTACAAGGCGATGGGTACGTGTCTAATTCATCACTCTTCTGTTTGTTGATGTTTTCCCTACAAGCTACGTAGTGACCACAGAATAATGAAAAAAAACCTACAAGGGACTACGTCAAACTTATACATCACACAACACTCGCGCGTCACACAACCGCACACCAAACATTACAAACACATCCCCCACATAACACGCACCGTAACACTGCCACGCCCCAAACACACACACACAACAGCTACACAAAAGACAGACACCGCAATAGAACCACATACTCCACAAAACAGCAACACACAAAATCAGAATCAGTAACATATACGCCACACTCAGAAACAGCAACAAACACACACACAAACAGCCACACACCACAGATAACCACAACAACCACACACCAACACAATCAGCCACATCACACACTCACTCGCACAAACCCACCCGTCACACACCTGCAAAACACAAACTCTCCCTCCCCACACACATATGACCATTGTAACTTAAACTGGGTGAGTACACACACAGACACACACACACACAGATGATGAATATAAAATACTGTGAGGAATAGATAAGGTGGACAGAGACAAGATGTTCCAGAGAGGGGACACAGAAACAAGGGGTCACAATTGGGGTTGAAGACTCCTATGAGTCAAAGGGATGTTAGGAAGTATTTCTTCAGTCATAGAGTTGTCAGAAAGTGGAATAGTCTAGAAAGCGACGTAGTGGAGGCAGGAACCATACATAGTTTTAAGACGAGGTTTGATAAAGCTCATGGAGCAGGGAGAGAGAGGACCTAGTAGCAATCAGTGAAGAGGCGGGGCCAGGAGCTATGACTCGACCCCTGCAACCACAAATAGGTGAGTACAAATAGGTGAGTACACACACAGGGTCCAGGAGCTGAGTATCGACCCCTGCAACCACACACTCCACCCCCGCCACACACTACACACACACCACTCCAGCCACAAACTACACACACAATCCATGATAACACAGCCTCCCTCACACAAAACCTAGATAACACTGGCTCCCCCAAACACCACCCACAATAATATAGCCTGACCCATACACCACCCATGATAACACAGCCTCCCCACACACCACCCATGATAACACAGCCTCTCCCACACACCACCTATGATAACACAGCTTACCCGACACACTTCCCATGATAACACAGCCTCACCCACAAACCACCCATGATACCACAGCCTCCCCACACACCACCCATGATAACACAGCCTCCCCACACACCACCTATGACAACACAGCCTACCCCACACACCACCCATGATAACACAGCCTCCCACACACACCACCCTTGATAACACAGACTTCCTCACACACCACCCTTGAAAACACAGCCTCCCCCACACACCACCCTTAATAACACAGCCTCTCCCACACACCACCTATGACAACACAGCCTACCCCACACACCACCCATGATAACACAGCCTCCCACACACACCACCCTTAATAACACAGCCTCTCCCACACACCACCCTTGATAACACAGCCTCCCCCACACACCACCCATGATAACACAGCCTCTCCCACACACCACCCTTGATAACACAGCCTCCCCCACACACCACCCATGATAACACAGCCTACATCACACATGCCCCATGATAACACAGCCTTCCCTACACATGCCCCATGATCACATGGGAAAATTTAACCTCCAGTTATATCCAATATATTGGAAGTATTATTTTATTAAATGGATTTTTTATGACATATAATATTTTTTCGAATACAAATTGTCACGAGGCCAATTGTGGCAATGGTGTTATTTTTGGTGCTGGTGGCGAGGGGGCGAGGAGTTAGTGTTGCTGGTGTTGTGGTACTGGTGTTGTTGGTGTTGTGGTGATGGTGTTGTTAGTGTTGTGGTGATGGTGTTGTTAGTGTTGTGGTGATGGTGTTGTTGGTGTTGTGGTGAGGGTGTTGTTGGTGTTGTGGTGATGGTGTTGTTGGTGTTGTGGTGATGGTGTTATGGTGATGGTGTTATTGAAGTTGTGGTAATGGTGTTGTTGGTGTTGTGGTGCTGGTGTTGTTGTGTTGTAAATTGTGTTGTTGGTGTTGTGGTGGTGTTGTGGTGCTAGTGTTGTTGGTGATTTTGGTGGTGCTGGTGGTGAGACCTGGCTCTTACCTAGTGATGAGACCTGACTCTTACCTGGTGATGAGACCTGACTCTTACCTGGTGAGGAGACCTGGCTCTTACCTGGTGGGGACACCTGGCTCTTACCTGGTGAGGAGACCTGGCTCTTACCTGGTGGGGACACCTGGCTCTTACCTTGATGTGGATCTACATTTTCCTGTTATGTAGCAGTCTCTATATTTCCCTTACAATGAGACATTTTCAAGAGTCAGTGAGAGATGCTGCTGTCTTCCCTCCATCCGTCCACAGTAGACTGCAGGGAGGAAGGAATTGTTGGAGTCTTCTCTCCACTCTGTTTACTAAAAAAATGGATATATTATATGAAATGGCCAGCAAAAGGCCTCCATAAGCTTACCAAAAGCTCCAGGGCTATCATATGATTAAGACCAACTTCAGGAAACACTTGTCCTGTTTCCTGACAAATCTTACCAAACCTAACCTACAGCTGGATACTAAATCTAGCTATGTTTTCCCTGTCATATTCTATCCCGCAGGATAGAGCTCATGCAAAGTGTTGAAATGTGTCAGCCAGAGCTGGTAGCCTTCAGTTGGGCTTTACACTTGTTGTGAGGTAAGGGGGAAATATTCAAGTCTGGCCTTCACGCTGTGGGAGGGAGGGAGAGATAGGGAGACTGCGAGAATCTTAGAAAATAGCTGAGGAAGGGTAAGAAATTGAGGAGTGAGCGCAAGGGATTACTTAGTCGTGATCAATACTGCTTACGAGGCATTAAAATGTTTCTTAATAGTTGAAATGTGGCAGTCCGATAGGTATTTATGTCATCAGGGGATGGGGGGTCTGCTGGCCTCCGGGGGAGAGAGAGGTCTCAGAGTGAGGGTTTTTGGCTCCTGGAAGGAAGTTCTGAGAATGGTTGTTGGTCACTTGGGGATGCCTGGTAGAGTGGCCTGTTAGCCCCTGGCTTGTTGAGGCCCAGTAGTTGTAATCCTTTCCGCTCGTTTATTTCAGAAATATCAGTAAACTGTAAATTAGTACACTTATTTGGTTAACCTATCTTAAACTAATCTAAGCTAAATTAGCCTTACTTAACCCAGAATAACAAATATTTAGTTTTTTGTACATTTTCAGACAGAAGTAATAAACGTTCTATCAAACATTCGAACCCTCATTCTATAAGGCGGAGAGGTTAATGGGGACCCCAGCAGTGGCCCCTGGCAGGACACCACTCTACACACTATATGGAGGAGAGGTTGGTAGGCAGTCCAGCAGTATGTAATGGAGGAGCTCCAGCCCATTCATCCTACGCGGAGGATAGAGTAATGTGGAACCTGACAGCGTGTTCTGGAGGGCTCCAGATTTCACACTGAAGGTAATCTGTTGACTCTGCTTGCAGAAGTGAAACGTAAATAATGACAAAACGACACTATGTGTAGAGAAAAACCTTCATCAGTCTCGAATTCCCTAGCCAAACATTCTTACACAGCAAACGAGATGCCTCTCTGATACACAATATTTCTACAACCCAAAAAAATATTAATCGGAGATTATCGTACCCACTGGCATCACGGACAATATTAATCTCTTCCATCCTACGTAAAACCAACATTGATGCAGGTGTAATTCCCACCAGAATAATCTGAATCATCACGAGATTCTCTACGTCCAATAGAATATCCTAGACGTAAGGATTTAGAGTATCCCTTGAGAAAGATATGGCAAAATCTTCATTGGAGAAATCTCCAGAAATCTTCCCTCACACCTATAGGAACACAAATATGCTTGCGAATGACATGGTAACTCCCAATCCCACCTCAGACGTGAAAAAAAAGCTAAACTTATCTCGTGAAAATGGACAAAATTAGGCTCAAATGTCTGGAATCTTCAAATTTATCAAACTATCCAACACTATTAAACAATGATAGCATGTTGCCCACATCGTCATAGAAAAACGCAAACTTAAAACATGGAGTTGGCCAGTAGGCTTCATGCTGAGCTCTTGTGATGCTTCTCTTGCAGGTTCAGGATCAGACCTCAGTCGCCAAGTGTACTATTTAAGAAGCAGTGATCTCATGTTTGCGTATTCATCTTCCTCTTTTCCATATCCTCCCTCTCATGATTTTCCTTCATTTTCCCCTTTCGTTAAACTTTCATTCTCCCCTCAATATCTTCCTTTATCCTCCCCACCTGTTCCTCCTTCATCCTCCACTCTCTTTTCTCCCTCATCCTCCTCCCCTTCCATCATCCATCCCGTCCTGTTCACGTTCCTCCCCCACTTGCTCTGCCTTCACATTATCTCCCACTGCCCCTCCCGTCATCATAAACACAATTACCAACTAACAAGGGTTTAACACCTCGTATGTATCTTGCATGTTTCCCCGTGGCTGAGTAGTTGCGTTGTTAGAGTCAAGGCTTCAAATTTGTATCGTTAAAGCAGTGTGCTAGGTCAAACCTCTTTTAATAAACCTCTTAAACCCCTTCTCAATAAACCACAGAACCCCTCTTTACCTCTCCTACCCCTCTGGCGAACCTCTCGCAGCTCTGTAATAAACCTTTCCACTCCTCTAATAAAATCTCTCCCACCCCTCTAAGAATTCTTCTAACCTCTCTAATATAAGTCTTAAACCACATTAATAACCTTCTTCCACCCATCTCATCAACCTCTCTCACTCCTCTCTCCCTATCCCACTCCTCTTTCCCTCTCCCACTCCTCTGTCCCTCTCCCACTCCTCTCTCCCTCTCCCACCCATCTCATCAACCTTCCCACACCTCAGATAAACCTCCAACCCTCCGATAAACCTCTCTTATTCCTATGATAACCCTCTCCCACCTCCTCTTAATAAACGTCCCTTTTTATATATATATATATATATATATATATATATATATATATATATATATATATATATATATATATATATATAGTCTCCATGGGAAGTGGAATAGAATTCTTCCTCCGTAAGCCATGCGTGTCGTATGAGGCGACTAAAATGCCGGGAGCAAGGGGCTAGTAACCCCTTCTCCTGTATATATTACTAAGTGTAAAAGGAGAAACTTTCGTTTTCCTTTTGGGCTACCCGCTTCGGTGGGAAACGGCCGACGTGTTGATAGATATATATATATATATATATATATATATATATATATATATATATATATATATATATATATATATATATATATATATATATATAATGAAATTCCAAGCGCCTTCGATATTTTTCACGTTTCCTTGATAATGTGAAAAGGAAGGTTTCCCTCACCTAAGTGTCTTTAGTCTGTATGTTTGAAGATGGTTCTCATGCAGTCGTTGTTGATACCCCATTTTGTTTCTGTAGCTGTAAGCTGCCAGCTACTCAGTGTGTTCATTTTTGTTTAGAATTCTTGGGCCATCAGTGTAGATTTGCTATGCATTGAAGATTGCATATTCTGGAAGCAGTAGTAGAAACTTTCGCTTCATGTATTGCTGCATTTTTTAAAATTGTCTTTAAGGTGTAGTTGTGCTTCCTGGGTAATACAGTTTAATGGGAAGAACTGCTGATTGGTTTTCGCAGTTCCCGTCGATGCTTTTTGCGAGGCGAGATTATATAAGCCGGGTTGTGAGAGGGGTAGAGCTGGTAGATTTGTTTGGAGTGGTAATGACAGGGGTTAGTCTGGAACAATATGGATGCGTTGAATGTACAGAAATGCAGAGAGGAAGTTAACACAAACCTTATGTTTCTTCGTTTGCCTTAACTTGAGTAGGTTCTCCTTGGAGGCCTAGTATAGGATAAGCGATTAGCGATAGGCCCACAAATAATTCACATTACAATGTTCTATATTGCGTCCAATTTCTGAATGTTTGATAGAGCCGTTGATTCAGACGCTTGGCAGCAATAGTCAATTATAATTGCAAATTTATGTAGTGAAGAAGTGGTGTGTGTGTGTGTGTGTGTGTTTAAGATTTATAAGAGTATTGCGTAAATGTACACAAAGGAACAAAATATGTACTGAAACACACAAAAATTTGCAGAGAGAAACTAAATAAAATCTTTAAATAAAAAAATGGTTAAAACATTAATGAAGAAACAGAACAAAAACTGAGTGACAAAACAGAGAGTGGAGCACCAGTATCACCAACAACTGAGTGACAAAACAGAGAGTGGAGCACCAGTATCACCAACAACTGAGTGACAAAACAGAGTGGAGCACCAGTATCGCCAACAACTGAGTGACAAAACAGAGAGTGGAGCACCAGTATAACCATCAACTGAGTGACAAAACAGAGTGGAGCACCAGTATCACCAACAACTGAGTGACAAAACAGAGAGTGGAGCACCAGTATCACCATCAACTGAGTGACAAAACAGAGAGTGGAGCACCAGTATCACCATCAACTGAGTGACAAAACAGAGAGTGGAGCACCAGTATCACCAACAACTGAAGTGACAAAACAGAGAGTGGAGCACCAGTATCACCAACAACTGAAGTGACAAAACAGAGAGTGGAGCACCAGTATACTATCAACTGAGTGACAACGAGTGAGCACCAGTCACAACCTATGACAACAGAGGACGTTCCAACAACTGAGTGAGAACTAGGCACTCCAACAGACAGAAAGTTCACTTGTTGCCTCAATTATAGTATAAACACTGGCGTCTCATCGCAGCCTCACTCTCACATCCTCTCTTCCTCTTCCTTATTTTTCCTCTCTTCCCTTTCTCTCCCCTGTTTTCCTAATCTTTCTCACTCTTCCATCCTCTCACTCTACTAATTTTCCTCCCTCTTCTTTATTTCCTTTATGTTTCTATCTATTATTTCTATCACTTTAACCCCCTTCCCTCCTGTCCCTCCTTCGATTATCGAGTATTATGTTCACATATATGTGTATATATATATATATATATATATATATATATGTGTGTGTGTGTGTGTGTGTGTGTGTGTGTGTGTGTGTGTGTATGTGTGTCTTGCCGAATAGGTAAAACTGGTCAGTTACCAAGATCTCATTTAAAAGTAAGTCCTTTCTAAAATTTTCTGTTATACTTTTAAAGATATATTTTTTTCATTTATGTTAATGTAAAAATTAATAATTTTGTAACAAAAGAATCTTAGAAAACTTACTAATCTTATTATAACAAGCGCAATTTATTTTAGCCTAATCCAACTAAATATATTTTAGATAAGTTTACAATAATTTAATAATTAACAAACACAATGAAATCTATTTTTTTTCGTTAGTTTCAGAATGATTTTTGCGAAATTATTGCATACACAAATTTTCGCTTGCCTTATTCGGCAAGAATAGCGCTGCTATTTAAGCCAAAATCGCAAGTTTTACCTATTCTGCAAGACATATATTTTTGTGTGATGTATCTTTTGCGTGTTTAGTCCAATGTTGGTCTTAAAATAATTATCAATTGTGGATTGATTAACCTATTCGTCATTCAGGTGTATGGACTTGTAATTAAGATATTATTTGAATTATGTACTACATTTTTCACTATTTTTTCAAGCAGACAGTAACACAAACCGTCTTTATTTTAGTAAAGATTGGTGTATTTTACACTTCTTGTTTTACCAAATCTGTCGGCTGGTGAACAGAGATTTTGGTTTCAAGACCGTGAGATAGTTTGCATTAGAAACCATATCATAGGCACGTATGTCTCACAAGATCTGTTAATACTAACATCTGGCTAGTTCTGTTAATAGTAACAGTTGTCACGATCTTATACCAACAGCTGACAGGTTCTGTTAAAACTGACACCGAATAAGATCGCCTGTGTGACAGTTTCCAAATTCTACGCATTTTGTCAACCTGAATATATTCGTAATGCTCATTTTTGGGATTATACTGATTGGAAAATTGTAAGGTTGTTGCGTGTGCTGTAATAGTTCTAGTTTTGTTATATGCTCTTGCTTGTACACATAACATCCTTTTAAACTCACAATGGCACTTATAGTTTAGGTTGTAGTTTTGAGTATGTGTGTGTGTGTGTGTGTGTGTGTGTGTGAGAGAGAGAGAGAGAGGGCACCAGAGGGAGTACACTTCAAAGTGACAGCTAGCAAGGGAATGTGTTCTAGAGAGGGGTAAAAGGGCTGCGGAAAGCCAGCTCACGCTGAAGAGAATGGAACAGTAAAAGTGAAGGCTCGTGAGAGGGCTAGTCAACCTGGACAATAGATAAGGTGAAAACGATAAGAAGGATGGACGGTTTGTACCTCAACAAGCCTTAGTCTGGTCAACAAGCCTTGGTCTGGTCAACAAGCCTTAGTCTGGTCAACAAGCCTTGGTCTGGTCAACAAGCCTTGGTCTGGTCAACAAGCCTTAGTCTAGTCAACAAGCCTTGGTCTGGTCAACAAGCCTTGGTCTGGTCAACAAGCCTTAGTCTAGTCAACAAGCCTTGGTCTGGTCAACAAGCCTTAGTCTGGTCAACAAGCCTCGGTCTGGTCAACAAGCCTTGGTCTTGTCAACAACCCTTAGTCTAGTCAACAAGCCTTGGTCTTGTCAACAAGCCTTAGTCTAGTCAACAAGCCTTGGTCTGGTCAACAAGCCTTTGTCTGGTCAACAAGCCTTGGTCTGGTCAACAAGCCTTGGTCTGGTCAACAAGCCTTAGTCTAGTCAACAAGCCTTGGTCTGGTCAACAAGCCTTAGTCTGGTCAACAAGCCTTGGTCTGGTCAACAAGCCTTAGTCTAGTCAACAAGCCTTGGTCTGGTCAACAAGCCTTAGTCTAGTCAACAAGCCTTGGTCTGGTCAACAAGCCTTAGTCTGGTCAACAAGCCTTGGTCTGGTCAACAAGCCTTGGTCTTGTCAACAAGCCTTAGTCTAGTCAACAAGCCTTGGTCTTGTCAACAAGCCTTAGTCTAGTCAACAAGCCTTGGTCTGGTCAACAAGCCTTTGTCTGGTCAACAAGCCTTGGTCTGGTCAACAAGCCTTGGTCTGGTCAACAAGCCTTAGTCTAGTCAACAAGCCTTGGTCTGGTCAACAAGCCTTAGTCTGGTCAACAAGCCTTGGTCTGGTCAACAAGCCTTAGTCTAGTCAACAAGCCTTGGTCTGGTCAACAAGCCTTGGCCTAGTTAACAATAACGTTAGCCGAGAAGCCTTTGGTTTAATGAAAGATTTCACTCATATGCCAATGACCCTACTTCCAAGCCTTGAATTGCAGCCACTGCTCACCCATAGGTACGTACTGTGTACCTGAGTCAAGTACTGGCACTCTCCCTCCTCTTAACTACTCTTATCATAAATCATCTTCATCAATCGCCACTTCACTTGTTACTAGGGCGAGAGCGAGTGAGGGCATGAGAGGCAGAGTGTGCACGAGACACCAAGCGATCGAGGGAGAGGACAGAGCGAGCGAGTACGAGAGAGCATGGGGAAGACAGATAACAGAAGATTTAATGACCTACATCAAGGTTATCCACTGAGAATGAGTAACTTCATTCTTGCTCCGTTTAATACTATGACAGACTAGATGAAGACAGTATAGAGGAAGGCTCTCTCCCCTATCTCCACCTACACCCTGCCACTAAATGCATGAAAAAGTGGATTAAGAGAATTGCCCTGCCACGTGGAAAAACATTCAATGATAATTAATAGAGAAAAGGTAAGTAAAGAGTTTGGACCACTGTTGTTTTCTGTTCCTGCTGGTGATGATGCTGAGCGATGAATTAGACACATGTGCAGCATCTGGGTATCTTTACTTTGTAGACGTTTCGTCATCTTTATCAATACAATACATGGACATAATGTGTAGACCGAGAGACATAATGTGAAACCTGAGGGACATAATGTTAAGACTGTCTTTACATTATGTCCAAGTATTATATTGACAAAGCCACAAGATGACGAATTTTCTACAAAGATACCCAGATGTTGCACAAGTTTCTAATTCATCCTCTTGTCGGTATTGTAGACCATTCATATACAAGGAGAAGGAAGGGGATGGGTGGAGGCAGCAGTTATCGTTGTGCTAAACCAGGTGACCTGAGCAGTCCGTGAACTAACCATAAGGTTGTGGATAATGACACGAACATACGCAACTTACCTTTGGTTGTAAATGGAATGATAACACCGACTTTCTCAAGATAAAGACATTTATATACAGCTCACAACACTTATTATAGGATACGTTTCCTTAATTTAATATCCAGAGCTGTACAAAAGTGTCAGCGTTTTGATTATAAACTGTGAAAGTTCCTCCCAGAGTAAAACTTTGTCCAATAAAGAATTGTTATGACTTTGTCCGCATACGTTTCTGCATTACGTCCTTTAAGCCACTAACCACAAGGGTCAGGTTACTATACTACGAAACCCATCTTTCCCGTGTCCACCACAACCACTCTCACCTCTTGCTGTGTTAAATTTCTTTTCTATATCAGAGGTTTTAAAGAAGTCTCACAGTCTGTTTACCAAGATCAGGCTTCGCCTCTTAAATCTTTTTTTTTTATTTGGCTAACTGTTATTTTAGATACGAGCTTCGTCTTTTGCCTTTCTGTACACCTTATGCAGTTTTTCTTCTTTTATGAACGTAAAACGCATAGGAGAGTGGGAATTTTTATTAAACGACGTTTCGACCCAAAAAGAATAGCCATGTTGCGTATATTGTACGTTCGTCTGTTAAATAATTTGGGTACGATAGGAATATCGAGGTGAGGTCTGATAAGAGCTTTATTGTCACCGCTGGTTTAGCTATTTTCACACAGAATAATAATAATAATAATAATAATAATTTTTATTTGGACATGATACAAAGAATTACATTTGGTTATTGAGATTACATGAGGTGTACATGCCAAAAGCCCCTAGTATGCAGGGCATTTTGGGCAGACTTAAAATTAACTTAAAACTAGATTGTAAGAATTATTGTAGATAGTATACAATGAGTAAAGGTGAGTATTTAAGCTATGAAATTTGAACATAGTTTTGTACTTTTGTCTTCATTATAAAATTAATTAAATCAGATTAAACAAATTAAAGCAATAGTAATAATAAAATAATAAAAAGTTATGGTTGATAATTTATAAAATAAGTAAAGTTGCTTATCTAAGTTTTAAAGTTTGAATATAAGTTGAACATATCAATTAATTGTAGCAATTTATTGCAGCAATGCAACTAATTGAGTGAGATAACAATTTAAAACAATTTAAAACAATTAATTGCATTGCAGTTAGTTTACGTGGTCATTATAATATAAGTGTTGGGAATAATTAGCTAAGTAAGTATTATTCATAACAGGTTTTACATTCATTCATTCAATCGTTCATTCATACATTACATTGACTTTAAAGTCAGGTTTTACGTTAAGTGATTATTCTACTTTGCTGGGAATGGTTGATATGGAGCAATTATCTTTGGGTGAGAAGGTGGTTTTTTAGCATCGTTTTGAATTGGGGTACAGGTAGGGTTTCTTTGGCAATGACAGGTAATGAATTCCAAATTTTCGTGCCTTTTATGTGCATTGAGTTTTTACATAGTGTTAGGTGGACACGGGGAACATCGAGGAGTGATCTGTGTCTAGTGTTAATGTCTAGCTACAAATCCTATTACTGTGTTAGTTCCGCTGCGGCTAGATGTTATTTCCTATACTTCAGGTCATTACTGATGGTTTTTCTAGGAAACTATAAAACGGCAGTAATTCACAATTTTTAAAATGTGGTCCCGTATAATAGTTTTCACTTGCTTCGCAGACTTGTTCGTACATGAAAACCTAATTGTAATTGAGTGTATGTGATTAATTCGCTTCTATTTAACGTGTAGAATACCGTGGGTCACATTCATCGTGGCCATTGTCGAGAGATCCACATTTAATGAGGCTATTCTTCGAGCGGGCCACATTTATTGAAGCTATTCTTCGAACGGGCCACATTTATTGAGGCTACTCTTCGAGCAGGCCACATCCATCGTGGCCATGGTCGAGTGGGCCACATTCATCATGGCCATGGTCGAGTGAATGTACAATAGCTGGGTCCAGTATTTCATGTGTCCCGCGCTAGTATTCACCGATTTCCTAAAGAGGACTGTTGATATATGATCAGACCGTCTCTCTCTCTCTCTCTCTCTCTCTCTCTCTCTCTCTCTCTCTCTCTCTCTCTCTCTCTCTCTCTCTCTCTCTCTCTCTCTCTCTCTCTCCTCTCCTTCTCTCTCTCTCTCTCTCTCTCTCTCTCTCACTCACACTGGTGATGAGCTCTTGATCCAAGAAAGTGAAGATACATTACACTTCCTCCAATGAGATCTGATTAAGTTCACTTCATCGTTACCCAGGTGCTGTATGACTCCTATGAGTTTAGCGCATCAATATAATAATAAATAATAATAATAAATAATAATAATAATTAATAACAATAATAATAACATCCAGGCTCTACTGGTTTAGTGCGTCCCAATGAAAACTGATAATTATTCTCTCTTTTAAAGACTGTGTATGTGTGTGTGTGTGTGTGTGTACTCACCTAATTGTGGTTGCAGGGATTGATTCATAGCTCTTAGCCCAGCTGTGTGTATGTGTGTGAGTGTGTGTGTGTGTGTGTGTGTGTGTGTGTGTGTGTGTGTGTGTGTATGTATGTGCGTACTCACCTATATGTGGTTGCAGGGGTCGAGTCATAGCTCCTGGAGTGTATTTGTGTGTGTGTGACTACAAACGATGAGAAAAGAGAGAGAGGATGAAGCTGACAGAGGAAAAGGGAAGAACAAGACACTAGACAATACAGTTAAAGACAAGAGGAGAGTGATACCATGCAAGGATGTGAACACTTCATGTTAATTTATCAGAATATTTATCACGCTGGGCAACTGTGTAGCTACGTGGGTCTGGGTGGACACATGTGGTGGGAAGAGGGGAGAAGGTTGCAGCTTTGAGGAGGGAGAGAGATGCATTGCAATACGGGAAATATCTGGTGCAAGGGAGAGGGATTTAGTTAATAAGGATGCGCCGCCGATGACGTGTATAATACAAGCTTCCCATGGTAAAAAGCGTATTTGAAATTACTATTATACGTCCTGAGTAGATACAACAGCATCGCAAGAATATCCTGTTCTATGTATGAACAGCCCACCTATATACTCGGTGGAATTATAAGTGTATTTATGTATCCGTGATGTACCAGGAACTCTTCTGCACATATCATGGGTTTACACAAAGTTTTTAAACATTTTTTTTTTTTTTAAGAGAACCTGATCCTGGAGAAGGATTGTTCGAAAATTGTTTCACCTTCTCGTACTTGGAGAGACGATGGAAGGGGCATTAATTAGACCGGGTTTAGGAGCGGAGTTTTGACTTAGCGTAATCAAGTACGATGAGATCAGCAATTCTTTTATCGTAAAGGGCGGGGACGTTTACGACTTAAACCCCCTAGAGAAAATCTGTTTGTTGACTGAGGTTTGTGTACTTTCAGTTATATATTACCTGACTTATAGCCTTTACGTGGAGTTAGTTTTAGATTACGGTTTTTGGAATATGCCTCACTTAAAATGACATGTGTGTATTCGTCTAGTTGTTACCCCAGGAGTCAAATCTCTGCTCATAGACAAGCCTCTTAGTTATTCAAGAATAGCCACATTCTCATCCTAGCATCAAGTGACCTGTCATAATTTTTCTTAAAACTGTCTCCATTTATGTTTGATGAACTCGAACCCGAAGAACTACTTGAAATGCAGAATGAATCTATAACTCATAATGGTTGCCTGTTTTGTTTTCGTCTAGCATCTAGATAATACAGGATATTTCCTAATCAAGACAGAAGTATATGGGCTTTGGTATCCCTCTTTATCATGTACTCCCATCTACTTCCGCAGCTTCCTTATACTAACCACTCTGAGACTGAAAAGTTCATTTCTGACATTCCAGTGACGTATTGACAACTTTCACAGCCCCCGTCTTCCTGGACACCTAATTCAAACAGTCTCCCGCTGATCCGAGTCTTCTGAGTATCTTGTACGTTTCAATGATGTCTTCCCTGGTGCTCTTCTTTTCCAGGGTTTTAATGATTAGTTCATTTAGTGGTTCTTAGAAGGTCATTCATTTAAGTTCTAGGACTGGTCGTAAGAGTGATTTTGTGTCTGTCCGTATAGAGAGAGACAGAGACTGATACACACACACACACACACACACACACACACATACACACACACACAAAGGGATGTTAGGAAGCATTTCTTCTGTCATAGAGTTGTCAGGAAGTGGAATAGTTCTAGCAAGTGATGCAGTGGAGGCAGGAAACATACATAGCTTTAGGACGAGGTATGATAAAGCTCATGGAGCAGGGGAGAGAGGACCTAGTAGCGATCAGTGAAGAGGAGGGGCCAGGAGCTGAGTCTCGACCTCTGCAACCACAATTAGGTGAGTACACACACACACACACACACACACACACACACACACACACATATATATATATATATATATATATATATATATATATATATATATATATATATATATATATATATATATACATGTGTGTGTGTGTGTGTGTTTGTGTGTGTGTATATATATATCAGTCTATCTCTCTATCTCTCTCCCTCTTGTGTCAGATCTTCCTCTTTCATATCACATTTTTCTAGCTCCTCCCGTAGCGTCCTCTCTTCGTGCCTGCCTTCCCTACCATCCAGACAAGTTCCTTTAAGAAAGACTACTACCTCCTGCCCCTCTCTTTTCCCTCCCTCTCACACTGCCCCTCCCACTCACACTGCCCTTCTCACTCTGCCCCTCCCACTCAAGCTGCCCTTCCCACTCACACTGCTCCTCCCACTCATTCTGCCCCTATGAATTTCCTCCTCCTTTTTTTAATCGTCCATCCCTCCCTCACATTCTTCTATCTGTTGTTCACTCCTCTTTTCCCTTTCCTTACATGTTCCTCACACTCTCTATTCTCTCTCTCTCTCTCTCTCTCTCTCTCTCTCTCTCTCTCTCTCTCTCTCTCTCTCTCTCTCTCTCTCTCTCTCTCTCTCTCTCTCTCTCTCTCTCTCTCTCTCTCTCTCTCTCTCTCTCTCTCTCTCTCTCTCTCTCTCTCTCTCTCATCCCACTGTCTTCACATAGACTCTCTAACTTTCTTCCACCACACAAGATTCCCTTAGATTCTCCGTCTTCCCTCTAATCCCTCATTCTTTCAGCTCCTTCAGTCTCCTTCTCTTGCTATCCCTTCCTATCTGCTTACCAGGAAGAGGCTTCACCTAGATTTGGTTAGTTTAGGTTAGGTTAGGTAAGGGTAGATTAGGATAGATTAGGTTAGATTAGATTGGGTTAGTACCGCTTTCTTTAGTAATAGCACTCACTAACACTCATTACACTTAATTAAGGTGCAACAAAATAAACCAATGATCGCAACAACAATCCACATAAGTTTTTTTCAATTTTTTTGTTAAAAGAAAAGAAATCATTATTACGTTAATCTCAACTCCTCTGGCCAAGATAAAATTTGTATAGATTCTTGAGTTTATAATGAATAATGTAAATGATTATTTGTCAGGCCAGTATAATGTCGTCAGCACAGAACCACTTCGTCAGCACAGAACCACTTCGTCAGCACAGAACCACTTCGTCAGCACAAAACCACTTTGTCATCTTCAGTACGGAGTCAGTAACAATATTAAAATGCGTTTAGAAAATCATCTGATCTGGGATTAAGTAACTTAATTATTTAGCGAAAACCAGAGCATAATTTTTTTAGGATGCTCCAGGATGAGGATCAGAGGGTGAGGAAGTCTACTCTGGCCTCTGTCGAAGCTGTCCTGGAGGTCATTAACAAGAGCGAGGATCCCAACGCAGATAATCCATGCACGAAAGATTCATTTGATAGATCTTCTTTTCCACCTTCTTCCTCTTTAATGATCTTTCTTGTCGTTTGCTTCACGTTTTTTCTCTCAGTTGTGATTTGATAATGGTCCAAGGTGGGTCGAAACGTCGTCTAAAATTTCTTCTCCAGAGTGTGGGGTTATCTGAGAATTATTCGTTAGTTCAAAGCCTTCTTAAGAAGAACAGGAAAACAGATCTTTGCAGCTGTCGCATGAAAGAGAAAGTTTTTCCAATAGAATCTTTCTTAAGTTTTTTGACCTGTTAAATAAAGAAACACTGAAAGTAAGGAAAAGTAAGGAGGTTAGCTTAGGCAATGTTTGGATAAAAATTTGTTATAAATACAGCGAGAAAAACCAGGGATTGTTTTGATTAAGATGCACACTGGAATGGTTGTACAAAAACACTAAGATCAGAACAGACATTCATTTGAAAAACGTTTCACCCAGAGAAGAGTTTGAATTAAAATTTGGAAAATCCCACGTGTGGGAGAAACGCTGTCCAAGTGGAAGTTTACTCTGCTGTGTTTCTTCGTGCCATGATGGCAGGGGAGGACAAATGACGCTGAAGCAAAGTCGCCACATTTGTTTCTCCTCAGAGCACTCAGCAAAGTTGACTCTGTTCGACTCTCACCTCGAAGTTACTCTCAAACAAGGGCCATAACTATTTTTGAAAACCCTTTAGAGACTGGATAAATAAATGCTCTAACATCAGAACCCCATGGATGCCTCCGTTTCACATAGCTCGTCTGAGCAAAATGCTCTCCTTGCCATGAATAAACAACAGACAAGTGCATCATTATTTTGTGAAGGAACCCGGAGAAAAGACAACGGATAATGAAATACAGAAGCTTTGCCAAGTGAAGACTGTAAGGAACATGTCATAACCCGCATCTAAGCATTCAATTTCTGACTCGAAGATCTGTTTGATTTTACTGACATTTAAATGTACTGTTTTTAAACTGAGAGGGATAAAATGAACAAAGTGACTATTTTCATCTTTTGTGACTTTGTACTAAAAGCAAACAGGCCATACTTTTCTCCACAATATAAACACTACTTAAATTTTAATGGAAATCATTTGTTAACTCTAATACAAACACAATTTCTCCAATACAAATCCACTGTAAAAAAAAACATAGCAACCCTTCATCGACCCCTAAACAAAATCAAAGTTCATCTCAAGACGAATTCATTATCTTTCCCAATACAAAGTCACTATTCACCCCTGCACAGACCCACTATCCACTCCAGCACAGACCCACTATCCACCCAAGCACAGACCCACTATCCACCCCAGCACAGACCCACTATCTACCCCAATACAAACCCATAACCGTCCGATATAAAAGTGTCAGATATCTGTATGATAGGTAAGACACATATGCAACAGTTAGGTATCTATATTCCGAAACGTTTCTCTTACACAGTAGACTTCTTCATTTGAATGCAAAGCAGTGGAAGGAGTGGAGAGGTAGAGACTATGTAATCAGTCTATCACCCTCGAGAAAGAAATTTTGAGGTGGTCAGTCCCTCAGTCTGGAACTATAGAGCAAAACTCCATATTCTTGAGCTATTGAGCAGAATTCTTCTCCAGCTGAAGGACTGACTACCTCAAAAGTACTTCTTTGAGTGTGATTTACTGATTACCTCGTCTCTACATCTACACTGCTTCCGCTGCCTCTGCATTAGACTGAAGAAGCCTACTGTGTAGGATAAACGTTTCATAATAAGATACCTAACTGTTGCACATGCGTCTTATCAACTTGTCATTACATACCATTATTAGTATATTCACATTCATGTGTATACAAACCCTTTCTCCATGCCATCTCTAATAAACTATCTCGTTACAAACCCACAATCGAGTAACACAAACCCACCAACCACCCAATACAAATCTACCATCCACTGCAAAACTAACGCTACAATCCACCCAAAACAAACACACATTTCACCTCAACATAAACCCATAATCCGTCCAGCACAAACCCGCCATCTGTCTCAGATGAAACTATGAAGCACCAGTCAGACGTGAGATAGAGCTTAGGTAGTTTAATATTTATACCAGATACTCAACAAGAGAGCTGATTGCTCGTAAATGCTAAACTTCAGAAATGACGTGAAACCTTAAATTTCGGTTGCGTTTTGATAAATGTTCTAAAGAGCTCAGATGCCTCTGTGCAACAGTGTTCTTCGCTCGCTTGCTCAATATTCCGGCAGCTGGATTATTTACATGTAAAACCGTTAGTTAAGTCTCAATAAACATTTGAACTACTAATAAAAATGCAACAATACTAGCTGACGAACCGCAGAAGTTTCAACGCATGGAAAACGTCTATGTAAATAGCAAGAGAAGTGGGTGGCAACACTTTACTTTTCTGAACTACGTTGCTCTCCAGTTCTTGGATACTAAATCAAATTTGAATGAAACAGCTTACTTCCGAAAAATCCGAAGACAGGTTGTAGAGTTTTTTTATTGGGACATTAAATCTCAGGACAAATCAGTTTTTTTTATACTTTTACGGTTAATATATAATATTATATTGGAATAAATTATAAACTGGAGACGATCAACAGGAAATATAAAATAAGCTCAATACATGTTTTCATTTGGCCATAAATTGAAAACCATTGAGAATAAAATGTCTATTCCTATGAAGGTGGCTAGAGAATTCTCTCGCCAGTTTCTCGACAATGGTCTCGTCCAGTTTGCCGTACCAAAGCGCCACCTTGGCGTCTCCCGCTGCTCTCCTATTATATCTGTCTTAGGATAAAAGACTCAAATAGCTCTTGCAGTGGAGATTCCGCTAAGACTTGGCCAGGCTCGGTTTAGACTCACCCAGTGCTCGACCAGGACATGAAAAGGATTGCTAAATGCTCACCAGAGCTCGACCAGGACGTGGAAAGGCTTGCTGAAGTTTGATCAGGAATCATCCAGGAGTGTCTTCTAGTGACACCAGTGGTCTCAAATGAGTTTTGGCTGGACCAGTCATCTTAGTGAGTCTTCGTGGCATCAGTGATCTTGATGAGTCCTAGGACCCAGTGGTCTTAGTGACTTTATCAAAGTACATTGTACAAAGCACAGACACACACACACACACTCATACACACTTACACACACACACACACACACATACACACACACACACATGCACACACAAGCACGCACCCACCCACACACACACACACACTCATACACACTTACACACACACACACATACACACACACACATGCACACACAAGCACGCACCCACCCACACACACACACACACACACAGTTGGAAGTTGAAGACTCCTATGAGTCAAAGGGATGTTAGGAAGTATTTCTTCAGTCATAGAGTTGTCAGGAAGTGGAATAGCTTAGAAAGTGACGTAGTGGAGGCAGGAACCATACATAGTTTTAAGACGAGGTTTGATAAAGCTCATGGAGCAGGGAGAGAGAGGACCTAGTAGCAATCAGCGAAGAGGCGGTGCCAGGAGCTATGAATCGATCCCTGCAACGACAAATAGGTGAGTACAAATAGGTGAGTACACACACACACACACACACACACACACACATTGTATGCAAAGTCATGGAGAAGATCATCAGGAGAAGAGTGGTGAAGCACCTAGAAAGGAATGAGCTTATCACCGACAACCAGCACGGTTTCAGGGATGGTAAATCCTTTGTCACAATCCTATTGGAGTTCTCTGACAGGGTGACAGCAGTAAGACAAGAGAGAGAGAGAGTTGGGCAGATTGCGTTTTCTTGGACTGTAAGAAGGCTGCTTTTCACACAGTTCCACACAAGAGATTAGTGCATAAGCTGGAGGACCAGGCAGGTATAACAGGGAAGACGCAATGGATCAGAGAATACCTGTAGGGAAGACATCAGCGAGTCATGGTGCGTAACGAGGTGTCAGAGTGGGCACCTGTGACGAGCGAGGTTCCACAGGGGTCAGTCCTAGGACCAGTGTTGTTTCTGGTATATGTGATCGTCATGACGGAAGAAATAGACTCAGAAGTTTCCTTGTTTGCAGATGATATGAAGTTGATGAGAAGAATTCAATCGGACGAAGACCAGGCAGAACTACAAAGATTTTCTGGACAGGCTACAGGCCTGGTCCAGAAACTGGCTCCTGGAGCTCAACCCCACCAAGTGCAAAGTCATGAAGATTGGGGAAGGGCAAAGAAGATCGCAGACGGAGTACAGTCTAATGGGCCAGAGATTACAAACCTCACTCAAGGAAAAGGATCTTGGGGTGAGTATAACAACGGGCACGTCTCCTGAGGCACACATCAACCAAATAACTGCTGCAGCATACGGGCGCCTAGCATTCCGACATCTCAGTAAGGAATCGTTCAGGACCCTGCACATCGTATATGTCAGACCTATATTGGAGTATGCAGCGCCAGTTTGGAACCCACACCTAACCAAGCATGTAAGGAAATTAGGGAAAGTGCAAAGGTTTGCAACAAGACTAGTCCCGGAGCTAAGGGGCATGTTCTACGAAGAGAAGTTAAGGAAAATCGACCTGACGACACTGGAGGACAGGAGAGATAGGGAGGATATGATAACGACATATAAAATACTGAGAGGAATCGACATGGAGGACAGAGACAGGATGTTCCAGAGATGGGACACAGCAACAAGGGGTCACAATTGAAAGCTGAAGACTCAGATGAATCAGAAGGATGTTAGGAAGTATTTCTTCAGTCAAAGAGTTGTCAGGAAGTGGAATAGTGTGGGAAGTGATTTAGTGGAGTCAGGATCCATGCATAGCTTTAAGACGAGGTATGATAAAGCTCATGGAGCAGTGAGAGAGAGTGACCTAGTGACCTAGTAGCAACCAGTGAAGAGGAGTAGCCAGGAGCTGTGACTCGACCCTTGCAACTACAACCAGGTGAGAACTAGGTGAGTGTACGCACACACACACAAACACAAACACACACACACACCTGCGTATCGCGTGAAGGTTTGATATTCATAGTATGCAGATTACCTGTCGGCTCGATCACGTGTTTGGGAGAACAAATACTCGCGCAGTCGGGTCCTCGCGCGCTCCTCTCATTTACTAGTTTATGCGCATGCGCGCTCTCATGGTATTATGTTTGCGCGTGCGCGCTACTCTCATGGTATCATGTGTGTGTGTTCAAGTTAGTCTCATGGTACCATGCATGTGCATTCTAGCTACTGTTATAGTACTATATATGTATATTATAGCTACTCTCATGGTACCATGTATGTGCGTTCTAGCTACTCTCATGGTACCATGTATGTGCGTTCTACCTACTCTCATGGTACCATGTATGTGCGTTCTAGTTACTCTCATTATAACATTATGTTCGATCTAGCTACTGTCATGGTAACATTATGTGCATTCTAGTTACTCTCATGGTAACATTATGTGCGTTCTAGTTATTCTCATGATAACATTATGTGCGTTCTAGCTACTCTCATGGTAACATTATGTGCGTTCTAGCTACTCCGATGGTACCATGCATTTACGAGTCTTGCTGTACTCTTGTTCCAGTCTGTCTTACAACAAAGAGTTCTGCAGATGTAAGGAAGGTTGGAAGACAATGTGTCGATGCTGATGTATGGTTCAATACCGACAAGACGAAGAATAAGAGGGAGATTATCCCAGAACATTTGAAAGATTCTGTAGGAATTCACGACTTAAAGTTTATCGAAGCATTAGGGAAGTAGCAGTAGGGAAGTAGCATATCCTTGCAGACACTTCAAGCAGACCAGCGTCTCATAAAGACCACAAACAGCGTCACTGAGACAGTCTATTGAGGAGAAAATCGGCCAAACGTTGCTCGAAAATGCCTTATGAAGGGAGAAAGCTCGCCTTCCAGCGGTGAAGGTAACTTGTGTTGAGACAATGGGACAGAAAACCAGCTGCTCTATGATCCTTAGTTTCCGTTGTAAGTTTTTGCTTCTTAACACTTTTCCCATGAGCCGAATGTCTATGAACCTACGGGAATGAATGCGTATTGATAAGCAAATTCTCTGTATTTTAGTTTGTTTAGTTCTGCGGACTCCCGTAAACTAGCGGCTAAACTTCCTTCTTCACTAATATACTGACGTTAGTTGTCAATTTATGTACGTACACATAATGATATTCCTGACAATCAGATTTTCAAATGTCCATTATGTGCACGTACATAAGCTGACAATTACCGTCAGTACGTTAGAGAAGAAGGAAGTGTAGTCGTTAGTTTACGGAAGTCCACAAACCTAAAAAAAATAAAATACAGAGAATTTGCTCATCAATACGCAGTCATTCCCGTATGTTCATAAACAATCGGCTCATGTAAAAAGTGCGCAGTCAAATTCCTCAAAGTTATATACGTAGGGAAAATAGTGAATTTTCGGCCATATTTGGTACAGAGATTTTTTTTGGCCGATTAACAGGATTTTTCAAATGTCTTCCTCCATCATTCACCTTCTCTCTATCTCCATCTTACTCTTCCTACCATCCTCCTTCTTTTTCCCTCCCTAGCTTCCTTTCCCGCTACAATCTCTATTCTATCTCTCTCTCTCTCCCACACCCATTTCCTTCATTTAACCCTTGTCTACACGGAGGAGAAAAAAAAGCAGCATCGCGCACCATAAACTCAATAGTGTGGCACATTTGTCAGTCTGAAAACGCGCTTAATTTATGCTCGTATGCACACTGACTAGACTCTTTCAGGTGGCCCAAGGAGTCGACTCCTCCAGGTGGCAAAACTAATTAATTGACCAGCCATCCTTTCACCAGACGTCTGTTTGGAAAGCTCGCGGTTGCAAGGGGGAATTTGAGTGAAAACTTTTTCGTGTTTTTCTATTTTAACGTTTTCAAAAGAGATTTTCGAGGCAATTTAACGTGAAAAACGAGCTTAAGGTGATGACGTTAATAAAGTGAAAAATGGCAGGGGAGGATTTGAAGGATATCTTGTGTTGACTTAATGGAGGTCTTGGTAAAGGATATTTATTGGATATTTGTGAAGAGTTTCTCGGAAGTGAATAGCTCATTGTTGATGAATACTGGTTAGTATTCGTACTTATTGTTGAACACTGGTTAGTATTCGTACTTATTGTTGAACACTGGTTAGTATTCGTAATTATTGTTGAACACTGGTTAGTATTCGTAATTATTGTTGAACACTGGTTAGTATTCGTACTTATTGTTGAACTCTGGTTAGTATTCGTAATTATTGTTGAACACTGGTTAGTATTCGTAATTATTGTTGAACTCTGGTTAATATTCGTACCTATTGTTGAACACTGGTTAGTAATCGTACTCATTGTTGATGAACACTGGTTAGTATTAGAACTCATTGTTGATGAGCACTGGTTAGTATTCGTACTCATTGTGCTACAGCAGAGAGGTTCTTCAGGTTCACTGGCGGTGTCTTTTATTTGGTTGGATAGGTAACGACAACGTTAATTCTTCTATTGTTTCTCGTTTCATATTTCCTATTGTTTCTGCATCTGCCATCTCCCATATTATGCTCCACATATAATTTAGTTGTTCTCATACTATACAACCCTTGATTTATTCCTGCATTTATTATTTAGTCGTTCTTAGACCTTTCATCCATTCCTTTATTCCTGCATGTATTATTTCCTATACATGTTCTTTCATTTATTTTTTCCGGTTCATCTTGAAAACTCTACAAAGATTCAGTGCCGGTTTAGTGTTGCTCGGGTGCCCATCACCAGATTCAGTTTCCATGCGATAACTGGAGAAAGCCTCTTCTGATAAGTTTCAAACTTTCAACACTGGTATATCCTACTTAGAAAATTGTTAGAATTGTTATGGGAGTGTTTACATTACATGTCACATTGCCAGTTTTATTTAAAAAATGGTGTATTTTTTATTTTTATCGAAATAATTTTACATATGTTAATTTGATATTTTTTAAAGTTCTGTATTGAAGTGAGATCTGGGAGGATGTTGGCTCTGTTTGCTGAGAGGAGCTGTTGATTTCTTCCTCGATAGTAGGCATTCACAGACGTATACACGTATATATTGATCAAGAATGTTCCTGTTTTAAAACCGACTACACATTTTCTTGCATACCTAGCAAGTGTTCTGTACACACACACACACACACACACACACACACACACACACACACACACTCACCTCACTCTCGGTCAGATACCTCACTCTTAGTCAGATACCTCGCTCTTAGTCAGATACCTCACACTCGGTCAGATACCGAACTCTTGGTCTGATACATCGCTCGCAGTCAGATACCTTGCTCTCAGCCAGCTTAAAGTCAGCAAGTCAGCCATAGCTCAGGCAGTAGACAGAGTCCTGGCAATAATGTAGAGGAATTACTACTATATATTTTGCAAGGAGACAATTGCAGTCGAGGTAATGGAGAGGAGAACTGTGAGGATGGTGGTGATTGTGAAAGAGAAGTGAGAGTTCTCCTCTCCATTACCTCGACTGCAATTGTCTCCTTGCAATATATATATATATATATATATATATATATATATATATATATATATATATATATATATATATATATATATATATATATATATATATTTATATTTATTTATTGAATTATTTATTTATAGTTTCGTCGAAATGCTTAGAATTTGTATCTCTTTTAATGTAGTCAAATTGCATATATACGCATGCTGCTAGGAAGCATATTAAATTCCACGAACAAATATTTCCAGGATTCACGGACGACAGAAGCATTTTCTTTCTTTTCTTTCCTGCCCAAAAGCTTTCAGACCTGTAGAGACGTTGACATGAAACCCTCAGTCGAGAGGAATGGCAGGTATGTATGATCTCTCCTCCCCTTGTACTACACGTGTGTGTGTGTGTTAGTGTGTGTGTGTGTGTGTTTCTCTGTCTCTGTCTCTGTCTCTCCCTCTCTATTCGCTCTCATCCTCTCTCTCCTGCATCTTTAATGCTCATAACCCCAATTCGGTCTTTGCCCACAGAGACCTCTCAAGGGTTATTTTTTCCAGGTTAAATATCATAGCTGTACTTACCTCATACACGAGACACGCACTTTTGTATACTGTACATTAGACACGCGCATGTGTGTACACAAGACATGCACATATGTGTACACCAGAAACGCACATTCGCTTGCACTAGTTTTATGCAAATATAATATTACGGATGCCTGATTCACATTACTGTGTATATTTATCAAACTTTTGTGAATGTCATAAGTATAATTAAACACCTTAATGCACTTCGCTATGAAATGAATGTGACTGCTAACAGAGTTCAACAAGAGACTTAACTATTGATAGTCTCTATAAAAATGAGAATCCAGTGAATCGTGTGAGGTGTTGTCACCTTCTCTGAGTGAGGTGTCACCTCAGGGTTTAACATATGAAATGTGCTTGTTTTGCCTCCTTCCTGTTCCTCTGAAGATATGTGTGTAAGAACATGAAAGCACTCAGGTTTAATTTCCTGTTTCCACTTTGGTATTTTTATATTTGCAATCACGTGTTTTATTGTAATTTCCTGCTATGTGTATACATAGTCAGAGGGTTATGTATATAACCCTCTGACTATGTATATATACTAGAAAATATACACCTCTCAGCACATATTCACTGAGAGATATACATCTCTATCCTGGACGTGGGTTAGAACCGTATGACGTAGGTCATTATCTGGTTAGCTCAGGTTGCAGTATCAGACACTTGTGATAATTTTATAAAGTTTTGCTTTACTTTTAACCTTATATGTAAATTGAAATTGACAAATATGATTTAAAAATTATTATTTAGGTGTAATGATGCAGTTTGAATAGGCTGATGATGCTGATTGACTTTTTACCGAAACGTTGATCACCTAATTTAATCCTTTAACATTTCTAAGATCTGTTTAAGCTCTATAAGGTTTCAGAGCCCAATCAAAACACATTAAATTGTTGGCATGCCCTCTAACAAGTAGGAGAACTCTCTATTATCCCTAAGTAACCAGAGTCCTATTTCCTTTCCATGGGGAGTAAGGAGTTTAAATGTGAAGCAGTGTAACTTTAGGCTAGATGAAGGGTGATTCCCAATCTCGCGTTAAGTAAAAAACTCACGAAAATATAAGAAAGTTATGGCAAAAGTCGTAGAAGTAAAACAGTCTTGGAAAATGCCAGTCTGTAACTGACTGTAGTATAGCACTAACAGAGCTTTACGTTGTCCTAAAAAAAGCTAGTTCTACAATGTTCATCTTCACTGTTGTTGTTAGTACGCCACTCGGCTCCAACATTAGGCTGAGTGAACACAAAACATATATGAATAACTAAAGTTTATTAAACATTCGTGAATGATCAGTAATGACTCAGGAGACTGATTGATCTGTATATTTCGAGTCCCTTCTGGGATCCTCTTCAGTTCTGCTGAAGAAGATCCCAGAAAGTGGTAGAAATACAAAGGTCAACCAGTCTCGTGAGTTTCTCTATCTATGTGGGTTATTGTTGAGCTCAAAACATATATGTTTAACTGCACCTGCAGATTGACAGACAATCAGGTCTCATCTGCAGAAAGAAGCGGTAATTCATATTCCTCGGATCAAGAGCTTATCATCATCATCATCATGGGGAATGAATGGATACCTTATGACTTAAGGACTTCAATGGATATAATTTATATGAAGGTCGCTAGGGAAACAGGGTGGACATAGACATGTGGTGGTGTGGAGAGCAAAATATGCTTACTCCCACAGGAAAAATGAAAGGCGGGTCTAAAAGCTTTGGGCTTTATTTCAAGCCATTCTCAAGGCACAAAGAGAGAGAGAGAGAGAGAGAGAGAGAGAGAGAGAGAGAGAGAGAGAGAGAGAGAGAGAGAGAGAGAGAGACAGACAGATAGAGAGAGAGAGAGAGGACGGGGAGGCAAGTAGGTTGTACTGTCGTGAAGTACTATTTTAACAAATATGTCTGCTGTGTGCGGCTACCCAGTTCTAAACGATACTTCCATTGTGGGAACGATATCTGTGTGTGTGAATTTGTGTGTGTGTGTGTGTGTGTGTGTGTGTGTGTGTGTGTGTACTCACCTAGTTGTACTCACCTAGTTGTGGTTGCAGGGGTCGAGTCATAGCTCCTGGCCCCGCCTCTTCACTGGCCGCTACTGGGTCACTCTCCCTGCGCCATGAGCTTTATCATACCTCTTCTTAAAGCTATGTATGGAGCCTGCCTCCACTACATCACTTCCTAAACTATTCCATTTCCCGACCACTCTGTGACTGAAGAAATACTTCCTAACATCTCTGTGATTCATCTGAGTCTTCAACTTCCAACAGTGTCCCCTTATTGCTGTGTCCCATCTCTGGAACATTCTGTCTCTGTCCACTTTGTCAATTCCTCTCAGTATCTTATATGTTGTTATCATGTCCCCCCTATCTCTCCTGTGTGTGTGTACTCACCTAATTGTGGTTGCAGGGGTCGAGACTCAGCTCCTGGCCCCGCCTCTTCGCTGTCTGCTACTGGGTCTCTGCTCTCCCTGCTCCATGAGCTTTATCATACCTTGTCTTAAAACTATGTATGGTTCCTGCCTCCACTATATCTTTCTCTAGACTATTCCACTTCCTGACTACTCTGTGGCTGAAGAAATGCTTCCTAACATCCCTTTGACTCATCTGAGTCTTCAGCTTCCAGTTGTGTCCCCTTGTTTCTGTGTTCCCTCTCTGGAACATCCTGTCACTGTCTACCTTGTCAATTCCCCGCAGTATTTTGTATGTCGTTATCATGTCTCCTCTGACCCTTCTTTCCTCCAGTGTTGTTAGTCCTATGTCCCTCAACCTTTCTTCATAAGACAGACCCCTGAGTTGTGGAACTAACCTTGTCGCAAACCTTTGCACTTTCTCTAGTTTCTTTACGTGCTTGACCAGGTGTGGGTTCCAGACTGGTGCTGCATATTCTAGTATGGGCCTGACGTACACGGTATACAGTGTCTTGAACGATTCCTTGTTAAGGTAACGGAACGCTAATCTTAGGTTTGCCAGTCGCCCATATGCTGCCGCAGTTATCTGGTTGATGTGTGCCTCCGGAGACATGCTTGCCGTTATACTCACTCCAAGGTCTTTCTCCTTTGCCGAGGTTTGTAGCCTTTGTCCGCCTATCTTGTACTCTGTCAGTGTGTGTGTGTGTGTGTGTGTGTATTGCCTTAAGTCGGGAATTAAGTCGAAAATTAAGACGAAAATAAGGTCTCTACTTAAGTCTAACCTTAAGTTTGGACTAAAGTTTCGACTTAAGTTAAGACTTATGTTTGGCCTTATGTAGAAGCGAAGAGAGAAAGGGTAGAAGGCAATGATGGGAAGTGGGTAGAAGAGAAGAGAGGGAGGGGGTAGAACACAAGGAAATGAGGGGACAGAAGAAAAGGGAAGGAAAGGGTAGAATACAAGGTAAGGAAGGGGTTTAGAAGACAAATGAAAGAGGGGTAGATGTGAAAGGAGGGACGAGGTAAAAGGCAAGAGAGGAAGTAGAAGACAAGGGAGGGTGGGGGTAGAAGACAATGGAGGGAGGGATGGAGCAAAAGACGAAGGAAGGAGTAGATGGAAGACCATGGAGGGAAGGGGTCTGTATGAAGGGAGGGAGGGATTGGAAGACAAGGTAGGGACGGGGTAGAAGACAAGATAGAGACAGGGTAGAAGACAAAATAGAGACGGGGTAGACTATTTTCTTCCCTCTCAACATAAATTTAACAACAATTATCAACCTTCACATATACATAAACTTCAAACATTTAGACATTTACATTAATAATAGTATATTCATTATGGACATACGACACCAGTGTTTTTGCCGATACCAATACTCGATTTTAGGCTGGAATCGATACTGATACTTTTAAAATGGCTATTTAAAGGAATGTTTGTTCCTCAATAGGTTTTAAGTAACCTAGGAAGGTTAAATGTTAAATAACTTAATTTATATGAGGTGCCAATGTCATTACTCATTATTAATTAAAGGCATCCCCGTGAAGCTTACAAAAATGGAAAAAAAAGACAAAATCACAAATCAATTACGAAAATGAAAGTCTGAATAATTTCTAGATATTTCAGACACGAAATTGAAACCTCCAGCACTCTCGTAATACTGTTTATTGAAAGATTAAAAAAATTAAAACCTTTAAAAAAATAATACATTGTAGAAATAAATGGAAAATGAAAATATAAAACTATATTTCAGAACTTGGATTTTAAAAATAAACAGTATACATTCATTACTCTAATACACAGCTAGAATTAAAAAATCTCAAACTGTCGATGAGGAACATCAACATCTCGTTTTCGTATATATATATATATATATATATATATATATATATATATATATATATATATATATATATATATATATATATATATATATATATATATATATATATATATATATATATATATATATATATATATACAACACACACACACACACACACACACACACCCGGTGGCCTAGTGGGTAAAGCTCTTACTTCATGCACGGAGGCCGGGTTCAATTCCCGGTGGGGCAGAAACATTTCGAAGTGTTTCATTACATACACATATATACAACAGGCCTAGTGTCTAATTGACATGTGCCTAGGACAAAATGGTAACTAACACACACACATATATTTATATATATATATATATATATATATATATATATATATATATATATATATATATATATATATATATATATGCTATATAATGTAGAAATAGCATGTGTTGCATTGTTCTTACGAGATATTCGGCGATAATCAAGGCTATGTGAATAACGATTAGTAAAGAAAGTAAAGAAAGTAAACGTGTAATGTGTAATAAAGAATGAACAATACTAGCAAATTATTAAGAGAAATAATTCGCGCGTTGCTTTTTTTTATCATACAAAACATTGACTGTTTTGTTGGCTAGGAGCAGAAGCGAGCAAGGGAAGTTAACCGTGAGTATGTAAACACTGTTGAATCAGCTGTGAGGTTCATTCTCGTGAGAGGAGGGAGTGTGAGAGAGAAAGTCAAGCTTTTTGGTAGAAAAGTCGTGTCGGAAAGGGACAAGTTTTGGGGAAAGTTTGGGATAACGAGAACAGTTTGAGGTTCTTAAGTTTGAGACAGATTTTCATGAAATCCGTTCAACAGATCGTTGAAAAGTGTGAAAAGGATAAAAATCTAAGGCGGTGAAGAGAGATCAAGTTTTGTGATGTGAGGGAGCTTACAAATTGAAGGGAGATGAAGGAATGGGAATGTTCCGGAAATAGGGTTTGAGACTGAAAAAAGTCTGAAGAAGCCTGGTAAGCTAAGTGTTGCTGAGTATCAGACAGAAACGACAAGTTATGAGCTGAATGTTCTCAAGAGGAGAACAATGTTGTCTTTTTTATTTAATGTATTATAATACATTCCTTTTAACTCTCTTCCTCTATATTTTACCCTTCATATATATATTAATATATATATATGAGTAGCCTCGGAAAGAGGCAAAATTATTTACAAACATTATCTCTTAGTTCACAGCAGGATTCGAGCAAGCAAACTCAGCATCAGAGTATACAGTGATGCATGTTGTCCGCCTTCAGAATTATTCTCTGTATTGGACTGATATAGCCACTAAACGGGGAAACTTCTCCAACATATAGATACTAATAAAGATTCCTAAGTATGTCCAAGTGTCTTATTCATTTATTAATTCACTGTATAAGAAATCTTTTATATTAGAGTCTTTAATTTAATGCTCAACATATCTCTCGGTCTAATGTTTGGCCCACAGCTCTACTGAAAATCATATATTAAATCCGGGAATTTTCATTACATTGAAATGTAATTGAAATATATTCTATCAACATTTTTTATTAGAATAAAATATAGAATATTTGCTTTTTAAATAAATAGAACAGATTCGCTTTTATTAAAAATATTATTCATACTGTTGCATACAACCTGAAAAATTGCTGCCAGATATTTTTACCATTATTAACAAAGTTAGTAATTTTCTACATAATTTTTTGTTGTAACTCCTTTCATCATTTTTTATTCTTAGATGTGTTTTTAAAGTTAGTATAGGAGAAGTTGAGGATGGTGCATTATTCTAGCCTCATCTTTCATGATTATGCCATAGCGGCTGTTGCATATTCATGTAAGCTAACTAGCACGAAGGCCAAGAAGAGATTCACTTATGGTAGTGGTCGTGCATACATTGCACGCCCTCTATACTTATAGTGGTGTACGTACCTACAATGTGTGTCCACTTATGGTAGAGGATGTCTGAGTACTGTACATCCACTCATTATATAAATAGTCGGTGTGTGTGTACTGTACGTGCTCTGTTGTTTTTGCAGCGCATGTGCGTACTCTGTACCCCCCTTCCCTCCCTCTTGACTTAAAGATTAGTGGACATGAATACACAGTACTCCCTCTACAATTGTTGCAGTGCATGCATACATTGTACGCTCTATACACTTACGGGAATGGACGTGCGTACACTTCACTTCCATTTCAGTTATGTGGCATATTTTATGCTTCATTGGACGCATTTTCTTGCGTGATGAGTAGCGTGACGTTGATTGTTCGTTGCCTAGCACGAAGTTGATCTCGCGATGTATGACTTTATGATGCTTGTGCTGTGACACTCAAGACAAGTTTTGTGTCGTGCCGTAGGACTTGGAAGCTAGATTTGAATGTTTTCCTCGCAGCTATGTTAAGGATAATCCTTTCGACAAAATTTATGAAATATCATTTTCCTTTCGTTTTAAAAACGTATATAAGATTCAAGGATCCAACACACAGATTTATACGATTATTGCATTCATCAAATTTTGCGTAGTCGATTGTAAATTTGCATTAAAAAATCATTTTTGTGCCCAAAAGTAAGGAATGGCTCAGTTTTCAGCAAACTATATACGGATTCTTTGTTGAAACTAAACGATATGCAAGATCTGCGAGGGAAGACTGCAGAAAATAAGTTTCACTACAGGAGAGTATATCAGGAGACAGAGATATTCCATACAAATTATTCCTGAGAGAAGTCAAGGTGGACAAGGATAGACTCATTAATATGGAAGGCTTCAGGAGGAAGGGGACTCGTGTTTTGCATACACACAAGCTGTAGATACACCCTAGTCAAAGATTAAACCACACAAATCATATAAATACCCACATAAGCCATAGATACACTCAGCCATATATTAACCCACATAAGCCATAGATACACTCAGCCATATATTAACCCACATAAGCCATTAAAAGGCTCAACAAGTCATAGATACATTCACTCATACCATTGATGATCCTTTACTAGGCACTGATAAAGCTAAGTCTCTTTAATAGCCACAATTACTGGACGGAAGATCGAACCTCTTCCACTCCTAAATGAATGCAGGTTTATCGTTCCGTTAATTACAAACAATAAAACACACTGAAAGGAAGATAATTTATATATTACAATTAAATTTTAAGCAAAATAATTCTTTTAGAAGTATCATCAAATCATTGTAATTAAACGAATTTAAAAAAAAAATAAATACCACCTCACTTGCATGATACCTGAGTGAGATATCAACTCAATAATACATACTATTATTATTATTATTTTTATTATTATTATTATTATCAAAAGGAAGCCCTATTTACTGTGATTTCTTCCGTAATAAACACTACGGTTTCTTTCCCTATTTCTCTGTCCGGTTCTCCATCTGCTCTGTTGTGATGCTAATTATATGTGGGTGATTACAAATGAGAGTGAGGTATCGCCTCGCTTGCGTGATACCTGAGTTATTGCTTATTGCAATAACCTGAGTTATTGCTTCTTGCAATAACCTGAGTTATTGCTTCTTGCAATAACCTGAGTTATTGCTTCTCTTGCCCCTCCTTCCTCTTCCTTTGAAGATATATGTGTTAGCACATGTAAGCACTGTTGATGCGCAAATGAAATACATCCATTTACTTTCGTAAATGGATGTATTTCATTGCGTGTATTTACTCCCGTAAATACACGCAAATACCAGTCTGCAGTTTTTCTCTCAGTGTACGTCTGATTTTCCTCCTCTTCATATAAAGGAATCGCTTCTCCACCATAGTGGCTTCAGTAACTTCTACGTACCAGAGCTCTGCGGTTATTTTTTTTACATTTTTATTTGCACAGGAGGTTTCACTCTGCATAACAAGGGCTTACTTGAGTAAAGTTCCGCTCTGAGTAAAATTTTATCAACTTATTTCAGAGCGAAACGTTGTTTCAAAAGAGGCATTTTCAGCAGCGTGTCTTTCCTTCCCTTTTGTGGGCAGCAGTTTCTGTTCTGTTTACACGAGGTATAGGCTTCACAAATCCATGTTTAAGAAAACTATATGATAAATATGTGATAAGATTTAATGAAGAAAAATTATTATTTAAGGCTGTGAAAGGTGGGCAAAAGAAAATAAAAAAGAGGAGAATAACGAGGCAAGAGAGAAGAATTTGGTCTTCAGAGGAAGATGAAAGCGAGGATGGTGTTAGCGATAAGGTAAAAATGGCACGCGGAAATATTATGACCAAGGAAATGTTACGCTATTGGCCGGCGACGAGATCATTACCATGGTGGAACGTCCTTTCTGCGTAGATAATGTACGTACTTACGTGCATACTATAGAGTTATGATTATTGCAGGAGCGTCTATGCTTTTACAGCTTTGAACCACATGACCAGAAATTTATGAGTGCGGCCGCATGAACTTTGTTATTGATAACAATGGTGAAGTCTTAGCCATTCATAAATAAGATTTTTTAGAAGTAATGAAAAAAACAGTTTTTCGACATTACAAGCTTACTAATAGCCACTGATAATTATTTATCAATTGACTGTGAATGCTGGTAGTTAACACACTGAACTATTCTCGAGTTATATCCTAGTAGCTCATGTATGCTAGCTAATTAAGTAAAAAAAATAGCTAAGACTTTCATCTTGAAACACACTGCTAATGATCTATTTCTTCTTTTTTTAAAATAGGTTGAAACCTAAGCCTGGGTAAGCCATCTGATGTTTGAAGAGTTACGAGTCAGAATTTCATTAATACTCGTGTCTGGAGACGTGTTGTTTCTTCACGAACTGACCTGCAACATCATCAACAACAACAACACCAGAAACCCAACAGCCAATAACCAAAAAGAACAAACATCAACATCAACACTAAAAACAACAATAACTTTGTCAGCGGTATATTGAACGCCCTTAAACTAGTGTAATTAATTACGATTTATGAAAGTAGCTAAAATTAATGTAAATAGGTGACACTTGATGTCAGTGAAAGTCTCTTGATTCAAGGGACTGCAGGTGCTCTCCTCTTTTTCGAATCAGTTTTGATTGGCTTTCATTTCATAGGTGACGTGAAACTCATACGGGTTTAGTGCTTCCCCATGAATATAATGATAATATGTCACAATGAGTGTTGTTCCTAACTACTATAATATACAATGTACGTTTCAATAATCATTATACGTCCCTTTGTTTACTGAAATTCGCTACGAGTGTTGTTCACCTCTACGATTATTGTACGTCACTATGATTACCATACGTCACTCTGATTAATGAATACTTGTATGCAAATTTTAAACAGTTTTGTGCTCCAGGGAAAATAGGTATTTAACTAAGTTTTATTTGGTGATGATAATTATATGATCATAATAACAATCGATTGGCTAAAGTTTCAGAGGAAATTAATTTACACATTTTGCGTACATGTAGACAATATTTCAGTAACTTTTCTGTAAGTAATTCACTTATATTGATTTATCCTCACGTTTCTTTGCTTGACAGCCCGGCAGTAATCTGGTAACAATGATGGCAGCGTTTCAATGATAGGCGAACCGAAACGTCGTCGTAAGTTTCAGTCTCCTACTTGCGGACAGTTTCCAAAATCCGATGACCTGGTGGAAACGTTTTGGCCGACTGTTCCGCAGTTGGCCGAAAGAAATCTAGGTGTGAAAGGAGGAAATGTATATTTAAACACACATATTTTCCGATAGGACAAACGCAGGTTTTCCCTTAGTTCTCTTGTAATTGTCAGACTTTTATATTTCCCAGAAAAATTTGTCGCTACTAACCGAAAAGTATTCCACACTCTCTTGTCCACACCAGCTACGATGCTGTCAAACTCTTCATCTCGGAGAAGCTCGGAACTCTGTGTACAATCAAATACACCCTCCTCGATTTCTTGCTTCACTGAACCTAGGGAATTTACCACCGAAGTACTTAATGCAGCCATTTTATCCATAGCCTTAACAAAAATGTTCATGCTGCCTGGTTTAATGTGTCAGGGTGGTAACAAAATCCTGCCAAACATCGTCTTCGGAAACAGCAGAAGGTCCAGCATCCTCTCCAGCTGAAACACTGTTTTGCTTCACTAGTTTTGCTCTGAGTGTAATCAGAACTTGTATTTCTTTCTCTTACCATACAGTTGTATTCCTTGCACACCTGTGTCATGTCGCATATGAGTTTTTTTTCTACCCCTAATGTTCTGTATGAATGTTTTGACCTCCCTATATTGTTCTGCCTTTTGCACTCTTTCTAGTACTTATTTCATCACTTTCCCAACTCTCAGATAAAACTGGTAATTTCTCCAGAAAGGATATTTTTTAGTGAGTGTTGCTGCCATTTATTACGCATGTAAAACTCTCCCATTGTCTTGTCTGTCATGCAGATCCAAAAACACTTCCCTGTTTTTATATCACTGGTGGAGGAGGTAGAAATGTCAGTACGTGAAGCATGACACCATCCAGTGACACAGACAGCTACACTGCTTCACCAGACCTACCTTACTTCTGGTAAACCTGATGTACGTATATCCTAAGCAGGCTAACTGATATACAAGTTTACTACAAATGAAAGTGACTTAGCGTCGAACACTGGACACATCTGTCAATTCCAGTTTGATTACATCACTCGCGTGGTTGGCAGAGGTGGTTGTAGTGGAGTTCATAGTGTCCACACCAAGCTGGTCACAACACTTCGCTGGTCCCCTTCTCTTATTGTTTCACTAAACTATGCTGTAAGTTATCAAAAGAAACAATCTCTTTTTCACTGCACTATTCTGGAATCGTTTTATTTATGCAGTGCAGAAATAAAACGATGCTCTTTTCCAATAAATAAGCAAGCAGGTCTTCTTGACTAGACTACTCCCGTCACTACTATTTATTGCACTGTTTATCTAGGTATTTTTTTACAACTCCAAAATAAATCACTTGCGATAATAATTGCCTGTTCGGCAACACTCCCGGCGTTTAAAATATTCCCAGCTCCCTGACACTCAAAAAAACGCTATTACCATTTGTTGGTCTAATAAAATGCTAGTATTCCCTCGATAAGTTTAGAGATCTGTAGAGTTCCACTTTACACGATCACTAACACACTTCTTTGTTTCTAGAGCAAAGATGACCTGCAGCAATACAATGAAGTAATAGTTAAAACATACAGCGTGTTTATCACTCTGTGAAGGATACTGTCACTGAGGGAGAGTGTTGGTGGTGGATACTGACAATGAGGGAGAGTGTTGGTGGTGGATACTGACAATGAGGGAGAGTGTTCGTGGTAGATACTGACAATGAGGGAGAGTGTTGGTGGTGGATACTGTTACTGAGGGAGAGTGGTGGAAGTGGAGGATACTGTCACTGAGGGAGAGTGGTGGTGGTGGTGGATACTGTCACTGAGGGAGAGTGGTGGTGGTGGATACTGACACTGAGGGAGAGTGTGGTGGTGGAGGATACTGTCACTGAGGGAGAGTGGTGGTGGCGGATACTGTCACTGAGGGAGAGTGGTGGTGGTGGAGGATATTGTCACTGAGAGAGAATGGTGGTGGTGGTGGATACTGGCACTGAGGGAGAGTGGTGGTGGTGGTGGAGGATACTGACACTGAGGGAGAGTGGTGGTGGTAGATACTGACACTGAGGGAGAGTGGTGGTGGTGGAGGATACTGTCAGTGAGGGAGAGTGGCGGTGGTGGTGGAGGATACTGACACTGAGGGAGAGTGGTGGTTGTGGTAGAGGATACTGTCACTGAGGGAGAGTGGTGGTGGTGGTGGAGGATAATGTCACTGAGGGAGAGTGGTGGTGGTGGTGGAGGTTACTGTCACTGAGGGAGAGTGGTGGTTTTGGTAGTGGTTGAGGATTCTGACACTGAGGGAGAGTGGTGGTGGTTGTGGAAGATATTGACACTGAGGGAGTGGTGGTAGTGGATACTGACACTGACGGAGAGTGGTGGTGGTGGTGGTGGATACTGTCACTGAGGGAGAGTGGTGGTGGTGGAGGATACTGTCACTGAGAGAGAGTGGTGGTGGTGGATGCTGACACTGAGGGAGAGTGTGGTGGTGGAGGATACTGTCACTGAGGGAGAGTGGTGGTGGTGGTGGTGGAGGATACTGTCACTGAGGGAGAGTGGCGGTGGTGGTGGAGGATACTGACACTGAGGGAGAGTGGTGGTGGTGGTGGAGGATACTGACACTGAGGGAGAGTGGCGGTGGTGGTGGAGGATACTGACACTGAGGGAGAGTGGTGGTGGTGGTGGAGGATACTGTCACTGAGGGAGAGTGATGGTGGTGGAGGATCCTGACACAGGGAGAGTGGTGGTGGAGGATACTGTCACTGAGGGAGAGTGGTGGTGGTGGTGGAGGATTTTGACACTGAGGGAGAGTGGTGGTGGTGGAAGATACTGACACTGAGGGAGAGTGGTGGTGGAAGATACTGACACTGAGGGTGTCAGCTTCAGTATAGCGCAGTGCATACTACTGGAATTTAAACTAACTCATTTTTTTTTTTAACTCTATTTTCAAAATTACTTAAAATGACTCCTCTTCCATTTTCTATAAATTAAACCAATCTGTTCCATTTTCAGTTTTCATGTAAAAATATTTGCAAAACTAACTCAGTTTCTAGTGTTTGTTATATAAATTAACTACATACTGCGTATTATAGTGTGTAAAATATTTATGAATAGATGCCATACCATTTTGAAAGGGGTGGACCGGTAAGCCAGTGGAAGGCCTAGGTCAGAAGACCAAAAGCTCCAGCTGCGGGTCATTTGACTAAGACCCGCATCAGGAAACACGTTCTGTTTACTGACAAACTTTACCTAACCTCACCAAATATACCCTAGTCCTCTATAATGTGCCTTCTTAGATATGAGTCCAATATAATGTGGGTCTCCTATAAAAAATTAACGAGCCGCCCCTTAGAGCGTGAGGCTCTTCATTCCTTTTCACCAGGGAGTTTCCCAAACGGGGACTCTTACTGACAACATCGAATTGTGACAGGCCGGCTGTTGCAACAAAATATTTTTCGTTAAACACACAATACTAACTGGGGTAACAATGTTCACACGTCCCTACATACATGTCAATACCAAATTACATTTCACACTGCCGTGAACGTAACAATATCAGGATAGAACAAATTTGTTTATCTTTATTGTCTACGTTTTGCTGACAATCATCATTTTACGAATATTAATGTGAGCGATAATATACTCACCGATTTGTACTCTACTACTTGCTTTGCAGAGATCGAGTAGTAGCTCCAGGAACGGCATGTTAAGTTGACTTCAATTTATTTACTTTTTCCTAATGTCGTGGGTCCTATCTGTTCTTAAAACTATGTATGGAGTCTATACCACTCAATCAACGTCCAGAGGAAGCGTTTTTTGCTTGAATGAGAGCAAAAACGCTTCCTCTGAACGGATTTGTTTGGACGTCATTCTGTTTTCTGCAACACTGCAAGCTCCTGATGATGTGCTGATTGCAACACTAAAGGCCTAGAGCTATCATTCAACTCCCTCCCCCGTGATTTTTTTAAACACACACACACACACACACACACACACAATATATATATATATATATATATATATATATATATATATATATATATATATATATATATATAAATATTAAAATAAGTAATGAGAAGCATAGAATTAAGGTGAATGTGTATTATTGTAAGGTTAGCTTAACTTTACCTTTCTTATATTTCTCTAGTATTAAGTAGTCATAATGCCATGGCATGATAGTGGCTCTCTTTGCACTGCAAATCATAATTGTAATTACAAAATCTCGATGTAAACTTGCAATGAAATAAAAATATTATTATATTATTATTATTATTATTATTATAATTTACTTCCAATAATGAAATAAAGAAATAGCCTGTAGGGGCAATGTACGTCTGCCATTACTACGGCATGGTACTTAAGAACTGCTTAGACATTTTAATAGTTCTTTAAAACAACTTAATTGCAAGTAAACAACTGTTAGAATCAATATACTCAACTTCTACGAAGCAACTTTAACATGAAGTAAAGCAGCCATGAAAAAATATTTTGTAATTAAGGGTAATGAGAGTTTGAAGTTAACATCATTTTCCCACACGATAACGACCTCATTCGTTGGGGGTCAGACCACACGATGCACTTAGAACACGAAGCCAAACTCTCGCAGTAAACTATACCTGTGTTCCTCCCATAATAAAATTAATAATAACGATAATAATAATAATAATAATAATAATAATAATAATAATAATAATAATAATAATAATAATAATAATAATAATAATAATAATAATAATAATAATAATAATATAGTAATAATAATAATAATAATAATAATAATAATAATAATAATAATAATAATAATAATAATAATAATAATAATAAAACGAACCTAAATTTTAATCCTCCTTCAGACTTTCTCTGATAGAGAAGATCCAGGGACACATATAGAAAATGAGAATCATGATGGTCTACCGCTTAGGCTGCTGGACTTCTAATAGGGAAGATTAGGAAACAGTACTTCTGTACATGTTTTCCGTCAGACGCACCAACTGTAACCCAACGGACTCTCACACAGCCTACCACGAAGCCACGTAACCCAAGCGATAGAGCGCTGGTCCTGTTAATCTCGGGCTCATGGTTCGAGCCTCCAACCCATCTTTCTGTTTATTTATTGATAGGAATCAATACTGTATATATAATATACAGAAAGATATACGGGAGTCTCGAACTATGGTCCATTTGATCAGAATTTCATCTCTGTCCCCTCAGATATACTCCTCCCATTTTCCCACGTTCATCTCTAACAATCAATATCCTCACCTCTTTCATTACTCTCACCAACTCTTGCTTCGAGCCTCTGGCAGTGGGTTCATGCGTCCAGGAATCCATCCGTGAGCCTCTGGATATCTTCCCTGCTTCACTTCCCTAAAGTCAGCGTGTTCTCATATATTTAGTGCCTCACTCAGGTCCATTGCTTCAGATTCGTGTCCCTCTATTATTCACTATTTTTCCCTGAGGTCGGCGTTTTTGTATTTCGGTTAGTTAAAGCGAGAATTATTCCAAGTATACATACAGTATATAGGGGATCCTCGAAAAGCACACCCCAGGTCGATGGTTCCAGATGTTCTTCCATACACTCTTCATGGCTTCTCGGAGGTCAGCAGTCCCTCCCCAGGTCCTTTATTACAGGTATTTTTCCATACGCCCTTCAACCACATCCCCGATGTCAGCGTTTAAGTCACCCATGAAGCACTGACCATCTATGATGTTACTACACAAGTGCATTTATATTATACATGTAGATGCAATTACCTGGGAGAGCATATATAAATATCACCATACGCAAGAGAAACCTCCCACGCAGGTAGTATTCCAGTAAGTGGCTACTCAGTGGAAATTTGAGACGTCAATCTATATTTCATACTGAAACCATATTAATTATTAGTCTGCAGTTAGTTGTTATTAGTTATCTTTTTCCTTGTTGTTTTTTCTTATTTATTTGCATTCACAAGTAATTCTACATTTCAATGCTCACACACCCTACACATACATCATCACAGAGGAACACACATGAATAAAGCAACACAATCCTCTGAATCAAACATACGCATATATTCATAAAACAACTTTCATACTCCTCTCCTTTCACTATTGTTTTTATGTAAACACATATACACACGCACACTTATCTCACACTCCAGCCTCTTTTCTTCGTGCACACATGTGCACATGCAGGTGTACACATTCTTAAACGCGCGTCTGCGCTCTATCAAGCAGATGTTAAAATTAAATATGATAGGCAATGAAAGTGGAATAAGAAAATTATTGATCACATCTTTGTATAGAATTCTGAACAAAGAAAATGGAAAAATGAAGAATTAGACACATGTGCAACATCTAAGTATCTTTACATGTGTCTAATTCATCTTCTCGGAAGGAACAAGTGAGATCCACTTGTGAAGGAAAAGAAATAGCCAGAAATAATTATTAAACAATTAAACAAGTTTCTTTCAATTTTCACATCGTCAGATCTTCACTTGTCTCACCTCCTCTAAATTGACATAAAACATTCACTACGAAAACTCTCGTGAAGAAAACAAAAGCTACCAACTGGGGAGACTCGATCTCTTGACAAAAAGAATGTAAAAGTTTGTTCCTTCAACCTCGTCAGGACTCATCCTCGGTAATGTCCCCGAGTCCACGTTATGTTGTGATGTGCAGATGTTAGTTTATATTAGTGCGTCTATTAGTGAACAGCACATTATTATACATTGTCATAGAGTGCCGAGTGAGTATGGAATCGTAGAGCTCATTATTACATATTATCAGAGAGAGTTGAGAATGACCGAAGTGATGATTTGATAAAAAATTCAAAGTAGATCCAAGAGTCGTCCCATTAATGTTTGTACTTTAAGTGATACTCGTCATAACGAGAGAATATTTCTGATACCTGATGTGTTAATTAACACTGTTTAGCAATGGTCGACTGTTCATCAGTCATTTCTTGAAATCGCCTTACGACACTGAACTACAAGCCTGTAACCTGGCATAGTCACCTATAGTTCACCTTACACCTTCACCTGTAATTCGACTTACTGACTACATCTTCACGTGAAGTTCACCTTATATATTCACCTGTAGTTCACCTCAGACATTCACCTGTAAATCATTATGAGAGTCACTCAAGTAAATATAAATTAGCAAATAAATCTAATACTGTTGCTGTTGAAAACTGGAGGATCAGAACACTTTTGCAAGAACAACATTAATGTTCACTGTTGTGGGTGAATACTGAAAAAAATAACTCACATACTCTTCTTTACAATATGTGTGAGCAACACAGGTGTTCCTGGTCAGTAAACGTAAACAAGAATACAGACAAGACGTTTGACACCAATACACCAGTTACAACGGCAACCATAAAAACAGCAATAGCAATGGCACCAATAACAAGAGCAGTAGCAATGGCATCAATAACAAGAGCAATAACAATGGTAAAAATAACAAAATGAATAGCAATGGCACCAATAACAAGAGCAATAGCAATGGCACCAATAACAAGAGCAATAGCAATGGCACCAATAACAATAAAATAGCAGTGGCACCAATAACAGCAGCAACCAGAATAATAAAACCATCAACACATTAACTGCAAATACAAAATTGCAGCAACATATAGGACAGCAATAGCAACATTAATAACAGCAATAGCATCAATAACAGCAAAGGCATCAATAACAGCAACAGCATGAATAACAGCAACGGCATCAATAACAACAATTGATCAGCAGCATTGAAAACAACAGCAACAACACCAGCAGCAAAAAAAGCATCAACAATAATAAAAACGACAACTACATCAACAAAAGCAGATTGCATCATCGGCCACCACAACAGAGTTTACTCAGTGAGTCTCGTCTCTTTGGAGTGGCCATAATTTCTATATATATTTTCACAGTTTTTCTTGTCATTAGTCTGGTTGATGCAAGTTTTGGGTGTAATTACGCACTTCTAACTGCCTATTTTTAGTTAAAGGAACATAGATCTTGCTAGTGGGTAGCTTGTTCGTATTGTGCTGGTCTTCAGTACAGCCTGTGCTGTAAATCGTATATTGTGTAGCTCTATGTGTATTTGTGAAGGATTTATTATGAACAGTATGTGTGCCTCAGTTTATATTTTGAAAACAGTAATAAATTGTGTGTACTCATCTATTTATAATCACCTATTTGTGCTTGCAGAGGTCGATTTACAGCTCCTGGCCCCTCCTATTTGCTGGGCGCTACTAGGTCCACTCTCTCACAGCTCCAAGTGTGTGTGTGTGTGTACTCACCTAGTTGTGGTTGCAGGGGTCGATTCACAGCTCCTGGCCCCGCCTCTTCACTGGCCGCTACTGGGTCACTCTTCCTACTCCATGAGCTTTATCATATCTCTTCTTAAAGCTATGTATGGATCCTGCCTCTAATACATCACTTCCCAGACTATTCCACTTCCTGACAACTCTGTGACTGAAGAAATACTTCCTAACATCCCTGAGATTCATCTGAGTCTTCAACTGTGTGTGTGTGTGTGTGTGTGTGTGTGTGAGTTTGTATCATTGACAAGTGGCAATCTATGATTCTACTACTCCCAAAATTCATTTTACCAAACAACTATCATATATTCTTTTAAAACTATTTTAAAAAGGGAGTCGTGATATTCATAGCACTGTCAAAGTAGCTTACAAAGTTTTGTTGTTTGCATATATCTTCCTGAAAGATATTGAAACTGTTGATTCTGTCAGTGTGAAGGCATGTTTGTGAATGCAAAAGGTTGAGTAGAGCTTGAACTTTTAGAATCCAAATTGCAAAATTTTATATTGTTATTATTATTATTATTATTATTATTATTATTATTATTATTATTATTATTATTATTATTATTATTAAGTTCATACGTTCCCCTTCCCCCAGTTCCTCAAGGTCAGCCACTATAACCAGTATCCTAGCCTTCTTAGCCTCGCCTCTCTCAGTATTCTTATCTCTCGTTTCTAGCCTCCAGCTTACCCCAGGTTCATACGTCCAAGAATCCATCCGTCTTCACACCGGATGTCTTCCCTTCTCCCACTTTCCCAGGATCAGCAAGTTCGGCGCCTTTCCCGGATCCGTGTCTCCAGGAGTTTACCTAAATCCCCTCAGGTGGCATTCCTTCCTCACTCACCCAAAGTCAGGATTTTTTAAGCAACCTTGCTGGATGGGAACTTGGGCTTGTCTAGCTGGTCTATGGTCGAAGCTGTCCAGATGGGTCGAATTACAGGATAGAACACACAGAAAGGTGCGTCCTGTAATGACACTCAAGACCAATTCCTGACCATCAAGTTCACATCCAATTCGGCCACCAATGTGAGGCTGTTCTATGAACAATTCTGACACCTATTTACATTACACTATGAATCTATATTCAGAATTAATTTTGGATCTTTACAAGTACATATGTAAATCATTTAGTTCACTTTGATAACTGTGATATACATTTACCAGTTTTACTTTTTATTGGCAATTCTTTTTTTTTGTTCTGGGAAGGCATACAAAAATCCTCAGGTGCACACACATGTACATGTTTATACATCAAATACGCATGCTACGCATACTACAAAACTCACATACTGAATATACTGTGCATGCTCCCATGAAACATTGTACACGTAATGCTCTGTATGATTCATAATCACGTATACATACAACAACACACACAATTCTCTCCTGTCACTCAAACATAAATTTAAATACAAACACGTGAACACACATCTCACATTCCAACCCACATTCTACGTACATATATATATATATATATATATATATATATATATATATATATATATATATATACATATTCTAATTCTCATAACTGCACGTACACACACATACACAGATACACACACACACAAACAAACAAACAAAAACACAGAAAAACTATCTTGTAAAAAATAAAACTCACCAACTTTAAATACGATCTCCTGACCAAAAAAAATGATAAGTCGTTTCTGCAATTTAGTCAGAGCGCCTTTATATTACTGTCTCTGATTCTATATTGTTACGTGATGTACAGTGGTGAGCATATGTTAGCATATGCTAACATATACGTACCACTGTACATGTGTACAGGTACACCTGTAAAACCTGCTCGTTAATTTAAATATCTAATCAGCCAATCACGTGGTAGCACCTCAGTGACTAAAATCATGAAGACATGGTCAAAGATGTTCAGTTTTGTTCAGACTGAATATCAGAATGGGGAAGAAATGTGATCTAAGTGACTTTGACCGTGGAATGATAGGTGGTGCCAGACAGGGTGGTTTGCGTATCTCTGAAACTGCTGAACTTTTGGGATTTTCACCACAACAGTCCTTAGAGTTTACAGAGAACGGTGTGAAAAACACAAAACATCCTGTAAGTGGTAGTTCTGTGGGCGAAAACGCCTTGATAATGCGAGATATCAGATTAGAATGGTCAGACTGATTAAAGTTGACAGGAAGGCAACAGTAACTCAAATAACCACGTATATCAACAGTAGTATGCTAAAAAGCATCTCTAAACGCACAACACATCGAACCTTGAGGTCCATGGGTTCAGCAGCAGAAAACAACATAGGGTTCAACTCCTATCAGCTAATAACAGGAAACTAAGACTTCAGTGGGTACAGGCTCGCCAAAATTTACAGTTGAAGATTGGAAAACCGTCGCCTGGCCTTACGAATAGCGATTTCTTTGGCGACTTGCAGAGGACAGTGTCTGAATTTGGCTTTAATCTTTAGGATGTAGTGGAACGGGAGCTTTGCAGCATGAAAATGCAGCCGGCAAATCTGCAGCAACTGTGTGATGCTATCATGATAACTTAGACCAGAATCTCTAAGGAATATTTCCAGCATCTTGTTGAATACATGCTACTCGCAATTTAGTCATTGTATTGTGCCTTTTTTGTTATTAATGACGTACTTAATAATGTGGCCATTGAGTGTAGAGAAGAACGTTAATTTAAAAAAAAATAAAGAATTCCGTTATGCTAATGACAACGCAATAATATTTAAAGCTAATGGGATCATCAGTGAGTAATTTAACTCTTTTATTCCCAATATACTGCTGACTTCACGTATGTATTAGATAGGAATAACCGACACTATGTCATAGCATAGGTATTAATCATCAGACATATGCATATAGATTTAAAAAAAAAAGAAATGTTACGACACACAAGAAAATAACATCAGTACAGGTATATTCAATTCATTAATACATATTTACAATACCTCTGAGCACCGAAATTATATCAGTGTGAAACTTTAAGTATTACTTTAAGTATTATATTGAGTAACTGTTCAAGGTTCATATAGAATATGAATGACCAGTGATGTGAGTGAGTTTTTCTAATTAATCATTTAAAAATAAATAAATTACTACCCAAGGTAAAATAATATAATTCTGAACCTGTTATACATAAACATACAGTACAGTCTCAATAACCACAACATGTGTGCTCACAAAACAATTATATAAATCTAGTCACTAATAAACAGTTTAAATTATGCCTCCATAAGTTAGGGATAACTTTGGCTAGATTAAGAGTTCATGAAATACATTAATACAGCAAAATAATAAATAATTTGGGGACTGTGGAAGGCAGCCTTGAATACACTCACTTACCTTTGTGTTTAGGTAGTCACAGGTTTGTCAATTCCAGCAGACACACACACACTCTTACAGCAGAGCTCTTGATCAACTAATCCAACCTCAGGAGTTAGCCAATCACAATCACCTTACTTCCCGCTCGTATAAATATATATAAATTACAACATACACAAAATATTTGGATTATATAAACGGCACCACTAATTAGATGTGTCTATATATGCTCATAACAATACAATATGCTTTTTAAAACATACAGCATATCAATATATTATATAATATACGTACAATTTAATATATAATATACAACAACTATCAGTATATTAAAAATTACTCTTAAAACAATACTAAATCACTGGAAATATCTACCTTACCCATCATAGTCTCTCCACGGATGACTCCTCACTCGCTCTTTGTGGAGAGTCGCTCAGACAAACCCAACTCACCTTAAAGATGTATTTTCCAAAAATTTATTTCATCATTTGTGTGAATTACTGTGATGTAGCGTTTTAAAATTTTGCACTAAAAGTTAGCAACCTCACCAAACCTTTCTAAAAAGAAGGATTTAATAATTTAGATTATTCATACAAAGTCATTCTAAACCATGGATCTGTAACATTGGTGCCTCGTTGACATAGTCCCAGGGCTACTGTAGACCACTAGACCGGGTATGGATGCTCTAATAAGCATCAGCCTTTACTCTCTGTCTCTGTCTCTGTCACTGTCTCTGTCTCTGTCTCTGTCTCTGTCTCTGTCTCTGTCTCTGTCTCTGTCTCTGTCTCTGTCTCTGTCTATCTGTCTGTCTGTCTGTCTGTCTGTCTGTCTGTCTGTCTGTCTGTCTGTCTGTCTGTCTGTCTGTCTCTCTCTCTCTCTCTCTCTCTCTCTCTCTCTCTCTCTCTCTCTCTCTCTCTCTCTCTCTCTCTCTCTCTCTCTCTCTCTCTCTCTCTCTCTCTCTGTATCAAAGGAAGAGCTTTAACAAATACTCATGATCATAACGAGAGAGCACAATGTTTCTGTGACCTGACACGGTGAAGATAATTAAGAATGATCACCTGTTCAACATTTAATTTTCTTAATCGCCCAGAGACACTCAACTACAAATGCAGTTATAAATCATTGATCTTCATAACTTTTACATGCATCGCCTTGAGCTTTTAAAAGGCTATTATCTATACACACTTATTCGGCTCCACTCACAGGTGTGAGCGATCTTTCAGCCTCTGCATCTCAGCAAGTAAAAATTTGGGAATAATATTAATGATGACAATTTATACTTTATTCTGAGGCTAGAAAATACACAATTTGAACCTCAAATCTAAAACCTAACTTGAGAAACAGTCCCAGAATTGGAACTAGGCTCTAAACGGTAAAGATGTTATTAATATTCACTTTATAAACTAAGTTGTAAAGCAAAATAGGAAAATTTTCCTTATAATTTTCAACACTTAAAAGCCTATTATTGCTTGCTTACGGAACCTTTATTATTGAAAAAAATAGAAAATGTGATTTGTCTAAAATAGAATTCTTCAAGGTCCAGATCGTGACCAAGTTGGCCTTCACTTGTAGTTTACATTACATATTCATCTGCAGTTCTCCTTGCATATTCACTTGAAGTTCACCTAACACCTACACCCGTAATAACATTTACACGTTCACCTGTATTTCACCTTACAACGACGCCTCTTCATCACCTTATATTTTAACCTACAAATCATTGTGAGAATGGCTCATATAAATATAATTATTTATTTTTATTAACATATCGGCCGTCTCCCATCAAGGTAGGGTGGCCCGAAAAAGAAAAACTTTCATCATCATTCACTCCATCACTGTCTTGTCAGAGGCGCGCTTACACTACAGTTATAAAACTGCACCATTAACACACCTCCTTCAGACTGAGGCAGTTGCTACACTTCAAATGAATAGTCAATGAGCTATCGCAGAACAACATTATTGTTCACTATGGTGGGTGAACATTAAGAAGAAAACATTAATGATCAGTATGTTGAATGAACACAAACAAGAGCACCGCCAGTGTTCTTCATAGTGCATGTGAGCACTGATGTGAAAAACACCGGTGATACTATTTATTTTAATGTTGACTATGGTCGGTGAACACAAACATGAATTCAGACAAAACGCTTAAGTTGTCATCAACACACTTGAAACTTGAGCTACACCTAACTTCAAATAAGAAATAATCTCAACATGTCTTACAGTGTATGTATGTGTGTGCATGTGTGTGTGTGTGTGTGTGTGTGTGTGTGTATGTGTGTGTGTGTGCGTGTGTGTGTGTGTGTGTGTGTGTCTGGGTGCTCACCTAATTGTGTTTACAGGGGTTGAGTGATGGTTACTGGTCCAACCTCTTAAGACTCATTTGCCGGATTTACTGATTTCTGGTCTGCAGAAATCACACCAAGAGGACAGTGTAGCCACAATAGAAGAAGCTGCAGAGTTTGTGAGGTTAAACAAACTGCTGATTTCTGGAAACTTTAACCATAAGAAAACAGACTAAGAGAAATAAGAACCACTTGGAGATGAAACTGTGAGTCCACCACTTCTCATCTTTTGCAGTCCACTTACTCCAAACAGTAAGAGTAATATTGTACTTATATGTTCTAATATTTTAGTGATCTTAATAACAAAAGTTAAATAAAAATACTAAGTGGAGGTTTGGTATCGAGGCTCATTCATCTGCCGCCAAAGTGCGTATTTGATTTTTTTTTTTTTTTTTTAATATATATTCCTATACCTACAGAATGTCGTGCTTAATAAAGTGAATTTGTCAGTTAAGTCAAAATGCCCCCGAAAAATTAACTTTTCCCATATTCTCATTAATATATTCAAAGATATATTTTGTCATTCAATATGGTGTAAAAATACATTTTGGTATCAAACCGAACTTAAGTTAACATAAGGTAACCTATTTTTTTAGCCAAATTCTACTAAATATCCCAGATCAGTTTAAGTTGATTTAATATTACTTAAAATCAATGATATATACATTTTATTTTATTAACACATCGGCCGTTTCCCACCAAGACAGGCTGTCCCAGAAAAGAAGAAACAGTTTCATCATCGTTCACTCCATCACTGTCTTGCCAGAGGCGCGCCTACACTGCAGTTAAAAAACTGCAACATCAACGTCGCGCCGAATAAGCCGAACCGGCAAAAACAAGGTTTATTTTTGCCGAATAAGCAGACGTACATACATATACATATTTACATATACACGTACATTCAGGGAGACTTATAGGCAGGCAGACAGACTTTTGTACATACTGGCAAACGTGTAAGCATATAGACGTTCAGACATAGAGACAGTCACACGTGTATACAGCCAAACTTACGGGCAAACAGACGTACACACAGCTTCAGTACAAGCAGTCAGACGTGCAGGCAGATGCTTGTACAGGCAAACAGACGTGCAGGCAGGTACTTGTACAGGCAGACAGACAAAGCAGGCAGGAACACGAACAGGCATGCAAAAATACCGGCAAGCAAACATAAAGGCAGACAAACGCAAAGGCAGGCAGACGTGCAGGCAGTCAGGCGGACAGGTAGGTAGACGTACCGGAGATATATGTAGAGACAGATATCAGAGCAATGGAGCAACATTCCACAGTTTACTGGGATCTTAAGTGTATTTCCCACGAGGTAAAAATACAAGACACTTCCCACGAGGTAACAATACCTGATACTTCCCACGAGGTAACAATACCTGATACTTCCCACGAGGTAACAATACTAGACATTTCCCACGAGATAACAATACTAGACACTTCCCACGAGGTAACAATACAAGGCACTTCCCACCAGGTACTTCCCATGAGGTAACAATACAAGGCACTTCCCACCAGGTACTTCCCATGAGGTAACAATACTAGACACTTCCCATGCGGTAACAATATTGTATTGTGCCTGGGCGTACCTGTGTGAGGCTCTTCCCCAGAATGAATTCTGTACTTTTAAGGATATCTGTGTTATTACTGGGGGATATTTTGACGAAACATTAACCATTATTGTGTCGCTTTGAAACACGTTACTGTGTTGCACCGCGCAGTGTAGTTTGTCTGGTGAAGGCAGGGCGTGGTGGTGGTTGTGGCAGGGCGTGGTGGTGGTTGTGGCAGGGCGTGGTGGTGGTTGTGGCAGGGCGTGGTGGTGGTTGTGGCAGGGCGTGGTGGTGGTTGTGGCAGGGCGTGGTGGTGGTTGTGGCAGGGCGTGGTGGTGGTGGAGGCAGGGCGTGGTGGTGGTGGAGGCAGGGCGTGGTGGTGGTGGAGGCAGGGCGTGGGGGTGGTGGAGGCAGGGCGTGGTGGTGGTGGAGGCAGAGTGTGGTGATCATCCTACTCGCTCGACTGAAGGCTCCGGATCTCATTAAACTTGATATTAAACCGTATGTTGAGCCCCTCAAGCAAACTGTTGGTGAGAGAAGCAACAACAACAACCAACCACATGATTACAAACAAGCACTGTTACAAAAAAATTCAATAATTCAATAATGCATACCACACACACACAATGTGGGAAAGTGAAGTGGGTAAACAAACTAGGATGAAAAACAGCGAATTAAATGATGGAGTATGTACCAGAAACGTACCGGGAGACAAACGGAAAATTGAAACCCAGGAGGAGAGGCAGCAAAGGCAAGAATGAACAGAGTCCATGGTTCATCCAGAGAGGCAAAAACTAAAAACGTAAGAATATAAAAAAAATATGTAAAGCAAAGAACACAGGGAAAACAGGGAGGGGGTGAGGTAAGGTTCGTCATCAGGCAACAGGACAAGTGTCTCCTGACGCGGATCTTAGTCATATGATGACGCGCCATTGGAGCGATGGAGGGGTGGACCGGTAAGCCAGCCTTCCGCTGGCTTACCGGTTCCCCCTATAAAAATTATGGTATATTAACGTATGTGCATGACAAAGAAAAGTGGCTTTTCGACAGTTTGAGAATGACATAGCTAAATCTAAATCAAATTTACTATACTGCCACATCAAAGAGAAGACAGCAATAAAGGTGCAGCTAGTAAGGTAGAATAAAGAAGGAGGAAAGCTCAAAAAAAAAGACCAGGAAGTTTTCGAGGAATTTAAAAAAAGATTTAAGGCGACTTTCTCGGACGAAATAGAGAGAGTACCAGAATGTCAGAGATACAATACACCAACGAGTGTTGGACACACTACACTCGACATGAGAATACGTGAAGAAACTACTGGGCGAGTTAGGTACCTCGAAAGCAATAGGATCAAATATATCTCCGTGGACTCTAAAAAAGGGAGCAGTAGCACCATGTGAACCACTAGCCAACTGGTATTTGGTATTTGTCATAGATGTAGTCACGATCACAGGCCTACAAAGTGTTACATGTTAAAAGTGGTTTCAGTTACTTTAACTTATTTTTCATATATCTGGGATGCTGATCCCAAAAATGATATCAACTTTCCTCTATCAGGTGGGCTCAGAAACCTTATTGTAGTACTTGTTCTACGTCAAGGCGTTGGTTTTGTGCTCTTTGAATTTCAACAGATTTACGATTATTGCTATTTTAGATTAGGCTAAATTGGGATAATTTAGGTAAAGTTAAATTTGTTTATCGTTGCTTAACAATGAATAACTCATTACAACATAATAAAATACAAATAAAGGCTAACTATACTGATACTTCAGTGGTAAACATTCTCCCTCTTGCCAATTACGCATTTTGTGTGTTTATCTAATTATCTGCTGTATCATAAGTGTTTAAGTAATGTTCGGTTATAGTTTACTTTTCTCCGTGAATGACTAATCGTGAAATACTGTTTTTATTGACATTTCTCTTTAGGTTTCTTAATTGATATTTACACTGACAGCGTTGCTGCTTTTCCTCGTAATATTAAGATAATTCCTTGAACATTCTTCAGTCTTTGCGTTTTACCATCATTTATAACAGTAATAATCTGTTACAGTTCCGTAGTGTTCCCATTATTACTTCAGATGTTTTCATTATATTTTTTTTTCAATCCTATCTGTGCGTATTTTTCTGACTGTTGAAAAAAGTTGTTCGATCATTATCGTTTGTGTTGTCAGGTTTACTTTCTGTGTCCCACTTTCCACCCTCCCTCCTATCCATTTTCTCCGACTCAGGGTGGCTTTCACTTTGGGAGAGAGTGGATGGTTAAGCTCTCATTTTTCTTTTAGGAAAAGCCAATTTTTTCCTAGGTGTTTTCGTAACTGAAAACTCAACAACCTTTCTCCCCCTTTCACTTGTTTTAGGCCTAAATAACAGACAAATTTCACCTTTTCATTTCTGAAAAAAAAGACAAGTTGCAAAAGAAGCCAGCATTAAGCGTAAAGCTTCGACATATCCTGATGCAGCAGAACATTGTCTCACTAAAAGCATGCTCTGTAAACTGTCTTTTTTTTACTTTCTTCTGCAGTTCGCTATTTCGGTCTAATTACAGTGTTGTTGAGGTTACAACACCACGTAAACGGAATCGTGACCAGTTCTCTGGTGGAAGTACTTCTTAGAAATTGCTTTCGAAATCAGAAAGGTTGGCTGAAGGTGTCAGAAGCTGGTGTTTTGTCTGAGACCCCATTACTATTACTTAGCAGATTAACGTCGGTGCCATCGGTGTTCTTTGTCAAAATATCTGGTAATGCAAACCTATTTTTTTTTTTTTTGGGTTAGCACTGGCGGAGTCAGTGCACCGAATCATGTAGACGGTGGTTCCCAGAAAAGTCGACTCTTAGGATTCATTAATAGTGCGCTATTCTTACCCTATTCATTATGAGTTATATTGTGGGACAACAATGTCACTTATATTCCATTATATAAGAGAGGTTTAGTTCCTGAGGGAATGATATTTGTCAGCCTGAGTTGCGAGAATTCAGTTAGGTGATGAGAACGTCGTCCAACATTCCACTATGAGTTGAGAAGCTACGGTAACTTGAAAGGTTTCGCTCTTCCAGCTGTCACACACATGGAAAATGGAATTTATGATATCATCATTACAGAGAAAAAGAGAAATCAGGGAGAAGGAAAAGCATGAGGAGGAAGAAGAGGACGTAGAGGAAGAAGTCGACCTGGAGATGGAAGATCACAAGGAAGAAAAAGAGCCTGTAGAAAATAAATGAAGAATAAGAATATGAATAGGTGAAAAAAATACATGTGCTAAGAACATTTGAAAAAAGGAGTAGGAGAATAAGAAGAAATGAGAAAATAAAGATGAGAAAATGAAGGAGAAACTCAATCGGGATGGAGTTAAAATGTAAAAATTAATGAGACAGGTAAACAGACTTGGGTGAGAGCTTAGGCCCCACGTGTATGAGGTTGTTCCTACGTTACTTGAGTGCCTGGGCGAGACCGTGGGGGCAGGCGACGAAGGAGGAGGAGGAAGGAGCTCTCAGAAGTGACGAAGAGAGAACTCTAAGATGTAACGAAAGCGGAAAGGACTTTCAGTGGTGATGAAGAAGGAGACAACTCTCAGAAGTGAGACAGAAACAAGAAATCTCAGAAATCACGAAGGTGAAGAAAACTCTCAAAAGTGACGGAGGCAGAAATGACAAAGAAGGAGGAAGAGAAGAGAACTCATAAGATATAAAAGAGGAACTCTTAGAATTGAGGAAAGAGGATGGTAGAAATGAGTGGAAAAGGAGTGGAATTTTAGGAGTGAGGGGCCATGTAATGTGTGTGAGAAATAGGAGAGGAAAAGTGAGAAGGGGAAGATACTAGGAAGCATATTAGATTAGAAAAAAAATATGACGGGAATAAAAAAAATAGGAAATAGAGGAGAAAAAGGAAGTAGAAAAATACAGAGGAAAGATAGATAAGAATGAGGAAGGGAAAGGGAGGGCAAATGATTAGGAAGATGAAAAGATGGTAGGGTATAAAAATAGGGTTGGAACGAGGAAGAGGAAAATGGGAAGAGGTGAAGCAGGAGGCGGAGGAGGAAGAGGGGATTGTTGGAACGCTGGGAGCCAGGTGCTGAAAAAGTAAATTACCTTCAGGTACGTCCTGATTACCTTTAGGTACGTCCTAATCGATCATCTTCCCTCTGAAGGTCAGAGGTTAATCTAAGTTGGGTAGAGTGACACACAAGCTAATTTATTTTACACATACATATTTACAGTACGTGAGCGATAAAGACACGTACACTGGCGGGCTACATACCTGTACATAGGCCATACACACACACACACACAAACAATTTCTATGGGGCGATACATGCACATTTACCTAGATGATATACACATACTTATATGGGTGATACATATGTACATGGGAGATTCTGTGTACACACATGCACACGGGAGATACATATACGTGTACATGCTTGCAAATATTCACTTACCTGTTACTTCCTCTTGTGGGTTTTGAGACGTAACTGCCAAGTTTCTTGCGCACATTATGAGGAGGGAGCTGAGGTTATGTGACACTTGGATACTTCCAGTGGATCACACATCCAGTTAAAGCAGGGATGGGTTATACTGTGTCAACCAACACTGGGTGCTGGTTGACAATCGCTCCACCGAGTTGTGCCAACTCTTCTGCTTCTCATATGTAATTGTTTGTCAATCAGGAACTCAAAATATCACTTTCATCGCAGATTATCATACATCCCAGATTATACAAAACAACCACAGGGAACACTGAATGATAGCTCTAGATCTTTTGTATTACAACCAGCATTTTGTCAAGAGCTTGCAATTGTGCAGAGGAGTGGAGGATCCCAGTAGGTGTAGACATAACTACTTGGGATCCTTTTCACTCATCTGAATTATTGTAAGCTCTTATAAAAATGCTTGATGCATCACGAAAAGCCTCGAACTATCATTCAACTCTCCCCAATTCGTGGTTGTTTTCTATCTTTTATCGCTGGTTTGCGATTATTGCATCCCAGATTATATACACGGTGGCGCAACCCTTTGGCACCCTACCTTCCTATCTTGTTTACATTCGGTGAAAAAATCATTATGATTTTCTTTTGTTCCTACAATTAGAAAATTTAATACCTGAATTCTGACTCTAACTCCTGTAAGAACACATGTTCATTTGTCTTCATTTCTCCTTATCGTCTTAACGCTTTGATGTTTATTACTTAATGACCTTGCTAGTCCAGCCATAAAAGTCATAATATTTCTTTCACTTAATGTTTATACGCCACCTTCTCTTCCTGTTATGATGATAACATGATCTTCAGCTTCGGGTGTTAAGTTAATTATCATACTTTTGAAATAAGTTGTATCTTTCTTACGCACTGGAATATTGCTTACCACAAACCTAGTTAACATTTTTATATCTTATATCCCAACATAACTCTCGTTTTTTCCTCATCAAAGGCCATCTAATGGAAGGGGTGGGAGGGCTCATGATCCAAGAAATTGTGGCTAACCTTGACTTCCTCGGATCAATCCTGATTACCTTCCATTTCCCGGGAGATGCATGAGCCCCAACGGCTTTAGCACTTCCCTATGAATATAATAATAATAATAATAATAATAATAATAATAATAATAATAATAATAATAATAATAATAATAATAATAATAATAATAATAATAATAATAATCTTCATTTAAGACAGAAAGTGGCCTCTCGCCTTCACATTTCCTCATTAATCTTAACTCTGCTGTTCATTTGTGAAGAAAAAGGAAGAACATGCGAGAGAAAAAATACATTTGTGTTTATAAACTTTCCAAATGCTACAAACTTTGATCCCTTTGCGAAAACTCTTACAACGCTACAAACTTTTGCAAATTTTAGGAGACTTCGGAAAGCGATAAAAACAAATGTAATCATTTGTAAATATTGCAAAACTATTCCAATTTATTTTGTTTTTGTTATTTTAAGATTGAATGACACTGAGTGATCTCGAATGAAACATCACAAATAAAAAAAAACCTGGTTATTACATATATGTAGCTACAGGAGAAGAGCAATGTTCATGGTGCCTCGTGTTCTATATTTGTAGATGCAGGAGCAGGGCGATGCTTATGTTTAAAGGTTGTAGACGCAGGAGCAGGGCGATGCTTATGTTTAATGGTTGTAGACGCAGGAGCAGGGCGATGCTTATGTTTAAAGGTTGTAGCTGCAGGAGCAGGGAGATGCTCGCGTTCAGTGTTTAGAGCTGCAGGTGATGTGCTATGCTGGTGGTGCATCACGTTCAATGTTTTGTAGTTACAGTAGCAGAGCATACTTGTTGTTGTGAGTTGTGTTCATTGTAGCTACAGATGAAGCGATTCACTTAGCAATACGAAATGAATGTTAATTTACCAGCTTATGTATGCTTATGTATATGTAAGCGTTAACGATATGTATATATAGGTATATTATGTTTGAGTATATTAAATTTGAACAATATAGGTATATTATATTTAAAATAAATACAGTGGGAACGAGAACAACATGAATGTCATCCAGGTCCCCATCGCTGTTGGTAACACCCTTCGCCGTCTCGTTACCAAAGCATTAATGTGAAATATTCACACAGATGCTGCCAGCTTTCTTCAGCCAAACCAACGTGAGCTCAAGGTAGTGAAGAAGAAGCTCGTACAGCAGAGGCTTACATCAGGGACTTACCAGAAGATATGACTGTAGTCAAACTAGACTTCAGGAATGCTTTTAATCTAGTGAAAAGAGATGTGGTCTTAGCAACCATTCGGAAGCTTATTCCTAGTCTTTTACCTTTTAATTCAGCTGGTGTCAGCTCAAATTCAACTTCGTTGTTCAACGAGCATGAAATCACTTCGTCAGAGGGGGTCCAGCAGTGAGACCCACTCGCTCCTTTCCCTTCTGCATAGCGGTAAGAGAACACACGTCCAGGTTGAGCAGCGAACTCAATATTGGATACCTGGGTAATGGCCCTCTTGCAGGTACGGAGCAATACCTGATAGCATATGTACGTGTGCATACTTGTATATCTGTGTGCATAAGTATACTTCTGCACATGAATACTTGTGCTTATGTATACGTGTGCATACGAATATTATATACATATGAGTAACGTTGCAATCCCATATGTATAATTTATTAGTGCCAGGATGCACTAGCTTGGTATGAGGGAGACATCACGTCTTGGGTTGCACCTCACCTCTCAAATTCAGTGCAGAAATAACTAAGTTACATTGATACTCGTATTTTTTTGACGATACGATAAACCCCTGAGGGTTATGAAACATTCCTGTGTGACAACAAATCAATATCAGAAGTCTTGAACTAAAAGCAAGATATTAAACTCAAAAATTATACACATGCTCTATAATTAAAAAATGTGAAAAATAGATTATTCAATTGAGTAATCACCCCCTAACATTTTTGTCCTATAAATTTGATTATACTTTACACTAACATGAACAAGTTGTCCCAACCTAATAATACAGAGAGCACGTAAATTCAGTGAATTGCTCTGAGCACTCAAGAGCATGTAAAATTATTGAATTACCAGGTAGTCATTAAACGTTATATACAAAACCAGGATAAATACATATAGTTATCTTAAGTAATCCCCACAGACGAAATAAAATATTGAGCTCTTCTACTTGGTTCTTTGGGGTTAGGTAATATATTCAGGCTAGCTTTACACCCAGTAGGTTGTTCAGCAATATAAAAAAAAAAAAATCTCCAATTCCCCTCATAATGGGCATACGTGTGCCAATGTATGTGTGTGTGTGCGTGTGTGTGTGTGTATGTGTATGTGTGTGTGTGTTTGTGTGTGTGTGTGTGTGTGTGTGTGTGTGTGTGTGTGTGTGTGTGTGTGATGTGTGTGTGTGTGCATACCTGTGCATGTGTACCCTTAGCCGTAGGATAAAACAAATTCAGTGAAAACCTGAAAAATGTGCAACGAATCAGGCGATGTCCATAGAAATTTTAAGTTCCACCTGGAGACCAGCCATTAAATCTTTTTCTTTTTCTTGGAGGATGGTTACTGGTTAGTGTCCTTTTTATATCATGGAGACCAATAGACTGATCTTAACAATACTCATAACAGTTAGTCTGCTAAGCTAGGCGATATTTTAGTGCATAACAACAATTATACTGCTATGCTAGACGATATCTTTGCGTATAGTAACAGTTATACTGCTATGCTAGGCGATATATTTGCGTATAGTAACAGTTATACTGCTATGCTAGGCGATATCAACAGTCATTCTGCTATACGGTATTCAAGATCATATCAACAGTTATTCTTCTATGTTATGAGGTACATTAGCGCATAACTCGAAATATGATTAATTAGTTTATCCCTGAAGGGATACCTGTAAAGTTTACCTGAATGTTATTTTCAGAGACAATAAGACGAAAATTGAAACTTTTAAAGCAGAGACAAACATTTTAGTACTTGTAATAAAATCCTTCCATTTACATAGTTAAAACCATTCCAGCAGGTGCACTTAGTGAATTGCTCATTACGCATAACAGCTAAGAGGCTGTTGACGACAACACAGCTTCACGAAACGACGCAGAATGCAATCAAGATACTTTATCTCTAGAGAAGAGAAATGAAATTGAAGATCTCTCATGTTGTGTCATCCCCCATTAATGCTATAATCACTCTCATACACTATGTATACACCTAGCTGTACGTGCAGCTGCAGCTAGGAGTAATTGCAGATAGTCAGAATTGGTTCCATCATACCTGCAACCAGTGTTGGTCGTCAGAACTGGCTCCTTCATACCTGCAACCAGTGTTGGTCGTCAGAACTGGCTCCTTCATACCTGCAACCAGTGTTGGTCGTCAGAACTGGCTCCTTCATACCTGCAACCAGTACTGGTCGTCAGAACTGGCTCCTTCATACCTGCAACCAGTACTGGTCGTCAGAACTGGCTCCTTCATAAATGCAACCAGTACTGGTCGTCAGAACTGGCTCCTTCATAAATGCAACCAGTGTTGGTCGTCAGAACTGACTCTTCCATATCTAGACGCAGTATTGAGCGTGAGAAATGACTGCTACATTTGAATGCTCTAATTAGCGTAAGTGTTTTGTTTCCAGAAGAGAAGCCGGGTAATGGGGCGGTCAGTTTTTGTTACCGTGGTGCCGAAGGTTTTGCTTTAAATTGCAATCGAACGTTTGATTAAATTTAGTTGTGCTTCTGTGTGGAGTTGGTGTTACGCACTTACGAATAAATACATGAAAAATAGCGCATCGCCGATAGTATGGTGCGCAAGACATTGCAGAGGAGTCTTTAATGAACACATTTTCTTGATAAATTAATCAATGTCTTACCTATAATGGGTATGAATAATTTATACATCGTGTGTCAGAGATAAATTGATAAATTAAGACCTTCGTGACAACGTTTCGCTCAATGAGAGCTTTAACTGAACAAAGCTTTCACTGTGCCAACTTACTTTTAAAAGAGATGTATAGTAACCCTGGAAACCGCATGAAAGTGACAAAATTCTTGGAATTTTGTGTTTCATAATTATTATTATAACCAAAGAAAGCGCTAAACCGACATGGGTCATACAGCGCTGTGTCTCATGAAAAATGGAAAAAATCAAAAAGTTTTGCCAACTGAGCAGAGCAATTTTACTTTCAAGAGAGTTGGACTTTATATAGTGTTTGCATGTGTGATAAATGGGTAATAAGCAAGAGGTAATTGGAATGATTGCAGTCCATTGTTAGGTGTGTGAGGGGCTGGTTATATTGCCTGTTGTAAATCATAGACACAGGTTTATAACTGGAATGCCTATTTTTTCACGAAAATTTGGCATCAGAATTGTGTAACAGATTTAAAAATAAATGATCGTTCCGTAAGTTTTGTTAATAATAGTAATAATATTAATAATTCTACTACTACTACTACGGCTACTACTACTGCTACTGCTACTATTACTACTACTACTACTACTACTACTACTAATAATAATAAAAGATTTGTGGCAGACATTGAAATACTATATACATGTAGTAGTAGTAGCAATAGTAGTAGTAGTAGTATTACTGTTACTACCCCTACTATTACTATTACTACATAATGTTACAACTACTTTTAATAATAATAATAATAATAATAATAATAATAATAATAATAATAATAATAATAATAATAATAATAATAATAATAATAATAATAATAATAATAATTAGTAATTAGTAATTAGTATTATTATTATTAGTATTATTATCAGCATTCGTTATACTGAACACAGACGCATTTGACGTACTCAGAGTTGCTAATGTAAACCTACCTTGTAGCATTTGTATTTGCTGTCATAGGCCTATGCAACTAAGATGCCATATGGCGCCCACCCTCATCCTAGTTATGGGCAAACACACGTGAGTTGTCCTCACTCTCCTATCACCCTCTGTGCTGTACACATCTCCCCTCTAGGCCTCTTACACAGTCTAATGACTCAACTGTACATCTCGCAAATAAACCACAGCTCAACTATTTACTTTATCCCTATTCCAGCTTTGCTAATATTTACTACCTGACTTATATCAGGTTAACAGCTGGTGGCAACAATGGGATATTTAAGGCGCACCTTCACGTGGGATATTTAAGGCGCACCTTCACGTGGGATATTTAAGGCGCACCTTCACTTGGGATATTTAAAGTTCTGCTTCATTGTGGGATATTAAAAACATTCCATCATATTGGGATATTTCAAGCTCTCCTTCACATTTCTCGGGTTTAAAATAACATCTGTGTGGTAATAACATTGAGGTTATATTGCATGGAAGGGTTGGAATAATATTCCAGCAAGTTAAATAGTATTCCTTTAGTTTTAGTTTTTTTTTATTTATGAATGAGATGCTGTTGCTTTTCAAGATTATTATCCAAATTCCATATACCACCCTTTTGGTTATTAAATACTGTAGTGTTTTTATTATGTATTATTACAACTTTTCAAAGGTGAGAAACATAAATAATGATCGTAGCGGAAACTTCACTTTAAGGGAAACTGATACTTCAGCACCACTAAATATGGAGAGTGCTATAGAGGGAATTAAGTTTCGAAATTCCTGTCACTAATATTTAAAGCTATAGCTACCCAGAGACCCAGTGTCTCAAGACTCACTCCCCCACTCTCTCTCTCTCTCTCTCTCTCTCTCTCTTTCTTTCCTTTAGTTTACTTTCCAGTTCTTTGTTACATACATCCTTATCTAGGCAAAATCTAAAGAAGTGTTCCGGGACTACGACCTCATCTCCTCACTTATCTCTACCCCGGTGCATATATCTTGTTTAATACATTCCCGATAATTTCCTTGTTTCCTTCAACACACTGGTGTCAGCTTGTGAGATCATACCTTCTTCATGATCATGGACGTAGCTGAAACAAACTTGGGGGGTTTCGTCCAACTTGCACGTTTGTTGTGGGGGGTTTACAAGGGGGGTCGAAGATGCAAGGGTTTCTTCTAGGAAAGGAGCGTTTACCCTTGGGTGAAGGACGAGGTTTGTCCTAATAGGGTTTTAGCCGTTTCTTACTACACTGGTAGGCAGTTTGTGTATTTACATCCCGTCTCATTGATCCCTAAGTACGTCCTGGTACACTGGTCACAATAGTTAATGTCCATAGACTGACTGATTAGTCCATACCCGTTCCACAGAGTCAGTGTGACCACACTCACAAGTACATTGTCGGTCATTCCAAGCAAATTAGTCAGTTTTGTATCATGTAGACAGAGAACCCATAATACGTCAAACGTAACATGGTTTGTAATTAAACCAAGACAAGACAACCCTTAGAATCACTTTTGGCCTGTGTAGGTTACAAATTGTCTTTTCTTCATTCAATTGGCTTCATTGCTGATAAATTGATAATGCAACTTCTGAGAGAATCCAAACTTAGTGCATTTGTGTATTTTAGGATACCGGGATCTATAGCTTCATAGGTAGTGTTCCTTAGTGGAAGGTTTGAATTAGTTTTGGGCTGTGCGTATCCTAATTTGCAATTTTTATTGAAGAAATGAGGACTAATTTTTATGTGATAACTTGTGACTGCCTCTTCTAATTTGCTTCATATCTTCATTGCTAATATTTAACTGCATTACAAGACACTGATGAAGGCATGAGGGAGACAAGGCATTGATCATGGCATTAGAGAGACAAGACACTGATGATGGTATGAGTGAGGCAAAACACTGATGATGGTATGAGTGAGACAAAACACTGTTAAAGCAAGAGACAGAGTGAGGAGAGATAGTGTGGGTGATCTCAGTGAAGGAAGGCAGCAGCTGGACTGATTCCTTCTTGTTACCCGATGGACCACATTGCCCTAGTAACCTGAGCTGGGTACAAGCAATATTATCTCATTTCAGAGGGAGATGGAAAGGGGGAGAGAGAGGGAATAGGCAAACATTATATGTAAATATACCAAGTTAGACATATGTAGAGCGTTCAGATCACAAAAAAAAAACCAGATTCGATCCCCGGGAACAGAGATGTACGGATGTGTCCTAACACCTACTGCATCACTTCATCTAGCAGTAAAGACATACCTTCAAGTTAGTCTGCTGTTCTGTGTCTCATCCTGGGGAAAGGACCTTTGAAACGACCATCACAAAGAAATAAGCCACATCGTTGGCCTTTTTTGGGGGGTTATCCTAGATTAATAACTTTTCGGAGAAACTAACCCAAATAAACTGTTTTTCTCTTCCCTGGATTATTAACCCTGTGGGATGTATAAAAGTCACAATCCCAAGGCTGCAATAATTCACAAATAACCCGCACTTCGGAGAGGAAACTACAAATGGCGCTTCGGTCCTTCCTGGACCATTGTCAAGTCACAACTGAAGAAGAAAATTGAGAGAAGAATAGAAGACGGGTCGGAAAGAGGGAGAGAAGGAGGTGGAGGACGAAAGAAAGATTGGTCAGGTGCCCCCCCCCAAAAAAAAAAAACCAGAAAATAGGATAGGAAGTCAGTTGCAATAGTAGTAGTGGTAACAGTAATAGAAGAAGTTGTAGTAATAGTAAGTATATCACGGAACGGGGTGAGGTTTGAACCCATGTTTTGTGAGTCCTAACACTCACAGGGTAGTGAGGTAACCACTGGGCCAGCTGGCTCTAATTAGATTCATCCAACTAGGTATATTTCTATACACCACAGGGAGGTTAGAATGGGCCCCGAGTGTGACCACAAATGAATGGTTATTACAGATGAATTCCACACCAGCTTGGATGTGGCGAACTCTCGTTTAAGTTCCCTCAGACCAGCCATCATGACTCACGAAATCGTAATAATACGATTGCAAACAGACCACGGAACGGGTGGGGCTTCAACCAATGGTTTGAGTTTTAAAACTCACTCGCCATGACTTCAAAACCCACCCGTTCCGTGATTTGTTGGCAATTGTATTATTACGATTTTGAGAGAGTACTGCTAGTAGTGGTGGTAATGCAGTAGTAGTAATAATGGTAGTAGTAGTAGTAGTGGACACATGCAACACATGGGCATCCTTATAGAAAGACGTTTTGCCTGAGCATCTGAAGTTATCAACCTGATACACAGACATGTGGATTGAGATTTATGTACTAGAGCTAGGGGAGAAGTGCAGATGCTGAAGACATTACATGTGGGCGGGGCCCACTACTGGACTTAGATCAGGCACATAAGGTGAACAAGTCTCCATTATCATATCTCTGTATTTGACTGAAAGAACCGCTACGAGGCGAAACTGCTCTCAAGGAAAATACTAAAGTGTTTCATGTGTCCTATTCCTCAACTTGTCAACATTATTCCACTGAGCTAATGATAGTAATAGTAATAGAAGTAATAGTAGTAGTAGTAGAAGTAGAAGCAGTCGCAGTATTTTTCATGTTTCCACCGCTTCTGTCGTGCCCTGGACATATATTTGTAAGATTACCAAACGTCTCTCAGAAAAAAATTTGGAAGTTTTCTTAGGATTGAGACGATATTTCTTTCCAGCGTTACTTGAGCTCCACAAAATGCTTCTCCGTCATTGTCTTTGACAATGCTCACACATCTGGTCAAGCTTCCCTTTTGGAAAATTTATCAATGTGATTCAGAGGTAAAACCGCGAGTCCTCCAGAGCTTACATGTAGTTCTGGAGCTGAAGCTTTCCCTCGGTGAGCTGCTTATCGTAAGATCCTCTCTCCTGTGTGCGGGCTATTTGAGTATCTATCTGTCTCAAACTTGAGTTGTGCATCACTTCATATTCTCTCAAATTATATTTTTCCTTTTTATTTCCTTTCCTTTTATTTCTTTCAAATACTCATATATAAAAATGATCATTACACATACTGAGCTGTGCATTTCTTCATTTGGTGTATTTAAGGCACACCTGTGACTAGTTTCGCTGGTTCTTCTACACAGAGTCTTCCCTGAGGACAGAGGCTCTCTGTTAACCTCCTGGTCAAACAAGGTGTTGGTGCTAGCGTCTTGCAGATCCACATTGTAGCCAATACATCTTAGGTAATCAGGCACTTGCAGGATTTACGGTTCCAGTGTTGTCTTGAAACCTTCTACCTTCGCCCAGGCAATATTTCTCAATAGTCTAGTACCACTAATGTTAACGCATTTTTTTTTCCTTTCTTTCCACTTTCAAATTCTCGCAAATGACCTTTGATGAGATACACTGAGAGCTGAGTATTTCATTAAATACTCGAAGATTAAAGTGATCCTTTACACACAGTGATATACGTACCAATGTCACCCACCGTTTTCACATTATATATTTGCACCCATTCCTAAACCATGTGTGTGTGTGTGTGTGTGTGTGTGTGTGTGTGTGTGTGTGTGTGTGTGTGTGTGTGTATGTGTGTTGTGTGTGTTGTGTGTGTGTGTGTGTGTGTATGTGTGTGTGTGTGTGTGTGTGTGTGTGTGTATGTGTGTGTGTGTGTATGTGTGTGTGTGTATGTGTGTGTGTGTGTGTGTATGTGTGTATGTGTGTGTGTGTGTGTGTGTGTGTGTATGTGTGTGTGTGTGTGTGTGTGTGTATGTGTGTGTGTGTGTGTGTGTGTGTGTGTGTGTGTGTGTGTGTACTCACCTATTTACTCACCTATTTGTGGTTGCAAGGGTCGAACTCAGCTCCTGGCCCCGCCTCTTCACTGATCGCTACTAGGTCCTCTCTCTCCCTGCTCCATAAGCTTTATCATACCTCGTCTTAAAGCTATGTAAGGTTCCTGCCTCCACTACCTCACTTGCCAAACTATTCCACTTCCTGACAACTCTGAGACTGAAGAAATACTTCCTAACATCCCTTTGACGCATCTGAGTCTTCAACTTCCAATTGTGACCCCTTGTTTCTGTGTCCCATCTCTGGAACATCCTGTCTCTGTCCACCTTATCTATTCCTCGCAGTATTTTGTATGTCGTTATCATGTCTCCCCTAACCCTCCTGTCCTCCAGTGTCATCAGGCCGATTTCCCTCAAGCTTTCTTCGTAGGACATTCCGCTTATCTCTGGAACTAGCCTAATTGCAAACCTTTGCACTTTCTCTAATTTCTTGACGTGCTTGACCAGGTGTAGGTTCCGCCATGTATGTAAATTCATTTATTAAACAATACGTGTGATACATTCAGAATCGTCTATTAAGTGATATATTCAGAATCGTCTATTAAGTGATACATTCAGAATCGTCTATTAAGTGATACATTCAGAATCGTCTATTAAGTGATACATTCAGAATCGTCTATTAAGTGATGCATATGAAATAATTTAGTGATACATTTGGAGTTATTTAGTGGTACGTGTGAAATAATTTTGTTGATACTTATTTGATTCATTTAGTGATACATGTGGATTTGTTTATTGATACTTATGGATTCATTTAGTGATACATATGGAATAATTTATTAAATGTTACGCGTGTATTCATTCATTACGTGATACACGTGGATTCATTTAGTAATACATGTTGATTCACTAAGTGACACATGTGGAGTCATTTGTTAAGTGATACATGTGGAGTCATTTGTTAAGTGATACATGTGGATTCATTTCTCACTTGTGATGCACTCTCATTAATTTACCGCCACCAACACTGTTATACTAATGTGTAGAGTGAGGTATGTAGCAGATTGTTGTTGTGGTTGTTATTGGTGGTGGTAGTGGTGATTCTGGTAGTGATGCTTGCGGTGCTTGTGATGTTGGTTATGAGTGTTGGTGCATGCTGTGTTAATGTTGGTGTTAATGTTGTGTTAATGTTGGTGGTTAATGTTGGTGTTGTACATGTTACTGGTGGTGGTGGTGCTGTTGTTAGTAGAGGTGGTGGTAGTTTTGGTAACGATAGTGATGTTGGTGGTGGTAATTTTGGTAATGGTAGTGATGGTGGTGGTAGTTTTGGTAACAATGGTGCAGTTGATGGTTGTGGTGCTGTTGATGGTTGTGGTGCTGTTGATGGTGGTGGTGCTGTTGATGTTAATGATGGTGGTAGTGGTGCTGTTGATGGTGGTGGTGGTGCTGTTGATATTAATGATGGTGGTGGTGGTGCTGTTCAGTATGCTGTCGGAGTTTGTGATGTTGATGCTGTGAGTGGTAGTGGTGGCGGTGTTAGTGGTGATGGTGGCGGTGTTAGTGGTGGTTGTGGCGGTGTTAGTGTGGTTTTGATCGTGGTAGGGGTGAATAGACTGAATATTTAATATATCAGTGTTAAAACTGAATATACTAAACACTTGCTGAAATACTGAGTTATATACCTGCTGGTCTGTCTGATACACTGAGTTATATACCTGCTGGTCTGTCTGATACACTGAGTTATATACCTGCTGGTCTGTCTGACACCTGAGTTATATACCTGCTGGTCTGTCTGATACAATGAATTATATACCTGCTGGTCTGTCTGACACCTGAGAGCTTCTTGACACTCAGAGGTTAACTTGTGTTAACTTGATGAGATTTATGAATGTATTGACTTAGCAGTCAAGTTTTCAGAAGTACCCATAACTACTCGTGCGGGTCGATCGCGCGGGTCGACCTTAACGTGATTATAGTTGGTCGTGCAGGTGATGGTGTTGGTGGCGGCGTTGATGGTGTTTGTGGCGGCGTTGATGGTGGGGTGGTAGTGTTGATGTTGGTAGTGGTGTTGATGGTGGGGTGGTGGTGTTGATGGTGGTAGTGGTGTTGATGGTGGGGTAGTAGTGTTGATGGTGGTAGTGGTGTTGATGGTGGGGTGGCATTGTTGATGGCGGTGGTGTTTGTGATGGCGGTGGCGGAGGTGGCAGTGGCGGTGGAGGTCCTGGTGACGGTAGAGCTGGTTGTTTTGGTGGTGGTGGTGGTGCTTGTGGTGGTGATCCTGAAAGTGTCCACAATTGCTTGTTCAGGTCGTCCTGAAAGCGCCTATAACTGCTTGTGCAGGGCTTCCTGAAAGCATCTATAACTGCTTGTGCAGGGCTTCCTGAAAGCATCTATAACTGCTTGTGCAGGGCGTCTTGAGAGTGTCTATAACTGCTTGTGCATGGCGTCCTGAAAGCGTCTATAACTGCTTGTGTAGGGCGTCCTGAAAGCGTCTATAACTGCAGGGTGTCCTGAAGGCCTACATAACTATTTTGCAGTTATGAACTAGACATAAGTAAATAACTACAAACCTTCTCCTCCAGAAAGTCAACACGAGCATCACTGTACGCTCCATTATTTTAGTGGAGAGTACAGTGATGCTCATGTTGACTTCCAAAGTTTTGTCAAATACTCTAAAGCAAGAACGCAGGTACAGCAGGAGTCTGCAATATACCTTTCATGTCGGTGAGACAGCAAGAAATTCATACAGTAGACACAAAATAACACAAAAATGCTTACAGAATGGAAGACGAACGTAACGAATGAGCGGGGCACCACAACACACACTCATACATCATGGACCAGAAACAAACTAATCTTAATGACAAGGAAAGCAACAGGTGTAAATACAGATGTCTTGAGGCTGCCACCATCTACCTCAGCAACACTACAAAACAAAACAGGGTTGAACATTTTGTCTAAATCTATAGAGTAGATATTTTTGGATCATGTTAAATACAAGATACCACAACTCGCCCCTTGGACTTCACCTCTGACAGGCATCCTGAGGAAGCGCTAATCCTGCATGAGCTATACAGCCCCTGAGAAACTGGGGCTAATCAAGATTGGTCCAAGGAAAAATAGAGTAGCTCAAATTCAGTGGATCAAGTGCCCTTCACCAGCATCAAGGCTGGTGAAGGATTATTCTCTCAGTAACTCTGTGTATATAACTTAGGATAATGGCATTACTGCCACGGAGAATAGCACTATCCTGTACCCTTCATCCATGGATGCGATGGGATGTCGTGCAGGTCCGAAAAATTGTTTACCCGTTTTAAACGTTTTATAGAATGTTTATTTATATGAAATTAGTGACGCTAAATATCTGGAGGAGGAGGTGTTGATTCACCGGGAATTCTCCCGGCCCGGGTCTTTACCAGATGGCGACCCGGCTCCGGCTCCCTGTCGTGGGAGTATCGGAGACCTGTCTCCCATGGGAGGGGGTACCCCTCAGCGGCGGGACCAACAGGCCCCAGGCCTAGCCACATTCCCCCACCAGCACGAGGCAGGTAGGTAGATAAATGCTAGGCCTCTCTGGTCTGCCACCTTCCCCGCCCCAAGGGCAGGCTTGCGAGCCGCAGATGGTAGCAAGCTCCAGCCTTGGCACCTACCCTGCCCTAGAAGGGCTGGGCATGGTGATCGACCTAAATATCTGTGTAGTTTTGGTCGTATATTCTACCTTCTTTTTGTTGACATGTCTGGACAAATTATTATTATTATTTTAATTAAACTCTGCTGTCGCATGTAGAAAGTTAATATAAACTCTGTTGTTTATTGCGTTAATATAAATACTAATTATAAAAAACTGAGAAACATTTATTATACCCGATGGTTATAAAAAAAAACGGCGAGGTTGAGCCGGCAAAATAGTCTCCCCGGGATCCGGATAAGTCTGGTATAGAAAGTGGTATTGCCATGGATTAGAGTCCATGGAAATACCGTCCAGCCCTCTTGCTAGGGGAAGAGAGCTGAACGAGGATGGAACTTGTGTTGATAGTATTGTAGATACCAAGGTTAGAATTGAACGAGGATGGAACCTGTGTTGGTATTCCTGTAGATACTACTGAAAGAGCTGAACGTGGCTGGAACCTGTGTAGGTATTGCTGCAGATACCAGGGAGAGAGCTGAACGAGTTTGGAACCGGTGTTAGTATTGGCAGGCGCTTCTAAAATTATATTTGCTCTTGCTAAAGACTCAAATGAAGGGGACCAACGGGACGGGAATCGCTGCTAAAATTAGCTTAGACTTCACGCAGGCTTGACGAGGCTGTTACCACAACCCATCTTCTTTAATTCTGTGCGGATTTCTCATATACGGTTTGCAGGAAATTTCTCTATTTACGTTATGTAGGTTAGGTTAGATTTAGTTAGCTTACATTGTCCACCGTCAGTAAAAAAAATAAGAAATTATACCACAAAGGCAATACATGAAACACAGGATATGAAAAGTTCTGACTCACGAAGAGAAAACGGAGCTCAACCGAGTGCATTAGAAATATCAGTTAGATAATCACTGTTTAAAGGCTTGTTTATCCATGGAAATAAATGGTATAAAATACCGACACAATGGAAAAATAAACACATAAGCAGTATAATGTGATCCTTTATTGACAACGTTTCGCCCACGCAGTGGGCTTTCTCGAGTCACAGACAGATCTACCTGGAAAATGAGCAACATGGAGATATATATAGGGTACAGTCAGGTGGAGAATGCTGGGTCAGGTGGAGAAAGCTGCATGTGAGTCTTAAAAGTAGTGTGATAGTTAAAAACATAGTGTGACTTAAAGGACCTGCAGTGTACCATTCTTGAGTTCTAGGTGGGATAGCGTTGAAGAAGTTTCTTGGCAATAGGTTCAGCTATGTTGTAGAAGCCGTTGTTCTGGTTGAAGTTGTTGGATATACAGATGAGAAGACAACACGCAATACCGAAGAATCCTAGAATCATCATTCATCTGTATATCCAACAACTTCAACCAGAACAACGGCTTCTACAACATAGCTGAACCTATTGCCAAGAAACTTCTTCAACCTATCCCACCTAGAACTCAGAATGGAGACACTGCAGGTCCTTTAAGTCACACTATGTTTTAACTATCACACTACTTTAAGACTCACATGCAGCTTTCTCCACCTGACCCAGCATCTCACTGACTGACCCTATATATATCTCCATGTTGCTCATTTTCCAGGTAGATCTGTCTGTGATCGAGAAAGCCCACTGCGTGGGCGAAACGTTGTCAATAAAGGATCACATTATACTGCTTATGTGTTTATTTTCGCTTGTTTATCCATTTGACTATCTTAGCAACGGTGAAATATTGTCAGATTACAGCTTTTAACATGTAAGAACAAACAACATCGCAAAAGCAGAATAATACAAGGAACGTAACAATAATGAAGACAATGACAGAAGCTCCATAATAAGCTTACATGTGGGAAACGTTTAGGTCTGTGTAGAGCTTTTTCAAGACGTGCCAGTGATGAAACTCTGCACAGAGAAAACGAGTGATTTCATCCACTGTCAGAATCAATGCCTGGAATCATATAACGCCTCTCACAACAACATATAATTCATCCAAATGCCAGTCAAATCGTCTTCGGAGTACAAAAGCACCATAATAAATCAAAAGCGTTGTAAATAATAAAAGCATTACTCTAGAGCATTCGTAAAGAGCATTCCAGAGAGCATCGTTAGAGAGTACGCCTGGCATTTTAGAGAGCGTTCTTATATATCATTCTTAAAGAGAATTCTTATCGATCCCTTCCACTTTCCACTACCTCTTGCTTACACCAGATCCTCTGATGACAGAGGAGATTAGGCTCGACAGGTATTAAACTCCTCCCCATTCCTCTCAAACTCGTTCACACCTCTCGCTGGTAAAGAAAAAACCGAAATACTGTACTACACTCCAAAACGTGCAATAATATTTAACAGCTACAAATAGAATGTTGAACTGAATCTCATTATAACTAACGAATACTGCAACTACTAACTGCAGCTAACGATAATGTTGCAACTACTACTACTGTTGCTAACACTAATGCTGCAACCGCTACCACAGTGAGCTGTATTTTTATTGTGAAACTGTGTACAATAACAGTACGCTGCTACCCAACTCAACATTATAATTACATTAGTAACAAAATCTAGCCATGTTTTACCCTCAATTATTTCATCGTAATGAATTGTTTTTTTTACATCAACTGAAAAAAAAGTGCTATTGCGGGCTACACGTCGTTATTTTGTAGATTTTTTTTAATGTAGAATATAATTAGATTTATAATTAAGTTTTAATTTAACTGAAACGTAATTTTGTGTAATTTTTTTTGTTGAAGTTTTTCAATTAGGGTTTGTGCCAAGGTCATCGTGATCTTGAGATTAAAATAAATTTCTCGACATGATTTGAAAAAAGAGAAAAGAAAAGTGAGTTAAGACCTCTCAGTATCGCCAATGGAAGAAAACACATTAATTGTAGGAGAGCAAGACTTTATTTGGACGTTTCGCTCTTCTGTGAGTGAAACGTTGTCCTACTTATTACTCTGTTGTAAGTGACTTTGATTCTATCACACCTGTCTGCATTTTTATGCCTTTTGTGATATGGTTCAGGTTTGCTTTGAAACCATGGGTTAGGCTTCCTTTCAAACCATGGGTTTAGCTTGCTTTCAAACCATGGGTTAAGTTTGCTTTTAAACCATGGGTTAAGTTTGCTTTCAAACCATGGGTTAAGCTTGCTCTCAAACCATGGGTTAAGTTTGCTTTCAAACCGTGAGCTAGGTTTCTTTTCAAACCATGGTTTAGGCTTCCTTTCAAACCATGGGTTAGGCTTCCTTTCAAATTATGGATCAGACTAGCTTTCAAACCTTCGACCAGACTTGCTTTCAAACCATGGGTGATGCTTTCAAATCATGGGTCAGGCTGGCTTTCCCGTGGGAAAGCTTGATGTGAGGCTGTGTTTACTTCCTGAAAATGATCTGCGCTGATCACCCTCTCGGGTCCTCACACTTACACCAGTTAAACTCCACCCTGCGTTGGAATGGCAGGATTGTTGACAAACATGGGAAGGAAACACTATGTGTCTAGCAAACACTCTTTGAAAGATTACGTATCGCTTGGTGACAAGCACCCACCCTTCCTCCATCTCTCTCTTTCTCTCTCTCTTAAATACACGCACACACACAAGGAACGAAAAATAAATCATCTCGATGTTGAACAATTTAAAGAGGTGATCTCCGTTGATACCGGGGCAATACCAGAGAGCCAAGAAAAAAAGTACACTAACAGGTACTGAATATCATATACACATCAGTGTAAGATATAAAATAACTTTTAGAAGGATTAATCAAAGGTAATAAGACTTGACAAGGAGCCATTATAGATTCTGAGAAAGGGGACAGAAGCACTGTCTGAACAACTGTACAAGATCTACAAGTCAGTAGATACAAAGCAGCTACCAAAGATCTGGTAGACAGCGAATGTAGTCAAAATACATAAGAAATGAGACATAAAGGAAGAATTAAGCAACAGAACAGTATCACTGACATGCTTACCGAGTAGGATAATTAAGAAGTAATAAATCAGGAGGAGGGTGGTAGAGCACATGAAGAGAAGTGGTTTCGTAAGAATAATCAGCACGGATTTAGAGATGGCAAACTTTGTCTTACAAACCTGTTAGAGGTCAATGACAAAGTAACAACAGTAAGACAGGAGAGAGACGGGTGGGTGAATTGTATATTCTTCGACTGCAAGATGGAAATACGTACCGTACCTCGAAAGAGACTGGGACATAAACTTGAGGTTTAGGGTGAAAAAACAGGGGTACAAAGTCTGCAGACCGCACTCAAGGAGAAAGATTTAGGGGTGAGAATTGTTCCAAGCATTTCGCCTGAGGCTCACGTCAAGTGATTAATCTAAGCGGCTAATACACCTTTGGCACATCAAGGAGCAGTTTTCAAGAATCTCAACAAAGATTCATTAATGACCCTTTTCAACATGTCAGACTCATCTTGCAATATTCTGCACCAGTATGTAGCACACACCTGATAAAGTATGTGTAGAAGGTGGAGAAGATGCAAAGTTATGCAACTTAGCAAGTTCCATAGCTAAGGGTAATGAGACACGAAGAGAGAACTAGTGAAAGTAGGCTTCATACACAGTACTATTATGAATAGGTTTGATATTATTGAGCTGAGACTCGACCCCTACAACCACATTTAACAATTATTAGGCGAGTGCATACACACACACACACACTTACGTCTTGAAAAATCTTGTCACCAAGCGAAACTTTGTCAATAAATAAGATTTTCTCTGCACATAGAGTCTTCTTACCCAACTCGACACTGCCTGGTCCTCCTGACGATTTCAAGGAAAATCCTCCTGGAAAACGTGACCAGGTGCGTCATAATCACACCTAGTCACAATACCAGGGGGTGGGTATGATTCGATCATCATAGTCCGGTAGGTAAGCCCCAACATTTGCTCAAGTCGTTCACTTTACGAAGAAAACACCAAACTTGGCGTAGACGCATTTTAAAGTGTTCTCTTTCAAGTAAGGTGTCAGGAAAATTCTCAGGGTTAATGAGTGAAACTCTCAGAGTTAAGTGGACACTGTACTGATTTCATTTTATATAAACCATGATCAGTAAGTTGAAACAAGATTTGAAGCTTCTTTCCTCTTTCTAAATTATGTTAGTAAATAGTATATTAATAATAAAATAAAAAAATAAAAATTCTATTACTTATTATTTTTTATGTACTAGGATCTAAGCACATTTGTTTTTTGCAATATTTAAATTTATTTTGCTTTACTTATAGAAAAAAAAACATGTTTCAAACAATAATTGTTATATGTAAATAATTTTGGTTATTTTCTTTCTTAATTGATAGATAATTACAAAATTTATTCTTCAACCAGTCTTTCTTATGATTGTTTACATACAGCTTTGAAATTTAGAAGTTTTATTACATTTCTTGAAAATAATAATTTTAAAAGTAATATTTGCAAAGACTGTTCACATTAATATAAATAAAGATTAACTTTGTTATGTTGACCAAAGTGTTGAATTCAGTGATACAATGTGCAAATACCACGAGTACAAATATACATTTCCATTAATATACCTGTAACACTCACTTATATTTTATATAAGAGTGTTGAAGAACATTCCTCCAACACAAGATACAATGAAGCAGCACATAACAGGAGCAAATAAGTGTACCATTATAAGTTTTATGTTTCGTATTATAGAAGGAGTAAGACATACACCACATGGAGGTGTTATGGAGATAAAAAGTTGTAAGTAAACTAGCATGGCCGGGTTTTGTGACTGGTCGGTCGTGTTACAGACTTCCATTGAATTCATTATCAGTTTCAGAGTAATGTCATAAAACGATACATTATCTCTGTGTTATATGTGATAGCACAACTGGTTTATGATTTTTTTATTGAACGTTCATTTTTTAAAAAGTTAAATACAACAGTCTGATTTAACTATTTTTGTAACACTCACTTATATAAAATATAAGTGATTGTTTTTTTTTTCAATAAAAAAATCATAAACCAGTTGTGCTATCACATATAACACAGAGATAATGTATCGTTTTATGACATTACTCTGAAACTGATAATGAATTCAATGGAAGTCTGTAACACGACCGACCAGTCACAAAACCCGGCCATGCTAGTTTACTTACAACTCTTTATCTCAATAACACCTCCATGTGGTGTATGTCTTACTCCTTCGATAATACGAAACACAAAACTTATAATGGTACACTTATTTGCTCCTGTTATGTGCTGCTTCATTGTATCTTGTGTTGGAGGAATGTTCTCCAACACTCTTGTGTCCTGGGCTCAACAGCTTCTGCCTAGCTGTGTTATCTCAAGTACATATCTTCAAATTTCTTGGAGTTAAGCAGGATCACGAAGTGCTCTTTGAGATGATACAGGTTAACGTTGATATCATGAGAGATTTTAGAAAGAAGTGCAAACAAAGGAGTGACATCGCTAAACACTTTCCAGAGTTCTCACTTTGATTTGTTTACCTCTCCCTGCGTATACTGATGTTGCGTCTCATTCACTTCGTGCACGGAAGAAGGGCAAAGTTAATTAAAACGTAAATTTAAATCTCACAGTTCATTAATGTTCCTTTGTTATGGAAAGCGATACTGTTGTGGCATGCATTATTTTTAACGTGGCGTCTAGTGTGTGACAGAGGGGTTCAGAGGTGTGATTGAGAACTCAGCATCTCCTGGAGCACCTCACGTTGAACCTTCCCAGGCTCGTTTGCTTACCTCACCATGGTCTGTAGGTCTGTAATATCATTTGCATCTTCACAAGCTCGTTCGCAATTTTTTTCAGAGGCTTTATTAAAAATTTCGCTACATTTTCAATAAACATTTTGATTTTTTTTTATATATAAACTAGCAAAGGAAATCTACTACAAAATTTAATATTATTTTTCGCTTCTCATGGACTCCACCCTCTTAAAATTACTTTTTTTTTTGTACCCAAGATCATCAAAGAACATCTGTGCCCAATCTGAATTGCATTAAAATGTGAAAGATTTTTCTCACAAGTGACAGGACTATCAGGAAAGAGACCTTGTCCAATATGTTTTCATCTTACGACGTCATTTACTTAACGTGAAGCAAAATTATTAGTTTCTTAAGTTTTCCTCCAAGTTTTGCAATACTGTTTTCATTATTCTAAATAAGGTTAGATTAGAAAAAGTAGTTTAGAAAAACGACAAGTTGACACTTGTGCAATATTTCAGTATCTTTATTCTGGAAATGTTTCGCCAGCCAATGGCTTCTTCAGTCCAACGAAGAGATCGGTAAAATATAGGAGGGGTTTGAAGTATTCTGACTGAGGGACTGATTACCTCAAACACCTCCAGACTTCCACTGTTCTCTGCATTGGACTGAAGAAGCTAATGGCTGGTGAAACGTTTCCAGAATAAAGATACCCAAATGTTAGGTTAGGTTAGGTCTGGTCAGGTTTGGTTACGTTAGGTTACGTTACGTTAGATTACGCTATGTTACCTAACACTACATTATGTTATTTTTTTAGGTTAGGTTAGGTAGAGAGTTAGGTTAGGATAAGTTAGGGTAGATAATATTATCCTTTAAAAACGTGCGTATAACAAGAAATAAGCAAAATAGAAAAAAACTACCGCGATTCAACTGGCAAGAAGGCTGGAGAGATCCAGAAAACGTTCACATCTGAACGTTTGTCTCTCGTGGGGCGAGAACGAGCTGGCTTGTTACCTGACATCCCGTCCACTGGTGATAATATTATAATATTTATGTGAGGCGTTAAATTGTACGGGTTATTCAGTACAAGGCGTGGTGGAGGCTCGATTCTTCGTCCGGTTGTGGAAGTGGCGGTTGTGGTGTTGGTGGGACCTACAGTCTTAGTTATAAACAAATAATTACCACAGTAATGGAGTAGTGACGAAGTTAGTAAATAGTGTAGCAGAGAGTTAGTGGATGGCTGTGGTGGTGGTCGTTGTCGTACAGATGATGATGGTGGTGGTGGTCGTTGTCGTACAGATGATGATGGTGGTGGTGGTCGTTGTCGTACAGATGATGATGGTGGTGGTGGTCGTTGTCGTACAGATGATGATGGTGATGGTGGTCGTTGTCGTACAGATGATGATGGTGGTGGTGGTCGTTGTCGTACAGATGATGATGGTGGTAGTGGTGGTCGTTGTCGTACAGATGATGATGGTGGTGGTCGTCTTGTAGATGGTGATGATGGTTGTTTGATCGTCGTTCAGATGGTAGTGGTTGTGGTGGAAGTGGTAGTGATGGAGGTGGTAGAGGTGGTAGTGGTGGAGGTGGTAGAGGTGGTAGTGGTGGAGGTGGTAGAGGTGGTAGTGGTTGAGGTGGTAGTAATGGTAGTAATGGTGGCAGTGTTGGGTAGCGGTGGTGGTAGTGATGGGGGTAGAAATGTGTACTTTTGTGATGCTTTACCCAGACTTGGGAAGAGTTATCTCAACAGTCAACCAACGCTCGGATTCTTCAGAGAAACAGTCATTGCTACAGAAGCGCATGTAGCAGTGAGCGTAGGGCAGCCATGCATGCTAATAAGACCCATGAATCTTGCCCAAGATATATTACACAAGCGTTTAAAATCTGTAGTAAATGGAATAACAAACGAAAATTTATGAGACTGCAAATGAAAACGTTACTGAGAACCTTCCGAAAAATAGGAAAGTCTCTCCTAAAACTTAAGAAAACATGTAACTTCCGATTTATTTGTTTTTTTTCAGTATTCTTTTCTTATTAATATTCTATTTAAAGTTCACTACATTTGTGTAAAAAATATTTAATTTTAATCTTACTTTTAAATTATTAATTGACAAAATTTATAAAAAGCAACGGGAGGATAAGTCCAGGTTTTTGGATGAGTCCTTCACCAGCATCAAGAGGAAAATAATGCAATAAGGTAAAATAATGCTATACTGTTTCTAGATTAAAAGTGGCAAAATGGCCAATCAGAGGAGCCATTCACCAGTAATCATACAGAACCAAAATATTGGAATGGCCTTTGTAGTATTGTGCAGAGGGCACCCACTCATACAAATAGTCTCATGCATGTTTCCCAAGATACATTACAAAAACATCGAAATTTTCAATCTGATCAAGTAAAGCAGTCTCGAGTAATAAAAATGAAATTTGTAATAAAACAAAGAAAAATGCTGCTGAAAATGTTTCAAAATCTAGGAAAGTCTTCTACCCTCGTTACTCTTAACAACATCATAAATCCTGGATTTTTATTCATTTTTTTCCAGTTTACGTCTCATGTTTACACTATATAAAATTCTCTGCAAACCTATAGAAAAAAAACATCTAATTTTTTTGAGAAAAACCTATTTCATAAATTTTCAAATTTGCACCTATTCTTACTAAACTTATGGGTTGTCGTGCTTCTTAAAGAATACATAGTCAAGGATATTTTGAAACAAGTCATAAGTAGTATTCGTTAATTATTGAGTAAAAAATGAATACCATAATTTTCTCATGAAAGCGTTAATCTGATTCACACTCTCTCTAACCTTCCCGTAGTTTTGACCAGGAAAACTCACAGTACTGGTAGGTTTCGAATCCATGGCAAGCTAGTCCTAAACTGGCAGGCCAGGGGTCTAACCACTGTGCTATGCGAGTCCAATAAGATTCACCACAACACACAAGGATGGTTAGCATGGCCTCCACTCTCACTGTTTTTTCAGTCAGGAGGAAAAAATCTGGGTGGTATTTCGCCAATGTTGTAAGTATTCCAGGTCTCCAGTGTTTTAAGGGCTCCAGGTCTCCAGTGTTGCAAGTGCTCCAGGTCTCCAGTGTTGCAAGTGCTCCAGGTCTCCAGTGTTGCAAGTGCTCCAGGTCTCCAGTGTTGCAAGAGCTCCAGGTCTCCAGTGTTGCAAGTGCTCCAGGTCTCCAGTGTTGCAAGAGATCCAGGTCTCCAGTGTTGCAAGAGCTCCAGGTCTCCAGTGTTGCAAGAGCTCCAGGTCTCCAGTGTTGCAAGTACTCCAGGTCTCCAGTGTTGCAAGAGCTCCAGGTCTCCAGTGTTGCAAGTGCTCCAGGTCTCCAGTGTTGCAAGAGCTCCAGGTCTCCAGTGTTGCAAGTGCTCCAGGTCTCCAGTGTTGCAAGTGCTCCAGGTCTCCAGTGTTGCAAGAGCTCCAGGTCTCCAGTGTTGCAAGAGCTCCAGGTCTCCAGTGTTGCAAGGGCTCCAGGTCTCCAGTGTTGCAAGTGCTCCAGGTCTCCAGTGTTGCAAGTGCTCCAGGTCTCCAGTGTTGCAAGAGCTCCAGGTCTTCTGTGCTACAAGATACATTTCCTCTCTGTTTCTGACGCTACAAAGTTTAGTTTGTTATAGTTTTCAGTGTGGCAAAGATTTACTTCCTTCAGTTTGTCCTCACTAGTCTGGTCTTTTATCTCATGTAATATCCAATGGGTAAATCTCTGGAATTTCTTCCGCTTTCGTACGTGTTTAAGGAGATTTGGGTTGCAAGCTGGCGCTACATACTCTAGTATTGGCCTCACGTACGTGGCATGTATTATCACGAAAGTCTCCTTTTTAAGATTCCCGAAAGTTGTTCTTTTGTTTGCTAGCGTTGTATACACAGCTGATGTTATCATGTTTATGTGAGCTTCCGGCTCACATAAACATGCTCGCGCAGGCGCGCGTTTGTGTGCTTCCATGTGTACTCACCTATATGTGGTTGCAGGGGTCGAGTCATAGCTCCTGGCCCCTACTGGGTCGCTACTAGGTGTGTGTGTGTGTGTGTGTGTGTGTGTGAATACGCATGTATGTGTGTTTGGGGAGGGGCAAATACACTTAAGCACTTATTATTATTATTTCTTATTGTTATTATTATTATTATTAATGAAGAACGCTAGACCATAATAACCATACAGAGCCTTGGGAACGAAAAGGTGGGAACGCCTTCACGTTCGTCGTTCCCAGGAAGAAAACAAGGAGCCCTTCACCTCAAACTTCCTCTCCACTTCTACTGTCTGCTGAATTGTAATCGCCTCTGCATTCAAATGATGAAGCCTGCTGAGCAGGAGAAAGGTTTCCTCAATAAAGATGCCCAAGTGTTTTAAATGTGTCTTACTCGTCGACTTCTCGGTAATCTTTACCGTTTTTAAAATGAGAACATTGAACTTTTTTCATGAATCGCAGTATTGGATTCAAGCTGAACAAATTTAGAATCAGAAATTATGTACGAAAGCCCTGGCTTGGCAATAGAGTTGTAGATGAATGGAACACACTTTCAAGCAGCGCATGAGTGAGAGTGTGAGCTGGACCTGCCTAACACGGGCCAGTATATGACGCATTTGCAACACCTGGATATCTTTTCTGGGGAGAAACACTTGGCCAGCACAGCAGATTTCTTCAATCTTAGATTAGATTAGACTGGAAAAGTCTGCTTTGCAGGTGTACAGGTGAATCTCTTGCAATGATACGCAGGTTTTGCACAGTGGTATATAATTCCGATAAGTTATATTCGTTATACGAATGGATATCTGTTTTATTTAGACGTTTCGCCCTGTACCGTATTGATAAAGCAGCTGGATGGCAAAAGTCTAATTAAGAATGATACCCAGTTGTTGCACATGTGCCTAATTATTCAACTTGTTGTTATTATATACCATTAATGTTATGATACTTGTGAGACACAGCAACACCATGGAATCTTGGTACAGAAGACGTCTCCACAACTACTTACTACCTCTGGCCCAACTCATGGAAGTGACCTACTTCCACTGGGAAATCCTGCCTACCAGTGATAATGCCTTCATCTCATCTAACTCCAGTATATAAGCTCAGTTCCTCATATCTGTGATCCAGATTCATGAATACTATGTTACTGAACACCTGCTCCTAGGCTGAGGGACTGATTACCTCGTCTTCTATCACTTTAGTCTTCTATTTTGTGTCCGTTCTGTACTGATAAAACCACTGGTGGGCGAAACATCATAATAATGATGCCCGGTTATTTCATGTGTGTATATCATTAGTAAGAGATTCTTTAAGACAATGGTGCTCATCACCTGCTCCTGGGCTAAGGGATTGATTACTTCGTCTTCTACTATCTTCTATATATATTTTTCTAAAGTCTTCAGATTATGTCCATGTATTATATTGATAAAAACCACTGGATGGCGAAACGTCTACAAAGTAAGGATACCCAGATGTTGACATATGGTTTAGAGAACCGACAAGTTGATAAATTTGACACATATGCAACATTTGGGTATGAATAAAGATACCCAAATGTTGCATATGTGTCTAATTTATCAACTTGTCGGTTCTCTAAACCATTCATCTACATATGCCTAGTTCGTTAACATTAGTAAGGCCTCATTTATATAATGCTATTCAATTCTGATCTCCATAGTACAGAATGAATATAAATGCACTGGAGAACATACAGAGAAAGGATGTAGAAAAGTACTGGTTCGGGAAGAGAGTTGTATATGAGTGGAACAATCTGACAAATAGGGTCATAGAACCTAAATACTTGGGGAAGACTTTAAAAATAGGTTAGACGATTATATGAGTGAAAACGGGTGGATTTGAGAGGAACCTGCACTGATTCAGTTATAGGGGTTACTGATGCCAATTTCCCTTGGTTAATGTGATGAATTAAACACTTGTCAACACTTGGGTATCCGCAAAACATGACTTGATAAAACTCCAGACAACGAAACATTAGTTGATAGAGCTCTACATAGCGAAGCATGACTTGATAAAGCTTTAGACATGACTTCATAAAGCTCTAACAGGGCGAAACAAGATTTGATAAAGCTAAACAAAACGCAAAACAATACTTGACAAAGATCCTCACAGCGCAAAACAAGACTTGATGAAGCTCTACACAGAGCGAAACGGGACTTTTTAAAGCTCTACTCAGAACGAAATAGGACTGGATAAAACTCTACACAGAGCGAGAAGCGCCCTATAATAAAGAATCGCACCAAATATCAGTTTACCATGACCTTCGAAGCCTTTTTTTATTAATATTAGCATATACAAGTTTTCGCCTAAGCTTAATAAGCTCCGCTCTCTAGATATCCAGTGAGACACCTAGTAATATTTCAACGATAGAGACAGATGGCATAAAATACCGACACCATGGAAAAATAGACACAAATGCGGCATAATACGAACTTTTATTGAATACTTTTCTCCCCAATCTGTTCGTGACTTGATAAAGCCCACTGTTTTGCAGAAACGTGCTCAATAAAGGATCGCATTATGCTGCATTTCTCTCTCTCTCTCTCTCTCTCTCTCTCTCTCTTCTTATATATATATATATATATATATATATATATATATATATATATATATATATATATATATATATATATATATATATTATTCATATATATACCCACAGATAAATAAACTTTTATTTCACTACTGATAGATAAATCCGTCTCTATCAATAGATAGTCTTGTTCTTGTGAAGTATTGTTCTTCTTCTCATGTTTTTTTCGCTGTGTTGATACATCTCAAGCTGAGATTTATTTATCGTTTATAACAATAAATAGAGAATTTATGAAGTTTGATTTTCTGAAGAAAGAGAGAGAACAGAGAGTGAGAGAGAGAGAACAGAGAGAGAGAGAGAGAGAGAGAGAGAGAGAGAGAGAGAGAGAGAGAGAGAGAGAGAGAGAGAGAGAGAGAGAGAGAGAGAGAGAGCAGCATATTAGCGTGGGATCGACCAGTGTTCAGACACCAGGACTTGAAGCTGCCATGCCCGGACTCTCTTTCCCAACACCAAAACGATTCCTTCCCACTCTCCAGCACCCCCTTCCCTGACCTCCAGCACCCCTCCCCTGACCCTCAGCACCCCTCCCTTGAGCTGCAGTACTCCTCCCTTGTTCTTCAGCACTCCACTCCTGACCACTATCATAACCCCCTTCTTTCCAGCGCGTTTTTCCAGCACCTCGTCTCGAGTGCTCCTCCCCCTCCCTTCAGCACCTTTTTCCAGCGCCTCCTCCAGCACGCCTTCTCCCCAAAACCCCTTCTTTAGCACACTTTCTCCTTTATCCCCTCTCCAGAACCACTTCTCCAGCACCCCCTCTAAAGCACTCTTGGAAAAATACCCGCCCCTCTCCAGCACCCTCTATAGCAAACCCTCTCCAACACCCAGTAGCAATAGTAGTAGAAGTAGTAATAGTAGCATAAGTAGTAATAATAACAGAAGTAGTAATAGTAGTAGAAGTAGTAATAGTAGTAAAAGTAGTAATAGTAGTAGAAGTAGTAATAGTAGTAGAAGTAGTAATAGTAGTAGAAGCAGTAATAGTAGTAGAAGTAATAATAGTAGAAGAAGTAGTAATAGTAGTAGAAGCAGTAATAGTAGTAGAAGTAATAATAGTAGTAGAAGTAGTAATAGTAGTAGAAGTAGTAAAATTAGTAGAAGTAATAATAGTAGTAGAAGTAGTAATAGTAGTAGAAGTAGTAATAGTAGTAGAAGTAATAATAGTAGTAGAAGTAGTAATAGTAGTAGAAGTAATGCACCAGTCTTTGTTCGCTTTTTATTTATTATTAATACTATTACCTATTACTTCTGTTACTACTACAACTACTAATATTACTACTGCTGCTGCTGATACTATCACTTCTACTACTGCTACTACTACTACTACTACTACTACAGCTATTACTACTAATACCAATAATAATAATACTGCTATTCTGTCTTGTCTTCCATCTCCCATTTCCTCACCTGAATTCTGATTTTTTTCTCACAAATATTTTAACGCTCCAGACGTCTCCCATCGAGATAGGATGACCCCAAAAAAGGAAGCACATTTACCATCACTCCTGCAATAGCTGTCTTGACAGAGGTGCGCAGACATCACTGTTTACATGCCCATCCTAACTACAATATCCTTAGTCGTGACATGATAATGGTCCGGCACTGACCGAAAGGGTCTATAACCTGTTACGATCATTTGTGTGTGCCGCACTTTGCCCCACAATTATTATTATTATTATTATTATTATTATTATTATTATTATTATTATTATTATTATTATTATTATTATTATTATTATTATTATTATTATTATTATTATTGGTGGGATAGTTACACATCATGGCCATTCAGTCCTGAAGGAATAGAAGGAAAATCAGGTTTGATCCGAGGGAGTGTTCCAGTTTCTTGTATCAGGTAATCCGACCCTCCAGGTTTAGCTCTCACTCAAAAATTATTTTCCAACTTTAATATTATATCTCAGCTGTTCCCAGGAACCTTTCAGCTACTCCCAGAACCCTCTCAGCTTTTCCCAAGAACCTCTCAGCTGTTCCCAGCAACCTCTCAGCTGTTCCCAGGAACATCTCAGTATTTCCCAGGAAAATGTGAGACTTCCCAGAAATCTCTCAGCTGTTTCCAGAAATCTTTCAGCTCTTTCCAGGAATCTCTCAGCAATTCCTTGAAAATTTTCAACCGTTTCCTGGAATTTCTTAGCAGTTCCAAGAAGTTTCCGTAGTTCCCAGTAATTTCTCAGCAGTTCCCACTAATCTCTCAGCAGTTCCCAATAATCTCTCAGTAGTTCCCACTAATCTCTCAACAGTTCCCAGGAATCTATCAGCAGTTTAGGAAGCTCTCTCGTTGCGTACTAGTATACTTCTCTCGTTTTTGATCAGAGTGGCACTAGATTTCGTCACTCACAGCCACGTTTGTCTAATAAGTCTCTGTTCTGGCTACTTGCTCTGACCAGAGGTCACACCAAGTGGCTAGAATAGAGAAATACAGCACCCTTACCAAGTGATCAAAGGCTTGATTGGCTGGTTGATTTAATAGGTTTAAAGCCAATTAACTAAACGAGGGTCATTACGGCTGCATGTCACCTGTTATACCCCCAGTTAAGGGTACTCTAACACCCAATATGGGGATTAAACTGGACGTGAGAGATATACAATACCGACAAGTGGCAAAACTAAGGCCCAAAGGCAGTATGGACACCATGAAGATATTGGAGACAAAAAGTTTTCAAGTCTAGGGAATAAAAGAGTTTACTCTGCCTATTTTTTCATGTCATGCATAACACAAATTCTGTGTGTGTGTGTGTGTGTGTGTGTGAAAGCGCATGCATACATAAATGTCCCTCTTTGAATTCACACTGCTGCTCTCAGTGAATACTCGTTAAAACAGATACAATTATAATACTAACAAAGTGGTTCAAATGTCAACCCTAATTGCTGAGACTGATGGTTTTGATAGTGACTGCAGTATTTTGAAAGTGACTACGGTGTTTTAATAGTGACTGTGTTGTTTTGATAGTGACTGTGGTGTTTTGATAGTGACTGCAGTATTTTGAAAGTGACTACGGTGTTTTGATAGTAACTGTGGTGTTTTGATAGTAACTGTGGTGTTTTGATAGTGACTGTGGTGTTTTGATAGTGACTGTGGTGTTTTGATAGTGACTGTGGTGTCTTGATAGAAATCGATGAAGTAGTTTTGAGGTGGTCAGTACCTCAGTCTGAAGAGTTCTGTTCCATAGTCTGTAATAATGTGAAGATGAAGAATGATAATGGAGACTTATATTCCATCAATGGTGAGATGTAGAAAATCTTGAAGACTACAGAAGAGGCGGAGCCCACTAGCAGAAGAGTATAAGACTGAGAGGTATTGTAGCAAGGCCCATGCTAAGCAGGTCTCTCTCAATGCCAACCTTTCTCACTGGTAACTAGGCAACAAAGTTTCTGAAGATGTCTTCTCTTCCAAGATATTTATATATTTATAAGCCATTGAAGTTATATAAATCGCCATTCACATACTTCAGCTTCACATTGTTCCAGACTATGAAGCTGAACTATCCTTCAGGCTGAGGGACTGACAACCTAAATACTACTTCGTCGAGGGTGGTGGATTGGTTACACCATCTTTACACGTCCACTGCTTCTGCTGTCTCCTCTTTATTCGACTGAAGAATCCATCTGTGTAGGCAAAACGTTTCGGAATTAAAATACCTAATTGTTACACGTCGGTCTTACTTAACTACTTGTAGGTACTGTATAGCATTATTATATTCACACGTCATCAGGATCCTCGGTCATTCACTGCATTATTATGAATCTGGGTCATTCATTGGGTCATAATAATCCTAGGTCACTCACTACGTCATCATGATCCTAGATCGTTCACCAAGTCATCATTATCCTCGGTCATTCACTACATCATTATGATCCGAGGTCATTCACTACATCATTATGATCCGAGGTCATTCACTACATCATTATGATCCGAGGTCATTCATTACATCATTATGATCCGAGGTCGTTCACTACATCATTATGATCCGAGGTCGTTCACTACATCATTATGATCCGAGGTCGTTCACTACATCATTATGATCCGAGGTCGTTCACTACATCATTATGATCTGAGGTCATTCACTACATCATTATGATCCGAGGTCGTTCACTAAGTCATGATGATTCTTGCGATGTAATTTCAAGCTTGAATATCACGGGAAGGAAACAGTGAAGGAAGAGTTTAGTGAAGGCAAGATGTCTTCTGCCAGGAGTCTCTCCTGGTCGGTCATTTTATAGTTTTTTTTTCCTCTCTTCTCCCCTCTCTCCTTTCCTTTACCTTCCTACTACTCTCCTCTTCTCCTGTTGCCCTCTTCTCTCTCTCTCTCTCTCTCTCTCTCTCTCTCTCTCTCTCTCTCTCTCTCTCTCTCTCTCTCTCTCTCTCTCTCTCTCTTTCTCGTACCATCTCCTGCCATCTCATTTTTTTCCCTTTTCTGACTAACCCTCTTCCATATAATCCTTCCTCATTACCTTACAATACCCTTCCTGCAACCCTCCTCTCCTGCAGGAAAAAAAAGTGTTAGAAGACTTCAGTCCTTCTGGATCGTCATATCATGAATCCGACAATAATTCAGGCCAGTATAAAAACCTCCCTTACCTACCAGAATGACTTCCCCGTGTAAGAAAACACCTGAGTTCTGTATAAGAAACTCCAGTACCTGCTAAAAAAATAATATCCTTTATATGAAAAAACTTCAGTTTTGTGTTAGAAACTCCAGTTTCTGCTGGAATGTGAAGTCCTATGTGCGAAAACATTCCAGTCAAATGTGAGAAGCTTCAGTACCTGCCTGAATCTCATTCACTGTGTAGAAAGACACACTCCAGCCCTGTTTGCGAGACCTCGATACCAGCTGGAACCTGGTAAAAGGTATTAATTACCAATCAAATACAATAGCCTAGGCAGGGAAAGACGCTCTTCCGCAATGTAACCATTATATAGAATAGTGTAGTAGCACACTACGAGTGTTCTCAAACTATAACTATCATACAGAGTAATGTAGCCTCGCACTGCTAGTGTTCCCAGATTAAAACTGCCATATAGCTGCACATTGAGGGTATTCTCACACTGCAGGTATTCCCACACTGAGGGTATTCTCACACTGCAGGTATTCCCACACTGAGGGTATTCTCTGTTACGGACATAGCCTGTAGACCACTTCGTTTCAGTGCTTCTCGTAACAAAAGAAAAAGATTATCACATAAGAGTCACCATACACAGGGTTCACTTGTTAAAGAAAATGAATCTATTAGATTTCTGCTCGTTTTATTAACAGTGTTAATAATCACTTAAACTTTCCATAGTGAATTAAATAATTCAATCTTTAAAATAGAATTTCTCATATTGCAATCACTACGAGTAAAACTTATATCAGTACAGTTAAAATCACACTTATAATACATTAAATTATTGTAACTTGCACTAGACAGTTTCTAGACTCCCTCACGAGTAGTCGCAATATATATATATATATATATATATATATATATATATATATATATATATATATATATATATATATATATATCCAGAGGGTAACGCATGCTGCATACTCGGCTCGCGTCCGGCTTCGGAGGAGCTGGAGGAGATTCATAATCTTTGACATATTGTACCATTGTATTCATGTTCATGTTTGTGTGTTTTATAAATGTATTCTGTCTATTAATAAAGCATTTATATATATATATATATATATATATATATATATATATATATATATATATATATATATATATATATATATATATATATATATATATATAAGTACAGAGACAGGTATTTACAAGTCTAAACGACACACTGACGCAAATAACAGAGTTCTTCCAAGGGGGTCCATTACTCCTTAAACTTTCCCTATATCAGAGTCCATAAAACGTAGCACTTAGACTCTTTAAACTCTTTCCTAATTTTGTCAAGAGTTCTTACTCCTTCTCAAGCTGGACAATACCCTAGTAAAGGGCTTCCAAGACACTGAGGACTTCTGAAGAAATGTAGAGTGGCTAAAAGCCAGTTTCTCCAGTAGATGCTTCCTCTAGTAAGGGAAGTTGTGAACTGACCAAGGTAAGGCTTTACCAGCCAACCTTAACTCTATCTGAGAAGAGGTTGAGCAACTCGAATTGTCTGCTGCTGCTTAACCCTGCTACACCAGCACTTTAAAATATTTAAACATCCTACCTATGTACAAAGCTAAACGAATCATGGCCAGATAATATTATAAAGTAAAGCATCCTTATTTTAGCTACTAATAAGGATACCAATAATATAATATTAAGTGAAAAAGCGAAATTATACATTAAACAACTGACCCTTTGAAAAATGACGAACAAAGGGTGTAACATTCTCACACTGCAGATATTCTCATACTTAGGGTATTCTTACACTGCAGATATTTTCACACTGCAGGAAGTCTCACACTGAGGGTATTCTCACACCTCAGGTATCATATAGAACAGTGTATCAACACACTGCAAATGTGCATAATTTTGTCCAGAACAAGCAAAAGCCCATTCTCCATCTCATCCCTCTTCCTCTGCTCCTTTTCCATCTCTTCTCGTCCCCCTCCCTCATCGGTCCTCTCCTTCCTCATTCACTTTCCTATTATGCGGTTCTTGACGCACACCACACATTCCGCTTAAGCTCAGCGGACTGAGGTTAGAGGCTCCACCACTCCCTGGGCTTCACAAAATACAGACAAACTTACTTGTAGTTAGAAAATCAGATCTACGTTAGCAGTGTTCCATCATCAACAAGTGAATGGGAAGCACTAAAGATGATTGATTGATTTATTGGATTTGAATCCTATCGCCTGCATGGAACATGTACACCACCAATGAAGGATACACACCACTGAGTGTATATACACCAAGAGATTCACACATCTCAGTATGTATATACCTGGTGATACATTTCTCTCAGTGAACATGTATTTTCATATAATGTATGCTGTAGCATATAGTGCCTCCTGGAACCTGGTAAAGTTCCTGGTAGCTGTAGCATACACGACCTCCTAAAACCCAGTAAAGTTCCTGGTAGCTGTAGCATACACTTCCTCCTGAAACCCAGCAAAGTTCCTGGTAGCTGAAGCATACACTACCTCCTAGAACCAAGTAAAGTTCCTGGTAGCTGAAGCATACACTACCTCCTAGAACCAAGTAAAGTTCCTGGTAGCTGAAGCATATACTTGGTTGCAATCTTTGCGTGGTATTTGGCAGACTCCTGGTGTGTCTTGCATAACTGAATGCTTGTGCATCTTGGAAAAGAGATTACCCAGATTGTTGGGATAGAACGTGATTATGTTGGTCACTTTGTTAAGACAATTGATTGTACCCCGATGGTAAAGTACGATGAGGTGAGATTTGCTGGATGTAGTTGAGTTTTTAGAACCGAGGTTTTGTAATAGTTGATATTTGCTTTCTTTTCTCCTTGTTTGATAAACCAGTCGGGGTATCCTAATTTAAAGAATTCTGTTCTGATAGTTTCTTTTTTTCATGGTCTAGCTTTGAGGGGCTGCATATCCTGAGTGCAAAGGATGATGGCTGTAGACATAAGCATAGTTGGCAGAGTGAGTAGGCTTCCTATAATCTGAAAACTCAACCTGATCCTTATTTCTGGTGATGAGAACATCAAGAAATGGTAGTTTATTGATTATCATTCAACTTTTAACTGTATAGAGGGAACAAGGTGATTAAGATTTCGTTGTTTCATTGCATGGCATTTAGCTAAATTAACTTTAATCATCCGTCTATCACTCCACTTGCTAAAATTATCCAAGTTATCTTGTAGATATTTAGTGATATTCATATTAAAAAAAACACGTTGTTTTATAGTCATGTTTTTATTAATGCTGGTAAATTATTTATATACAATAAAACATTACTGAGGTAAGTGGTGATTCTTGCGTCACACCACTTGTGACATCTCAATCACCACCACATTGTTACACTCAAACAAAAATTTATTTTGCATTGTGTGTTAGCGTTTGTGTGTGTGAGGGTTTGTGTGTGTGTGTGTGTGTGTATATGTGTGTGTGTGTGTGTGTGTGTGTGTGTGTGTGTGTGTGGTGGCGGAGGTTATCTGTGTACCTCTCCTTAGTCATCACTATCCGAAACCTTGACAGAAACAATCAACGATACGGGATCAACGCACTTCCTCCTCCTCCTCCTCTCCTTCACCCCTCCTCCTCCTCTCCTTCACCCCTCCTCCTCCTCTCCTTCACCCCTCCTCCTCCTCTCCTTCACCCCTCCTCCTCCTCCAATTGCCAGGTCACCTCATGGAGAAGACCTGGACCAGGACCCGTTATGGCGAACCTACCTGTACCTGGACTTCAATAACAGCAGCAGCAGCAGCAGCAGCAGCAGCAGCAGCAGCAGCAGCAGCAGCAGCAGCAGCAGCAGCAGCAGCAGCAGCAGGAAAGTTACAGAAGATAGAAAAGGTGAAGAAAATTTCAGAAGACAAATAAAATGAAGTTAGAAAAGGTGACGAAAGTTACAGAAAACGGTGAAAGTAAAGAAAGTTGCAGGAGACAGATAAAATGAGGAAAGTCATAGAGGACAAGGAAGGTGAAGAAAGTTACAGTGGTATGGGAAGGTGAAGAAGGTTATAGAAAATAGGGAAGGTGAAGAAAGTTATAGAGGATAGGGAAAGTGAAGAAAGTTATAGAGGATAGGAAAGGTAAAGAAACTCATAAAGGACAGGGTAGGCGAAGAAAGCTACAAAAATTAGCTATAATTTGCTTTAATGATTTGGCAGATATTAAGTATCTTCGAATTATATCTAAGTCACAGCACCTCGACACAGAGATGGAATTCATGTCAGACATGAGGGAGCTGCACTACAAAATGTGATTTTTCTGAGAGTTGCAGAAGACTCGTGACTGAAATATGAAGTGTGCAAAGTTGAGTCGTCAGCTTGAAGTGGATGACGTTGAACATATTTTGACGACCCTCAAAGAATATTTTGTATGTGTGTTTGTGTGTGTGTGTGTGTGTGTGTGTGTGTGTGTGTGTGTGTGTGTGTGTGTGTGAGTGTGGTATCCCATATTTAATACCTAAGTTATCTGAATATGCTGTGATTTAGTCCCTTAGCTTACCATTGTGTGGTTTATTTCTTTCAATGAATATTAACGCTTGTGAAGCGTCTTCAGAAGAAAACTGACCCAATTATGCATATATATTTCCTATTTTATCGAATATTATATTGCTAATTTTATTTTCGTTAATAGCTAATGTGACAATATTTTGCTTTATAGCAATTTTTGTCTTATATATTTAGCTACATTAACTAGTATGATATACAACATAAACTACACTCTCTGTCATAACAGAGTTTTTCCATTCATTTTCTTTTAGTTTCCCTTATCTTCCTGAAGACTAACTACTGAGCGACGGAAGTATCTTTACGTCCCTCCTGGACACGTTAGTGTAAAAATCTGCATCATTTCCTGTCTTTTTTTTTAGCGAGATCTTCGTTTCACTTTGTGTCTTTCAGGTCACGTCTTACTTCCTCATAGATTACTTTTCTCTTCTCAGGTTTACTTTTCTAAATGTTCTTTGTACTGGTGCGTTTGAATGCCTTTTTGATTTCCTAATTGCTGACATAACTGATTACCAAGTTAACTAATTGATTACCTAGTTAACTAATTGATTACCTAGTTAACTAATTGATTACCTAGTTACCTAATTGATTACCTAGTTAACTAATTGATTACTAGTTAACTAATTGATTACCTAGTTAACTAATTGATTACCTAGTTAACTAATTGATTACCTAGTTAACTAATTGATTACCTATTTTACTAACTAATAAGTTACATAGCTCTGCTCCTCCCACTTGAAATTGTTAACGAGATCGGTAACTAAATACTTAATCAAAGAAGAAATCAAAGCGGTAATCGGAGGTATTCAAATAGATAATTAATCATTTAATTAAGTAATGGAATAGGTAATAAAATAGGTTTTCAAATATACAGTCAGAGAAAGAATGTAAAATTTTAATAATAAATTCGCAAATAGGTAATCAGTTAGAATTATCAGATAATCAGATAAATGATCGAGTAGGTAATGAATTTGATGATAATTTAGGTAATCAGATATTTATTCAAAAATATATTGAAACAATATCTGATTACCTAAATTATCATCAAATTCATTACCTACTCGATCATTTATCTGATCATCTGATAATTCTACCTGATTTCCTATTTGCGAATTTATTATTAAAATTTTACATTCTTTCTCTGACTGTATATTTGAAAACCTATTTTATTACCTATTCCATTACTTAATTAAATGATTGATTATCTATTTGAATACCTCCGATTACCTCTTTGATTACTTCTTTGATTAACTATTTCGTTACCGATCTCGTTAACAATTTCAAGTGGGAGGAGCAGAGCAATGATTGTGGAGTGCCACGTACAGTGTTAAGTAACAAAGACCTTCCTCTGGATCCAGTGCCACGTACAGTGTTGACTTCTGGATCCTTTGCAAGTAGTCAACAACTCTCAAAGAAACATTTTATCGAGGTTCTTTCGCATATATTTTTTTTCACTTTGTTGACTGGTTCTATCATCTTTAAACGGTGAAGATGTAACGGGTTTAAAAAAATAGAACCCTGTATTCAAGGTTCTCGCGACTCTTGATAACGCGAGTAGCCATCCTGTAATCTTGCAATCTCTGAACCCAGTTGGGTCTTGTGTTCCCTCTACTGGTGTGTGCTTAGGCACTTTTTACTATACGATTTTTGAACAATTTATATGTAAATTTTAATGGAAAAAATGAAAATTCCGGTAAAGGGTATGAAATTTTGTCAAAATAGGTTAAATGCTGAATGTGTGTGTGTGTGTAAGTACTCGCCTACTCACCTATATGCGGTTCCAGGGATCGAGTCACAGCTCTTGGACCGTCTCTTCGCTGATCTCTAGTAGGTCCACTCCCTGTTTCTGAAGACTTGCCGTACCTCTTTTTAAAGCTATGTAATGATTGTGTGTGTGTGTGCTCACCTATATGTGGTCCCGCCTCTTCGCTAGTCTCTACTAGGTCACTCTCTCCATGCTCCAAGAGCCTTATCATACCTCTTCTTAAAGCTATGTATGGATCTTGCATCCACTTCTTCACTCTCCAGATTATTCCACTTCATGACAACTTCAAAGCTAAAGAAATACTTCCTAACATCCCTATGGCTCATATGAGTTTTCAACTTCCAGTTGTGGCCCATTGTTCCTGTGTGCTATAACGCTGAAAAAACAGCGAAAACAGTTTTTACAATCACAAATAACAGAAGTACTAAACAGTAACGTAATATAAATAAACTGAAGAACACCAAAATACAAACAAATATCAAAGTAACGTTGTTAATAACATGAAACCCTAAGGAATATTAAAATTAATTTTGATTATCGTCTTTAATAGTTGGAATGATGATAAAAATGCTAATAATTCTGATAATACTAATACCACAAAAGATGGTTAAATATTTTGAAATTGAAAGAAGAACTACCAAATTTTGCGTCAGTTGATAACTTGAACAGCTTGGAGGGCCCCTTAGAGACGACCCCTAAGGAAAGTTCTAAAAAGGGTATCTTTTTAGGGGTCTTTCCTTAGAGAGATTCCCCTAAAAACGGCCCCAACTGATTGCTTCAATGAGGGCACTAAGTTGTTCTCATTGAGAGACCTTAAAGGAAGTCCCTAAGGGAGGACCTCAGGGAATGTACCAAAGGAGTGGCCAAAAGGCGAGCACTAAAGAAGGGCCTTAGGGAAAGATCCAAAGGGATGGCTTCGAAGAAAAGATGCAAGATAGGGACCCAAGAAAGGACCCTAATGGTAGTCTTAAGAGGACCCACGGGAGGACCCAGGAGGCAGTGTGGCCCACTAATGATAAAATATAATTGATGATCCTTCAAGAAGGTGACCCTCCCTTTCCCCTCCCTCCACTTTACCCACCTCCCATTAAGGCCTTCAAATAATAATAATAATAATAATAATAATAATAATAATAATAATGTGATATTAACAAAATAATTTTTTTTATAGTAATGGTATATCTTCACAATGTACACAGGTGTTAAAAAATTGTATTTTAACTGACAGTACATATCAATGGTTAAACTTAGTCTCATTCAATAACAATATAAGCTTAGAGTTCTTGCTATAGCTTCGTCAGGGAATATCTTGCGAATCCCTGACCACTTCCCTGAGACAAATGTTGGAAATTTTTACTGGCATCGTCAATGTTTTCAAAGGAAAATGAGCTGGAGTAACCCTTCCTAAAGCGTAAGCTAAATCTGCCATGTAGCAAAATCCTTTACTGTCCCCTTAGGAATAAAAGTACAATAAAAACTGCAAGCTGTGTTGATGTTATCAGGTACATAGTGGAGGACATTAGAAAACTTGTCATTTTCAATTAAGGTCAGACAATACATAATTGATCAGGAAAAAATCATGATTTAATTATCGACACATGGGAGTGTCCACTCGTCTAACTGTGAAACTAACTCATCAGCTATGTCAGCTATGTGTCTTAAATCTAATATAGCTGTCACTTAATCACTATAACAGATCTCGGTATAAATTGCAGAGACATGCTAAATATTTTCAGCCACTGTTGCCAACAGCTCCCAAAATTTTTAATATTGCAGAAAAGAACGATAATAAGTAAGTAAGTAAGTAAGTTTACTCAGGTATACACAAATACATTTACATAGATTATCATACATAGCAGCATATGTGTAGAGAACCTAAGATAACCCAAAAAAGTCAGACAGAGTAACTTATTTCCATTGGGGTCTTTTTAACGCCTGAAAGTGTCTAGCAGACTATTCTGAGTCCATAGTAATAATACCGAAAGAAACATTTTATCAGCGAAGTCCAGAAAATCTTTCTTGGACTCACAGAAATTAAATACTCGTTAACACGAGGAAGTTACTGGGTGTTACCAGTCAGTCACACGACACTTAGTTCCAGTATTCAGTATTAATATATTGAGAAATATACCTAAGCTGATTATACAAATATTATTAAATGGTAAGACACTTAAAATTTGTAAATGGAGAAAACAAAAGCATTTCATAAATAACCAAAATGTACATAAATTCGAAAAATTGTAGCCAAGGAGAACACTTAAAATCTCCGTGGATCATGTATTCCTTGTACTTAGAGCACATAACATATATTATGTAAAAGCAACAACAACAACAACGTAAGAAATAATTTCCCTCACGGATGATAGCAAACAGTTTGAACTGTAGAATGAAAACTTTATAGACGAGACCACTGGCAGGGCTGCATCTATGCGTATGTATATGTATGTCGTGCCGAATAAGTAAAATTGGTCAATTAGCAAGAACTCATTTAAAATTTAGTCCTTTCTAAATTTTTCTTTTATACGTTTAAAGATATATTTTTTTAATTTATGTTAATGTAAAAAATAAAATTTTATACCAAAAAAAATACTAGAAAATTTACCTAACCTTATTATAACAAGCGCAATTTAATTTAGCCTAATCCAACTAAATGTATTTTAGATAAGTTTGCAATAATTTAATAATAAACAAACACAATGAAATATATTTTTTTCGTTAGGTTCAGAATCATTTTTGCGAAATTGTTGCATACACAAATTTTCGCTTTAATTATTCGGCAAGAAAAGCGTTGCTATTTAAGCCAAAATCGCAAGCTTTACATATTCGGCACAACACACACACACACACACACACATATATATATATATATATATATATATATATATATATATATATATATATATATATATATATATATATATATATATTTTTTTTTATTATTATCACATCGGCCGATTCCCACCAAGGCAGGGTGGCCCGAAAAGAAAAACTTTCATCATCATTCACTCCATCACTGTCTTGCCAGAAGGGTGCTTTACACTACAGTTATAAAACTGCAACATTAACACCCCTCCTTCAGAGTGCCGGCACTGTACTTCCCATCTCCAGAACTCAAGTCCGGCCTGCCGGTTTCCTGAATCCCTTCATAAATGTTACTTTGCTCACACTCCAACAGCACGTCAAGTATTAAAACCATATGCCTCCATTCACTCCTATCAAATACGCTCACACATGCTTGCTGGAAGTCCAAGCCCCTCGCACACAAAACTTCCTTTACCCCTCCCTCCAACCTTTCCTAGGCCGACCCCTACCCCGCCTTCCCTCCACTACAGATTTATACACTCTCGAAGTCACTCTGTCTCGTTCCATTCTCTCTACATGTCCAAACCACCTCAACAACCCCTCCTCAGCTCTCTGGACAATCGTTTTGGTAATCCGCACCTCCTCCTAATTTCCAAACTCCGAATTCTCTGCATTATATTCACACCACACATTGACCTCAGACATGACATCTCCACTGCCTCCAGCCTTCTCCTCGTTGCAACATTCATCACCCATGCTTCACACCCATATAAGAGCGTTGGTATAACTATACTCTCATACATTCCCTCTTTACTTCCATGGACAAGGTTCTTTGTCTCCACAGACTCCGAAGTGCTCCACTCACCCTTTTCCCTCATCAATTCTATGATTCACCTCATCCTTCATAGACCCATCCGCCGACATGTCCACTCCCAAATATCTGAATACATTCACCTCCTCCATACTCTCTCCCTCCAATCTGATATCTAATCTTTCGTCACCTATTCTTTTTGTTATCCTCATCACCTTACTCTTTCCTATATTCACTTTCAATTTTCTTCTTTTACACACCCTACCAAATTCATCCACCAACCTCTGCAGCTTCTCTTCAGAATCTCCCAAAAGCACAGTGTCATCAGCAAAAAGCAACTGCGACAACTCCCACTTTGTATTTGCTTCTTTATCTTTTAGCCCAACACCTCTTGCCAAGACCCTCGCATTCACTTCTCTTACAACCCCATCTATAAATATATTGAACAACCACGGTGACATCACACATCCTTGTCTAAGGCCCACTTTTACTGGGAAATAGTCCCCTTCCCTCCTACACACTCTAACCTGAGCCTCACTATCCTCATAAAAACTCTTCACTGCTTTCAGTAACCTTCCTCCTATTCCATACACCTGCAACATCTGCCACATTGCCCCCCTATCTACCCTATCATACGCCTTTTCCAAATCCATAAATGCCACAAAAACATCTTTACCCTTATCTAAATACTGTTCACCTATATATATATATATATATATATATATATATATATATATATATATATATATATATATATATATAAATATATATACATACACGTTTTCGGGCCCTGGGTGTCTGTGTATGCGTGCGCGAGAGTGTATGTGTGTGAGCTTGAGTGTTTTACAAGTATCAGGTGTGTGATTGTTGACACGTATCAAGTGTTGGTGTGCTGACACATGTCAAGAGTGTTTGTTGACACGTGTCAAGAGTGTGTTTGTTGACAGGTATCAAGTGTCTGTATGTGTCGACATGTGTCAAGAGTATGTTCCTTGACACGTATCGTATCAACACTTTTCACCAGCCTCTCAGTTTTCTCTCTCTCTCTCTCTCTCTCTCTCTCTCTCTCTCTCTCTCTCTCTCTCTCTCTCTCTCTCTCTCTCTCTCTCTCTCTCTCTCTCTCTCTCTCTCTCTCTTCTCTCTCTATCCTCCTATTGCACCACTCTCTCCCTGCTAGTGCAATTCACTTTTTTACCATGCCTCCCCTCTTTTATCTCCCCTTTCCTCACCTCTTTCCCTTGCCACTTCCCCTCTCCACCACCAGCTTTTTCTTCACTTCTCCACCCATCGTTCGTCCTCTCATATTCTCTATTTCTTAAGACGCTCTGAGCAATTAAATCCTTTGTAATCAAGGCTAATTTGATGGGAGAAGGTGGAAAGAAAGGATAGAGAGAGAAAGATAAAATGAATGAAAGAGGGAAGGAACAGGAAGACTCAAGCAAAGGACTGATGGAGAGGGATGGAAAGATTGAAGATGGAGCGAAAGAGAAGTGAAGGAAACAAGTAGAGCGAGGGACGAAGTAAATGAGAAACAAAGGGAGAGTATGCAACTGATAGTTTGAGTGAGAGACGAAGAGTGATGAAGGCACGGCCAGTTCTATGAACAAGACTAGAGGCAAGAAAGTTAGGAGGAGGGAAAGAAAGAGGTCAGGCAAGGAGAAATGGAGAGTGACGAAGTGACAGTCATGCTTTTGAACAAGACTGATATAGAAATGAAGGAAATGGAGGAGGGAGTTAGATATGTGGGAAGGGGTTGAGATGATTTCATACCTGGGAAGGGCGGATGGATGTGTTAGAGGTAGGGAAGCCTCGAGAGTGAGCATATAGTTAGGGAATGGCTGGTGTTTTTGTTCAATATATACATTAAAGAATATACTTAGGTCCTCAGAATCAAGATTCCATGATGTTGCAGTGTCTGACAAGTTGTACAAGAATGGTATACAATACCGACAGTATGAAATAAAGACACATGTGCAACATCTGGGTATCTTTATTGTAAACGTTTCGCCATCCAGTGGCTTTATCAATACAAATTCAAGGACATTATGTGAAGACAGTAGAACTATATACAAAAGATGAGGTAATCAGTCCCTCGGCCTTGGAGTGGTGTGAACAGCACACAAGTCGTTGAGTTACTGGAGCAGAGGCAAGGAGGCTGGAAGGGACGTGTAGCAGACGAGGGCATAGTCATACTGTCGGTATTGTATACCATTCTTGTACAACTTGTCAGACATTGCAACATCATGGAATCTTGATTCTGAGGACTTGTACATAACCTTCTTCACGGCAACGACAACTACTACTACAACTAACCCATCTCTTTGGGTATGACCTACTTCCACTGGGGAATCCCGCCTACCAGTGACTATGCCCTCGTATGCTACACGTCCCTTTCCACCTGACGTTAGTATATAAGCGCCAGCCTCCTTGCCTCTGCTCCAGCTTAAAAATAGTTAGACTGTTGGGTTTAGTCCTGACTCTTTCTCTTCTCCTTCAGCTCTTCCTCTCACCGGCTATTCTTCTTCTGTCCCCACTTCCCCCTCGCCCCTAGTGGGTCCTTACCTGAGAGTCTGAACTGAAACTCTGCTCCAGTAACTCAACGACTTGTGTGATGTTCACACCACTCCAAGCCCGAGGGACTGATTACCTCTTCTTTTGTATATAGTTCTACTGTCTTCACATAATGTCCTAGAATTTGTATTGATAAAGCCACTGGATGGCGAAACGTTTACAATAAAGATACCCAGATGTTGCACATGTGTCTTTATTTTACTCAGGTTGTTGGTCGCCTAAAAAGAAACACTATCAGTGAAGAGGTGAAAATTTAGTGTTGTTGGGGGCACCTCTAGATAAAGTCATGACATCACAAAACTTTTCAGGAATATCTGAGCTAAAACATGTGTTTACACAACAAGTGTGGTTATGGTTAACCATATTAGAGTGCTTAGGTACGTATTCTTATTATCAGCTGCTGTATATAAAACACACACACACTTTAAGAAGAGGTATAATAAGGCTCATGGAACAGGAAGAATGACCTAGTAGCTACCAGTAAGACTTGGGGCCAGGAGCTGTGACTCGACCCCTGCAACCACAACTAGGTGAGTGAGTACATACAATTTGTTGGAGTCCAGTAAGGTCGCTTCCTGTGATCGTCTTTGCTTGGACCTCCTCTTTTTTGCAACATTCCAAGCTCCTGATGATGCACTGATTGCAACACGAAAGGCCCATATATTTATATATAAACATAGCATTTTTATTTTCGCACAACTAGCTCTTCTGCTTGGTAATTGCTCTCAGTGTTTTAGCACCGATGATAGAGAGTGATACAACGAAATGTTTCGTTGATGCAGGAAGATATTTGGATATTGAACAAAGATGTTTACCGTGGCTTTGGTATTTCTGTTCCTCATTCGTTGTATATATGTATAGGCGGGAGTCACTTACGCTACTATCCTCTGAGAAAACCTTCCCTAATTTCTCCTGTTGCTACCTTTGCAACATTGCACATCTGATGACGCACTGAGAAGTGTGAGTGTACTTACGCTAAAGATTCCCCCCGTGGCTTTCTTGCATTGTTAAGATCGCCTGTCTGTCATTCTTTGCTAAATTTATTATTTAATTTGCTCTCCCATCTGCTCATAAATGAAAACTCCTGACTATAAATATAAAGGACATGACTTGAGGATTTGTTTACCGCTGAGAAATGCAGTTTGGTAAAGCGTTAAGAAGGCATTATAATTTAACGCTCACGTAGAATGAAATCTCACTAAGAGAAAGCATTCTGCGCCTTTCTATTTTTCTCCGATATTCTCGGGTATATTTAATGGGTTATATAATGATTTCCTTGCCGGTGTTGGGAGAGGTGAGGCAGACGATCTGTGAGAGCCCATGGGAGTAAACAGGCAGCTATATCATCCTAACTGGAGACAGGGGATGTCCCTCCGCTATTTCTCGAGAAAATGGATGATAATGTTACAAGGGTCTCCAATGGAATGATTCGCTTTTGCCCGCTGGCACCCAGACAAATTGTTGAGGAGTGAAAGCACGAGGAAGAGATTAAGAGAGAACTGAACGGGAAAAACCGTAGAAGGTAAAACCTTACAGGAACCTAGAGAGAGATTACATGGCGCTTGATGTTGAAGGAACCTTGTAGAACTGCAATAGACCTGATGGTCATGGAGCCAAGAATGGCTGCAAGGCGCCTAATGGAATGGTTCTAGAAGTTTAGCTCAGAGAATAACAAGCATTAATACGTCTCCGGTAAGATATGCACTCGAGAAGTTGCAGATTCCTTTAAGCAAACCTGAGTACATAAGGAGTGCGCGGCGACCACCCTCTTCTATATTATAGTTACAGCGGGAACACTTGCAGTGTCCTACTCTCCACTCAGCATTGTAGATACACAAAGGGAGCATTCAGAATGAGAACACTCGAAAGATGAATCAGTAATTATCATAATTTTCAAAAGGATGGAACGGTAAGCCAGCGAAAGCTTCGGTCAGATGACCAAAAGTTGCAGTGGCGGGTCATCATACGACTAAGACCCGCCTCAGGAGAAACATCTTGACGAATCTTACCTAACCGAACTTAAACTCGAAGTATGCTGCCTCGTATTCTATATTATCATTAAACAGTGGGAATAAAAGCTAGCTTTATTTTCCTGTAATATTCGATCTCACAAATTGAGTATCGTACTTGGCTGGGAGACCTCAGTAGGTGATGAGGACATCATTAAGACACTGACGAGAAGATAATGTATTGCTAAGAAAGGTTTTCTTTATGAGGTTTACTGGATTATCAGTCTCATTCGTTAAATGCTTGTAGAAAATTTTACGGAATTCATTGTAGTTAAATAATGGAAGGCGGTCTAATTTATAAAAATAAATAAATTAGAAGCTAAAACAAGGATGAGAATGATATGTGTAGCATAGAAAGATAAAGACAACAATGCGAACAAGAGAAATGAAACGTGGATGAAAATGAAATTAGATAGAAGAAGCTACAATGTCGAGAGGGAAATGGATGGATGGATGGAAGGGCATAGATGGCTGGAGATGTGATCTTAAAATGGATAAGAGGATAGAAGGAGCTAAATCAAGAAAGGATGTATTATTAACGTACATTTACGTCTATTGTTAAACCTTTATTATGTATTATTAACGTACATAAACGCCTATTGTCACACCTCAAAAACATTTCATTTTCTCTGTACATTACTGCAGAATAATAATAATAATAATACTATGAGTTTCTCTCAAAATTCTTTACTCTGAAATCTTAAACTTGGTGAATTTAATCATCATATATCAGTGGAGATGAGTGTGTAGGTGGAGCCTGGGTGCTAGACGCAGCCTCAACATATACTGGGGAATGAGAGAGGAGCTTTATGAATGTGATATCATGGACACTTGGTACACAATATTTAAAGCATAATAATCCTCGACCTTGATGTGGAAGATCCTGAAAAGGGACGAGACATTCAGTTATATTTGTTATGTTTATTGTGCAGTTTTTATTTTTTTTTTTATTTTTTAGAATTTTTTATGTGACATTACACCCAACGACGGAAAGAGAGAAAACATCAGAATGGGTAAGTTTTGTCCTCTTATTATCATCAGTAGCACCATGACATTTGTTATTATAAGTAAAGGAGATGCCAGAGGAAATCAGTTCTTGTGTGTCACTGTTCGCTGATGACATGAAATTATTGAGAATAATAAGACCCCTAGAGGAGGAAGACGAGCTACAGGAAGACTTGGACAGACTACAGAAGTTGTCAAATAAGTGGCTTCTTCAGTTTAATCCAGACAAGTGTAAAATAAAGCAAATCGGAGAAGGTGAAGGAAGGCCAAATAAAGTGCATAAATTGGTGAGGAGGAAAAAAAGAAGTGTCAAAAGTAAAAATAAAGAGGACCTAAGAATAATTATAAGACAGAAAATATCCCTAAAGATGTATTTGAAGTGTATTATGTAGGCAGCGCATACGAGTCTCTCAAACCTCAATGAGGAATCTAATATCGAACTTTGTACTTGAAGTATTGCAGACCTATTTTTTAATACTCAACACCAGGATAGATCCTCTCCTGAGAAAGTTTAGAAGCTGGAGTAAGTACAAAAATTTGCAACTAGGCTGGTTCCAGAACTGAGAGGGTTGAACTAAATTTGACAACCATGGAAAAGAGACGAACCTTGGGAGACATGATAGTGACTCAAAGGTTTCGATAGAACAGAGAGGGATAAACTGTTTTTAAAGACGAGACACAGGTGCAACAGGGCATAGTTGGAAGCTAAGAATACAAAAGAGCTATAAAGATGGTGGGATATATTTCTGTAAACTCAAGCTGGTAAATAAGCGAAATGAACTAGATGAGACGGTAGAGGAGGCAAGCTCCAAACAAAATGTCAAAATTAGGTATGATAGGGCCCAGAAGGTTAGGAACCAGTATATTTAGGCCAATTTTTAAAGTTAAAAGGAGAATAGAGAAACTGAGTCTCGACTCAGTAATTACACATTTACATAGCAACGAAGGCAAAGATAGAACCAAGGTTACTTCACAGACACATCAGAAGAAGAAAGATGATAGTGAAAAGTGAAGTGATAACATTCATAAAAGAAGGGAGAAAGACTCACAGAAAATGACTTCAACAGAATATTCCAAAGTGTGTTTTTATTATTATTATTATTATTATTATTATTATTATTATTATTATTATTATTATTATTATTATTATTATTATTATTATTATTATTATCAAAACAAAGCGTTAAGGCAAAGTGTGTTTATAAATGAGCAAGGGGCAGTGGAGGAAAGAATAAATCTAATAGAACAATCATTCATTAAAACAGCTTATAAGGAAGAAAGGAATGATACTCCTAATGAAAACTAATATATTAAAGACATAAATGGAATATAACAACAAATTTTAAGATATGATGAAAAAAGACACATAAACAGTAAATGGAAACTTTATTCAGTGTCGCCTGTATAGCAGGATTTTTCGAGTCTAGCAGATCCTACTTGACAGTAGCACAATATATATAGGCAGGAGAGAAAGATAAACAAATATTCCAGTCAGGTATGCACAGAAATGGTAACAGGACAATTGCGTCCTGGACAACTGTGTCCCGGTCAAATGCGTCTCGGTCATTGGCGTCCCGGACATTTGTCATAATATACATATTTTTCGTATATGTATATTTCATATTAGATTCATTATTTTTTTATTTTTATATCTTTGTGTCCTGAACGTTTTTATTAATTAAAAAAGGGAATGTAGTATGCATTTAATTGATTTAAAAATGTAATTTATAAGTTCAAACTTAGAAAGTATGCATGTTGTGGGCAACCCCCTCGTAAGAAACTTAGGTTAGGTTAGGTTTGTTTTCCAGTAATAGTTACATGTAGTGGGACGCAAATGATCAGGACGCCAAAAAAACGGACGCAAATGTCCAGGGACGCCAATGACCGGGATGCCTTTTACCGGGACACAATCAGTCAGAACACAGATACCCTAGTACCCGCAGAAATATAACCACAGACTGGAGGAGCACTGCGGAAGGCTTACTGGCTCACGATTGACAAGATGTTTGTAGTAGTTTGCTTAGAATGCATTTTGAAGGTGTTAGTCACTTTGCCTTTATTATAAAGGTTAAAATCTCTCGTTAAGTACTGATCACGAGTGTTCCCGGGAGATGGAGTAATAGGTAATAGAAAATATCCATCGTTCCTTCCGTAAAATGAATCGATGGTTCATACGATATAGTTTCAATGACGCTGGAACAGGAAAGTGACAGCTCTGTGTCGATGAGCCAGGAAGTCCTTTTCTTGAGGACCATGTTGCACGTTTTCTCAGGTCTCTGAGCCTACTGGGACAAATTGGCTCTGATGGCCTAAGCTATCAGAGCCAATTTGAATTCTACAGTGTGATCAAATGCGCTCCTATAATGCCCAACATAAAATGGATATAGATGTCAGTGAGAATGGATACGCAGCTATAACCTCATGACGGTACTTCGATACTCCTCTCGGGATAAATTTTAACTTTATCAAGACGGTCAGCAGGATTACGAGGATTACCAGATGTCTGGAATCTGTGTTCTCTCTCGGCCTGGCACTGAGCCTTACGAGGCTACTCTTGATGATAACACTGGAGTGAGACGAACTTAAAGACTTTCGACTATGTGCGAATCACTGTTCTGGATGAGGATTAACCCGTGATCATACAACACCTGGAGAATTTCAGAAAATCAGGCTAGTTCCTGGGAAAAGGGACTTCCATTTTATTTTATCAATAACCCTTCAGTAGCATTTAGACCTCCCCACCCTACTTCTCTTGAGGAGATTAATATTATTTGCAGTATGATATGAAAGGTCCCTTCTGCTTAAGGCAAGAGTTGGAAGATGATGAAAATACTAAATTAAACAACAAATCCTCGTTAAAAAAAAAAAAAAATTCATCCTTACAAATTAAGTAAGGCAAGCTCTTAATTACATGAAGCCACGGGTTGCTCTGAAATTTACGATTCCATTACCTCTTCAAAAATGCTGTGAGAATTTTGCTTGCGTTGGTAATGTGGCCAGAGCTTCTTTATTAGATGAAGGCAGAGTGGCCAGAGAGGTAACCTCCCAATGTAGAGTTTTATGGGCAGACTGGCAAGGCTTGAAGCAAGTCTTATAAGGCCACTTGTAAGGCTTAAACATGCCTTGTGAGGTCACTAACAAGGTCCAAAACAAATCTTATAAGGGTGGGCGTCAGGTTTAAAAGATATCCTAAGAGAGCACTAGCAAGACTCAAAATAAGTTTTATGAAGGCAGAAAACAAGTCGAATGAAATTTGTAGGGCAATACTGTTAATTTCTCGCATATATCATCGTTCTTAAAAGCAGGAAACTAAGCACAAGAGCTGGAACAACTACAATAGGATAAGAATGGAAGCAGAAAGACATTTCGAAATTGAAACAATAGTTAAGGTTAAAATAGTGCTCAAGTTAATGTAAAGTCTCATAAGATGAAAAATATATATTAGTAACGGACTAGGAAGTAAAACTCAAAAAAGAGGTTTGCACCGATAATGGACGCCAGGGAAGCATACAAAGACTTGAATAGAGTAGGGAATTCTGCTGTGACGTATACAGTGATACCAGAAAGAATATCACTCTGGATATTATGAGAAGAAGTAGATGATATGTGAAAGACATTAGCAGAAATGTCCACTGAGGTGATGGAAACATAGCAACTGACAAACAGATGGAAGACTGCAAATGTAATGCCAGTATACAACAAGGAAAAAACAGATGTGAACGAGCAATGAAGGCAATAAACCAATTAAACCGGTCAATAAAAGTTAAAATGAGGGTGAAAGAGCTGTGACTCGACCAACGCAAATGAGCACATTCAATTTTATTATTAGAATAATCCTCATACACAGCTACAGTTTGAAGCTATATTATACAGACGACATTACAGACTACAGTAAACATGCAGCACTTACTACATTAGAAACTACATCATATATATTACAATACAGACTACAGCGCATTTAACACTAAGCAGCACATACCACAGTAAAACTACAGCACATGCTACAGTAGATATTACAAAACATACGACAGTACAGAATGCCTTAAAGACTACAAAACAGGTGACACATTCTACAGTTCATACTACATCACATGCTACAACATGGACTACAGTGCAAACCACGGAGCATACTACAGTTCAGATTACAGTACAGACTACATAACGTACTACAGTTCAGATTAAAGTACATATTTTAACACATTCTACAGAACAGACTGCAATATAAACTACAGCTGACACAGCAGCGCATACTACAATATATAATACAGAACAGACTACAACACATACTACAGTACAGACAACAGGACAGACTAGAGCATGTACTACATACAAATTACTGATTAGGCTACAGTACCAACTACAGTACAGAACAATTTAGTAAATACAAGATAACCAAGTACAGGTCATGTTAAAGTACAGAGAACAGTTTAGTACAAACTTCAGAGATTGAAGTACATTACAGTATTCAGTTTAGTAAAGACTTCATTACAGTACACTCTCCAGTACAGTAAAAACTTCAGTACAGTACAGTCTTCAGTACAGTACAGTCTTCAGTACAGTACAGTCTTCAGTACAGTACAGTCTTCAGTACAGTACAGTCTTCAGTACAGTACAGTCTTTAGTACAGTGAACTCTTCAGTGCACCACATACTTTAGCACAGTATACACTAGAGTATATACTACAGCACAGACTACAGTATAGGCTGCAGTATATAACAATAATAGTAATAATAATAATAATAATAATAATAATAATAATAATAATAATAATAATAATAATAATAATAATAATAATAATAATAATAATAATAATAATAATAATAATAATAATAATAATAATAATAATAATAATAATAATAATAAGAATAAGAATAATAATAATAATAATAATAATAATAAGAAGAAGAAGAAGAAGAAGAAGTCACAATAAAATATTTTGCCCAGGGGAGAAACATTAAGAAACAATAAGAGGTCTTCATGTATAATAAGGCGTGAGATGTCAAAGGAAACATCAAAGACAAGGTTGTATTCACCCAGCTACGTTTGCGGGTGTTGTTCTCTAGCTTCCGGGTTCCATCTTGCACTGTAGTTAGCTAGAGTGAATTGCGCCCTGCTGACTCGCGAGATCGTAATGACACCATTGTAAACTCAGGGAACAGGTGGGATTCTAACGCAATAGTGAGCCAATGCAAAAACTAGCAGGCCAGTCAGTGCATTAACCACTGTGCCAACTAGGCAAATATCTCTTCACACAGGGATGGTTTGAATGGGCTCCACCTGCAACCTGTGCTTACACTGGGGTCAATACTGATATTCTAGTGTTCATAGAAATTTCCCCTGATCATGTGAATTTTGATAGGCAGGCATGGTACAAGGATTTGAGCACCAACCTTACAGTTTTAGAACTGATTCACCATGGACTCGAATCCCACCCGCTTCGTAAGTTAGTTAGTCCTGCTCTTATGGACATCCATATATCAACTTTGAATCCATATGCAAGTTGGCCTCCACTACCATGTTTTACTGTTATATTTGTTCACTACATTCACACTGAAGACATTCTTTACTTCAACCCTTTGACACAATTGAACTATGTGTTTTCAGTTGTCTCAGTTTGTTTTGTTTCTTCACATCTCAAATAATATATCCCCAAAAACTTTACACATCTAAGTATAATTCAAGTTGTGATGTCTTTAATTCTCCTATCGTCTAGTGGTATAAGTTCAAGCTCTCTTAACTTATCTTTGTATCCAAGAGCTCATAATTCTAGTATCAGTCTTGCAGTTAACTTCTGAACTTTCTCAAGTTTCTTTTAATGCTTAAACTTAAAATAACCTGTGTTACACGTTGGTAAGAGTCATTGTAATTTGTTCCTCTTGGCTCGAACGGAATACTGTAGAATCGGAACTGGTATATAAAGTCATTTATATCGTATCCAGAATCTGCCTCAGAAGTTTGTGGGATAGATAAACTACGGCTGCCTCTTTTTTTGTATGACCTACAGATGTCTCCGTTTAAATGTGTCCCTTTAAATGGACCTGTTTTCTAGAGGTGGGGAAACTCCTAGGATAATTGTCAATGATAACTATATTTGGTATGTAAAGTTATTTATGTCATATTGTAGTCTGATCGAATTTTTGATAATTTTCATGTCGCGTTCTTTAGGTTACTGCTACAATATCAGTGCTTGTGGGATGGGTGTTTTTCTAATGATATAATATTCAATCTTTCTTGCTATGGGTATTGGTATATTGGGGCCACCTCCTGCCTACAGCCTCTCTGCCTCATTCCAGCAAAGGCACTTCCTGTAATCGTATTTGCTTGGACCTCCTCCTCTTTTCTGTAACATTGCAAACTCCTGATGATGTGTTGATATGTTATATCCTAGGTGAGTTTAAATTTATTTAATATTGCTTATATTCAACGATATACATTTATTTCGGTATGTTCAGACTGATTCTCGCATATATATGGCATAAATGTTTTTCACCCTGTTATTCAGCAGAAAATATCCTTTCTTTTTTATGACTAACTCGACGGGTTGGCTTATTCGACACGAAAATATCTCTTGTTTGGGAAGACAAAGACACATGTACCATAACATATATTTTCTTAATTAAAATAAAGACACATATATAATAACATATCTCTTCTTGATGAAAATAAAGACACATGTACCATAACATATCTTTTCTTGATTAAAATAAAGACACATGTACAATAACATATCTCTTCTTGATGAAAACAAAGACACATATAGCAAAACATACATCATGTGACGACAGCTCGGGGATTTGTGTTGTGATGTCGTAGTTGCACCATAATGTTTGAATACTGGAATGGCCGCCAGCCAACTGGCTCCTCTCTCTCTCCCTGTCCCTCTACTTGATGCCAAGAAGACTACACTTGCATGAAGCTCTTATCGATAAAGCTTTGCCGACAATAACTTGTGAATAACGCCTTGTGATTAAAGCTTTCTGGATACAGCCTTGTGGATAATACCCTGTGGATAAAAACCTTGTGGATAAAGCCTTGCGGATAAAGTCTAGTTATTACAACATTGTGCACAATACCTTAGAAATAAAAAGTCTTGTCAATAAAACATTATGGATAAAGTCTTTTTGGCAAAGGCCTTGTGGATAAAACCTTCTGAATAAAACTTTGAAGATATAGCCTTCTAGAGAAAGCCTTCTAGAAAAAACCTTGTGCGTCTGGTCCAGGATGGGCCCTTCACGTGAGACTGGTCCAGGATGGGCCCTTCACGTGAGACTGGTCCAGGATGGGCCCTTCACGTGAGACTGGTCCAGGAAAGGCCCTTCACGTAGATATGGAACAGTATTTATTCTTGCATATTTTTACATTGATGTATTCAACAATATGTTCTCTCACAGTACATTAACGTGCTTAAGTTTCATTAAGATCGGTCAACTGGGTTCTGTGATATAAACGGCAGAATAACATCCCTGAAAAACCAGTTTTGCTGACACTCTATTAGACAGATGATGGAATTTAATGTAGGTAAAAGGGATGTAATGAATAGAAATTGGAGAAAGCATTAGGAGACATAAAGAATATAGACTCTGTGACAAAATATAGAAAGGATCTGATAGAGGAAGCTTGGAGTTATTATTAAAAAAAATGTAGCCTTATAAACAAAACTGTAAGAACCTGGTATGTTACACTGGCGAATTATGTGATGGTTTTCAAATATCTGGGTGAAAAACTGCTAATAGGACTTTTCACAATGAACATTACTTTGCAAAATAATATCCAGCAGTTGTGCAGTGTCCAGTCCTAAAACAATATTTAGAAATGGTAATAATGTTGACGGACTCGTCATCACAGCAAAAAAAAAAAAAATGAGTTATGATGAAATGCTAAAAACACTAAAGATGTCGTCATCGGTTGACAGGAGTAAAAAAAATGAGAAATGATAACCAGGATAAAGTCTTAAATGGATATGAAAGAGTTGACAAAGAAAACTTCTTCGAACTTGCAACAGGAACAACAAGAAACCACTGTTGCTAATTGATGAAAATAGAGGAAAATAGAGCATTTTTCTTCGCAAACAGAAATGTTGACTAATGGAATTATATTATATTATTTCAATAAAATATTAATGACTAGACATACGAGCATTTCTCTGATCCTGTAGCTACATATAGTCAATTAAATGGTTTATTCCGCACTCTCTCACACGCACACACACGAGCTGAGGCACACACTCACGTGTGTGTGTGTTTGCATTTGCACGCAAAAATAGTGTGAAATGTTGACTCTCATTTAATCACAACAACAAAATATACGAGTCTTCCTTTTCTGAATGGCCTCAGTATTTAATGGCTGATGCTTCGTTCGTCTAGGAAACATGCAAAAAGTACATCTGTAAATTTACCTATACACATATTCGTGCATATGTACACAAATACATAAACACGTGTATGCATGTGAGAGTGCACATACGTATAGAAATTCATACGCACAAACATACTCATACTTGCACAAATTTTTATATTTTGCTGTATTGAAATTTTGTGACCGTCCTTCACTATTCCTTTTGCTTGAACTGAGGTAGAGGAGGCTGGGCTTGTGAAATACGGAAATACTTTTCCCCAGATCGCGTAGCGGCCGAAATACATCTAATTTAAATGATCACGATAACTGGACGATCTGTATATGCGTGTTCCGGGGCTCGCCAAGTGCTCACCACACCGCAGGGACCTGCTGACTGATGAATTCTATTACAGCTGAAAGCAAATTGAAGTTACGGGGAGAGGGTGGGCCGAGCACCGTGTCCACGGTGAAAATTATTTGTCACGCAGAGGAAGGCTCGCATCACAGGAAAGGATGGAAGGGAAGGAGGGAGGGAGGGAGTGTTTGAAGGAATGGAGGGAAGACGAACGGAGCAAAAGAGGTTGAAAAGGATGAAATATACAGAACTTGGAGAAACGCGCATATTCAATATCGAGAAGTATAAGTACACGGAAAGAAACAATGTTTTAAAGAGGTTTAAACGAACTGCTTAAGGTATGAAAATAATTGGTTAATTTCCAAAGGAATTTTGGCGTATGTTTGAGAATTCTAACTTGTTAATAAAAGAAAAATGATTAATGCATACTAAGAAGTTTGAGAACTACTACAGGCAGGGAATGCCTTGGCTCAGGTTAGAGTATGCACAGTAGGATCGAGTGGAAGTATTTCCCAGTAAAAGTTGGTCAGCGTAGTTAGGTCAGAAGACTGGGAAACTCTTCAGACGTGGGAGTTGTTACATTTGTATTTTGTTGATGACAGGGATTAAAGGAGATTCTGCAGTTGTCATATATTCTAAATTTTCATTGCAACTAAATATTAAGCTTAATTATTTTTATAATTAAACTGCTGACGAGAGGGATTTAAGCAATGAAAGTGTCCTGTATCCATATATAAGGACATAAAGAAGCACCAGTTGAGATATCCCAACTTAATGAGATGCTAGACAAAAAGAATAACCAAATCACCAAGTGAATAAGATAGGATAACTAAGGAGTGTTCGCTAATATAATAAATATTACTGAAATAAACTTTTACCATTTACCATTTCTAGGCAACACCAGTTTACTGAAAATGAAATTCAGACTGATAATGAAATTCTTACTTCCAAAAAAAGACTTACTACGGTTACAAAAATCATTGGCACGTGTTACAACCTCATTGGAACGCCCTTTTATGTAGAGTATTTCAGACAGACTACGACAAAATATTAAAACTAGAGCTTAACACTAATTGATATCGCATAGGTGAAGTGTAGATTCCTTGAATGCTAAGCTTAATTTAATATATGATTTAAAGATATAATGATTACATTTAATAGACAATTATGGCTACAATAATTATTGAGCGAAATATAGTGGTGATAATAATAATGCATGAGCCCAAATTCTAATTGGATCTGGAGAAACAGTTTACGGTATAAAATAGGTTTTCGGTGTAAATTAGACAATTACAATAAATCTGCATGAAATTTGCATCAGGAGTAGGTTTTTAAAAAAAAAAATTTAAACAGTTGGTAGAATTGGAACTTTCTGAATCTTCAGATAGAGCGTTCCATGCTTTTCGGCGTTTTTTCTGCCTGGCGTTCTAAACAAGTTGTGTCGAACATGATTTACATCAAAGCGATTCTCGATTCTTGTATTGTCTTTTGTATTCAGCAGCAACTCTCAAAGAAGAATTTGAGTTCTAAGGTAATGCTTGTACTGAGAGTTCTGTATACACTTTAAGCTTAGAAGTGGAAGAATAAATCACAATACCGTTTGAGGAACAATACACAAATATCCCTCACTTAAGAGAGGAAACTTATAATAATGTTTCGGGTTGTCCTGGACCATTGTTCAGGTTTCCCCTGCTAAGTGTGGAATAATAGTGAATATGCAGAGTTGTGTGAATATTTTGTATGTCAAGCAGATTTAGTTTTTAGAGGGGTAAGTGTATTTTGGAACCTGGTTGAGTGATTATACTAAGAGCAGATGTCTGATGAGTACGATGGGTTTTAGATGATTCGCTGTAGTAGATCCCGTAGCACAAATGCCATAGGTGAGGTAAGAACAGAGTATATTTAGCTTCGTTCCCAAACATTACGTAGAAGGATTTGTCAGCACTGAACGTTTGTTGTCATCCATATAAATATTTATACGAGCTTGACATTAGCAGTTTTATTGAGTAAAACCAGATCAGTATTTGAGATGACAAAAGTAGCGTCATCTGCAAACAGAATTGGTCTAAGTTCCTATGAGTTATTAGGAATATCACTGATGTAGAGGGCCAAGGACACTGCAGTGATATATTTGAAGACCAGCAGTTAATATTTTAGAAATTTTAGCAGAAACTGGAATTTTTAAAGATTTTTTTGTACTAAGCTGCCAAGGAAATTATTAATGGTCACTGTTTAGGTGGATCCTTGGCTATTTCCGGCGATGGTTTGTGGGTCGAAAAGTATTTCAACCACAGACTTTTGACTTTTATTCTACAACAAAAGACGAATTTTATAGTCGAAACATGATAGTTTTTCCGTATTTTCGTGATAAGAAGTTTTCTTCTCTTACTTGCAGTACTTGCATCAAACTCTATCATAGTAAATCATAAAGCAAAGAAGCATTTTTAGAAAAATTAAAATGTTGATGGTAGATTAATAGCGGAATGTTTATGGAGTAGTGATAAACCAATATAAATCATATAAATTCTAGCGAATAGGAGGTAACAAGATATGAACCGAGGAAGGGAAGGTAATTTTAATTCCTTGGATCAACAGTCCTTTACTATTATCAAGACACAAACCTCGTTTCAAGATGCATATTGCAGAGACGTCACTTAAAAATACTTTTAGCACTGTAGAGTGATATTGATGATAGTACTGTAGTGACGACTGTAGAGGGATAACACATATTAACTTCCGTGTTGCTTATTCTCTCATCACACGAAATATCATCGCAGTAAATCAACGACATGACTAATTTGACATAATTCTCTGTAATCAGGCACGACTGCTTCGTTATGATTTATTAGTTATAATTATAATCACGTATGTGTGTGTGTGTGTGTGTGTGTGTATACTCACCTAGTTGTACTCACCTAGTTGTGGTTGCAGGGGTCGATTCACAGCTCCTGGTCCCGCCTCTTCACTGGCCGCTACTCGGTCACTCTACCCGCTCCATGAGCTTTATCATACCTCTCCTTAAAGTTATGTATGGGTCCTGCCTCCACTACATCACTTCCCAGACTATTCCACTTCCTGACAACTCTGTGACTGAAGAAATACTTCCTAACATCCCTGTGGTTCATCTGAGTCTTCAACTTCCAAATGTGACCCCTTGTTTCTGTGTCCCATTTCTGGAACATTCTGTCTCTGTCCACCTTGTTGATTCCTCTCAGTATTTTATAAATCGTCATCATATCCCCTCTATCTCTCCTGTCTTCCAGTGTCGTCAGGTCGATTTCCCGTAACCTCTCCTCGTAGGACATACCCATTAGCTCCGGGACCAGTCTTGTTGCAAACCTTTGCACTTTGTGTATGTGTGTGTGTGTGTGTATCAAACTATGGTTAACTTAAAATTTACAAAATCTGTAGGTCTGCATAATTTCAATATCTCTATATCTCTTGAATTAACATTTCCACCATAATCCTAATACATTCATTTTTAGTGTGACAATATGTAACATATTCAGTGTTTGGATTACCAACCACCATTACTTGTCTGGATGAGCCTTTCATTAATCACGTGAACCAGACATGGGGCCGTAAACAGTCTAATCTTGGTTTGTGAATGATCAATGGCTTTTTAAGACAGAGAATCGAGTTGCGTGAAATGGTTTGGTGTTATGGTTTCATGTAGTGATTTTGTGTGGTGAGTTAGTGTGTTTTTTAGTGTGTTGGTTTAGTGTACTGGTTTAGTGTGCTGCTTTACTGCATCAGCCTAGTGAAGTTATTTAGTGTGGTGGTTTAATGTAATAATTTCTTTTAGTGTGGTGGTTTAGTGCACTCGTTCACCGTACTAATATAGTTTAATGAACTGGTTTAGTTTAGTGTGCTAGTTTAATTTAATGCACCTATTTTGTTTCTTGTATTAGTTGAGTTTAAAGAATTGATTTTGTTTAGTGTATAAGTGGAGAGAACCGTTTTTGTTTTTTTTAGTGAACTGGATTAATGCATTAATTAAAAGTACTGGTTTAATTAGGAGTATGGATTTAGAACACTGGTTTTGTGTATTGATTAAGTTTAGTCTTCCGTTTAGTACTAGTTTTCACTACGAATCTTGTTTATTGGTTAAATGCGCTAGTTTCGTGTACTATCTTAGTCTATAGTTTAAATGTAAGTTTAGTGTAATGATTTCGGTTGATATAGTCTCATAGATCTACATCATGGACGTGGTTTTTGAATGTAAACTTTGGGACATATGCTTGGTTGAAATTAGAATGTCCTGCTGTTTTCATGTTGACTTGTATAGCGAAACTCAAATGCAATGGTTGGCAGTGACGCTGATGAAGAAGTGAAAAGCCGAGATTATTTTTCAGTGTGTCGAAAACACAAAAATACCCTCCACCCTACACCCACATCTACGCAAAGCAAATCAATCCAACCAACCAACTATCCACCCACCCATCCATCCACACACACACATACATTGCCCAATGCCTCCTTCCCTCTCACCCAAGGAGGAGGGCACAACAAACAAAACCTAAAGAACAAGTAACAAACAAGGAACAAACAGATAAGCAAGGAATAAGTTCTGTATGAGAGCATAAAAAGCCTGTCAAACGAAGAATTATAATTCACAAATAACACGCATATCTGAGAATAAAACTTATGATGAAGACGTTTCGGTCCAAGTCGGAGAGAAACGTCATCATAAGCTTCATTATTCTATGTGTGAGCTATTTGTGTATTGTTCCGGTCACGACATTGTGCCTGTATATCCTTCTTGAAGAATTGTTATGTTATTATTAATACACAACACTGTCCACCTTCAGGAGCCATGGATCAGTAGTATAGCACAGTGAGATATAGAGCGCACGATGGGAAACAAAAACAGTAATAAGAAATGATGCCACTCTCCCAAAAGTGATTGGAAGGGACTGTTTCCAGTCATAGAGAAATAAACAGTACACATCAAGAGAATCATCGATTCAACCAATAATGTCATGAATTAAAGATAAGAAATGGTAGCGAATAGAAAATATATAGAAGGCAACTGTATTATTAAACAGATAAATAAAACAGGAACGCCAGAAATACGTATTTTGAGATTAGGGAAGGAAAAGGACATGAGGTCCAAGACTGATATAGCAGAAAAGAACTATGCTAGGGCACAGTCACATCAGAATGAGCATGTAATGAAGTTAAAGAAGGAAGAAAATCTGTTAACGGAAAATGACAAGGAAGATTCCAAAGAACCTAAAACAAAACAAAATGCTTTGTAGTGTCTGCAACCTCTGAACATTCCAATTGCCTAATCTGACAATTCAAAAAGGGTGACCAAAAATAAGCCACACTAGGAGAACAACTAACTTAACCTCAATATTCAAGAAAGGAGAAAGTCACCCCTAGACTGGAGAGGAAATAGAAGACAGAAAAGTAGACAGACATTCCACTATCCTCTCGGGGATACTCCCCGAGAGGCTTTTCATTCCAGTGGATGGAGAAAATGATATTAGAAGATTAGATGAACAGCAAGAATGAATATCAAAGGTAAAATATACAGACAAGTGAGTGAATAAGTCGCAATATGAAATTACTGGCATTAAATGAGAAGAAGCGTCATCTCAGAAAATGCCATAAATTTCATATTGTCTTATTCATAGAGAACGCCAAGGACTTGTGGGAGGTAACACAAACACAACAAGCCTCACAAACCTAACCCAAGCATCTGACACTGAGTTTAAAATAAAAAAAAATCGCCTCCGAACCGGCTAGTTATTTGTGCATCCCATATTCATCCTGTGGACGGTAGCTGATGACTTATTGCTCACCTCATATCCATCCTGTGGACGGTAGCTGGTGACTTATTGCTCACCTCATATCCATCCTGTGGACGGTAGCTGGTGACTTATTGCTCACCTCATATCCATCCTGTGGACGGTAGCTGGTGACTTATTGCTCACCTCATATCCATCCTGTGGACGGTAGCTGGTGACTTATTGCTCATCTTATATCCATCCTGTGGACGGTAGCTGATGACTTATTGCTCACCTCATATCCATCCTGTGGACGGTAGCTGGTGACTTATTGCTCACCTCATATCCATCCTGTGGACGGTAGCTGATGACTTATTGCTCACCTCATATCCATCCTGTGGACGGTAGCTGGTGACTTATTGCTCACCTCATATCCATCCTGTGGACGGTAGCTGATGACTTATTGCTCACCTCATATCCATCCTGTGGACGGTAGCTGGTGACTTATTGCTCACCTCATATCCATCCTGTGGACGGTAGCTGGTGACTTATTGCTCACCTTATATCCATCCTGTGGACGGTAGCTGGTGACTTATTGCTCACCTCATATCCATCCTGTGGACGGTAGCTGGTGACTTATTGCTCACCTCATTTTCCATCCTGTGGACGGTAGCTGGTGACTTATTGCTCACCTCATATCCATCCTGTGGACGGTAGCTGGTGACTTATTGCTCACCTCATATCCATCCTGTGGACGGTAGCTGGTGACTTATTGCTCACCTCATATCCATCCTGTGGACGGTAGCTGGTGACTTATTGCTCACCTATATCCATCCTGTGGACGGTAGCTGGTGACTTATTGCTCACCTCATATCCATCCTGGACGTGCTGGACTATGCTCACCTATCATCCTGTGACGGTAGCTGTGACTTATTGCTCACCTCATATCCATCCTGTGGACGGTAGCTGGTGACTTATTGCTCATCATATCCATCCTGTGGACGGTAGCTGGTGACTTATTGCTCATCTTATATCCATCCTGTGGACGGTAGCTGGTGACTTATTGCTCACCTCATATCCATCCTGTGGACGGTAGCTGGTGACTTATTGCTCATCTTATATCCATCCTGTGGACGGTAGCTGGTTACTTATTGCTCACCTTATATCCATCCTGTGGACGGTAGCTGGTGACTTATTGCTCACCTCATATCCATCCTGTGGACGGTAGCTGGTTACTTATTGCTCACCTTATATCCATCCTGTGGACGGTAGCTGGTGACTTATTGCTCATCTTATATCCATCCTGTGGACGGTAGTTGATAAACAGATGTAAATTTGGATCCAAATTATTTATAAATTATTATTTTCATGGTACCAAACAAATTTAAAATATTGCTGAAAACTTTTGGCAAGGTATTTTCACCAAATATATTGAAATATTATATATATATATATATATATATATATATATATATATATATATATATATATATATATATATATATATATATCAATAAGTAAATAATCAAGCGCATAGTGTTGAAGAAACAGGAAAAAAAGGGTGGGTTGATTGCAGATTTTCCTCGCCAGCAAGAAAAATCTTTGACATAATGTCATATAAAAGACTGATTCAGAAAGTTGAAAAGAAGTCGGAGCAACAAGGGATACCCGAGCGATATTATCATTATTATTATTAATATTCTTATTATTACTATTGTTTTTATTATTATTATTATTAGTATTATTATTATTATTATTATTATTATTATTATTATTATTATTATTATTATTATTATTATTATTATTATTATTATTATTATTATTTTTATTATTATTATTATTATTATTATTATTATTATTATTATTATTATTTTATGTTACGCGTTAAACTTGTGTGAGCCCTTCAACACAAGGAGTGGTGAAGGATCAATTCTAGGTCTATTAATTACTGTCTGATCTTTGACCAGTTAGGCTGACAGAGAGTCAAGGTGAGAATTGCGGTATGAGGATCAACATGTGTCTTGGGAAATACTATTCCCTTTGTTCACGAACTGCCTACCTGCTTGCAGTACTAGAATCAGGCATGTCAATTTAATAATAATAATAATAATAATAATAATAATAATAATAATAATAATAATAATAATACAGATCTCTTGTAACATGTTTCAGTCTTCGATGCAAGTGGCTTCTCAGTCGTAGTTTACTTCGTACACTGAACGAAGTACTATGTTGCATGGCTGAGCTATGATTAACTAAGTAACTGAAAAGATAAAATATGTAATTGAATGAACGTAATATTCTGAGAGAAAGTGAGCAATATTAAAGGATGCATGCAAGCAATATTTAGTGGATGGAAAACGTATTGTGCAATGAACTTAGAAAAGGTGGGTGGCAGGGTGGATCAGGGAGTGATATAGCAAGAGCTGCAAATGTATGGAGTAAGAGGTAAGCTTTTAAAAGCTGTATAAATTTTTTGAGGGGAGTGAGGTTTTGGTAAGGGTGCTTGAGAGAAGATAAATGGTTTCCATTATAGGATGGACATAGACAAGGGTGGGGGATGGAGTCATCGTTGTTATTTAATGTGTTTATAGGCAGGATTGCGAGAGAAATGAAGTTAGTGTGTTTAGAAGTATTATGGGACTAAGGGAAAACAAATCAAACTTCAAGCTGGAGTTGTCACAATTGTTGTTTGTTGTTAAGTATTTCTGTGAGATTCGGAAGAGGAGTTGCAGAAGTTGGTTGTTTTAAAAGCTACATACTAAAGAAATTGGTAAGATGATGATAATAAAGACTTGTGCAGAATATGGAATGAAAGATTAAAAATAAAAAAAGGAAAGAATGAGTTTTTAGAATGTGAATGCATTTAGATACTTGGCGGTGGATGCAGTGACAGATTGGACATTGATGTATAGTGTAAATCATAGTACGGATGATGGGAATAAAAAAAGAAAGAATGTTGTAAAGGCTGCTGAGAAAAGATTGTCAATAGATATATAATAGTTGAAGTAACAATGTATACACGGTCAGTAAAAGTTGCATCAAGGTGTGAAATATAAATTATGGAGAAGGTTTGGCAATATTGATAATTTAGCCTCATCTCACTTTATAAGATGTCCGTTAATTGTTTTTATGATCCACGCATCATTTTTATTGTCAATGTGGCTAGCATATTTTTGCTGATTGATCCTCCTGTCTAGATTTTACACTGTTTTCCCAACATTGATTTTTCGTAACTTCCACAAGAAATAATATTGACTCTTGATTTAGTATAAGAAGTGCTACTTAACTTCGTTCTATTAGGGCGAGGAAAGATGTTGATGTGTAGTAAAAAGGAGTCGCATATAATTACGTTATTACATTCCTTTATAAAATATTCTGAACTATAAAGCCTAAATGATCTATGGAAAAAATGACGACCACTCCAGGTTTGGTTCCATTATCGTTGTCTGATTAGTAATTCATTAGATTAACTTTCTTCATTGGTTTACGATATATTTTAAAAGTCAATGAGTCGCAAGACTTACAAAAGACATCCAAAAAATAGCGAGTTTCTGTCATATTTTTTCTAAGCGTAAATTTCACCGTGGGTTCAATATCGTTGAATTCAAGAAGTCGGTAGGAAAACACAAATCTCTTCTAGACAATAACTAAGAAGTCTTCCAGGTAACGACATGGAGCGTTTGATGCAAGATGTTTATTTCTTTTATAAAAACGTTCCATTTCTAAGTTGTCTAATACAGCACTGATGGGTGACCCCCAGAGGTTATGTCAAAATACTTCCTGTACTCCCAACTGCCAGATAATCAACAAAGAAAACTAATATAAAACACAATTACGCATCCTCAAGGAAAGTCTTATAGTGGTTTCCTTACTTTTTTTCTTTTTGTGCTCTTCCTCCAACGTTATCATATATAACTTGAGAAAAGCTCTTCTAATCGGCTTCAAACGGTCAACTCTGGAGTGTCCTACTTCAACGACACAAGGGAGTGTTTTTGGAGTGTGTAGGAGCCAGTATGCCAGAATAATTTTAAAATAGTTTGGTATTTGTCGTGAACTAACTTGACTCTGAATCATTCAAAAGGCTTCAGTTTCTAATCGCTGAAGTATATTACTGAGAAGATTATATCCAACAAGTTGAGGCCATGTTGGCAAAATTTTACAGTTGAGTAACATAGTGAATAAATTCAGAATTTGTTAAACAAATTGTGATAGTGATTTCCTTACAAGAACTAGAAAATCCCTCTTTTTAATTGACTTCATTGTTTTAAGTACGAATTTGTCAATATTTTAACACAAACACAAAACTTGGATTCGTTGATTTTCGTGTGCTTGGGAATGTTTCTTCTGATTGGCTTTAAACTTTCAATATTGTGTCTTACAAAGGATTTATTTTTAGCAGGATTTTAAGCTCTTAATTTAATAATTTCATTATTAAAAATTATGGAGAATTATAATTACACCTTTAGATTGCTACAAAAGTTAAAATGCTTTTAAAATATATATCAAAGTTTTTAGCAGTTTGGTAAATAATAGTTTTAAACAAAAGCTTAAAAATATTAAAGAATTAAATTTTTAAATATTTAATATTATTTACAGTGCTATGGTCAAATGTATTTTCTTGCATATGAGAAAAATTTGAGAGAGTTTTGTTAGGATGAGTCTCTTGGTTTCAGTGAGATAAAAGGAAGAACATCCCGTCCCTCAAAGAAAACCAGTCTCAAAATTAACACTTTGGACACTCATATATTTTTTAAACTTGCACAACTCTACGGCAATATTCTTATCAGGTATCGTCGAGTGATTGTCATGTATCATCAGTGGATGACTGCTTTGAGCTCTAGGTCGTTTTATTATTCATGCATACTTATACACCGGCTACAGTCACAACTGTTCTGATTAGCTTTTTTTTTTTTAAGAAAGCTGGAAATTTAAAACTTATACAGTGAAATTTTATGATGATGGAACACCACTAGCATAGTGAGTACACACACACACGCGCGCAGTATATCCACTTCCTTGCACAGTGAGAAATTTTGTAAATTTCTGCAGAGCGTGTTGAGTTGTGGCAGCGCCTGGGAGGGTGCCACACAAGCTGCCGCCCACTGCCTTGATTAATAACATGACCGCCAGAGCACTTGTCGCTGCTAAGGACACTCAATTATTCTTATCAACCCAGCGCTGATAATGGCAAGGCGGGGGCAGACTGATACATGATCACGCTGCCTTGATCTTAAAATCATTATACAGTTGTTGTAATTTCTTTACGTAACGTTTAAATTAACATTTCAATGTGACAGCGGCAAAGCAAGGCGAACAAAAACAAAAAAAGATTGTAGGACGGAGACCCGAGCCCCCACCACGTTGCCTTGTGCTGAATGACTCAGATATATAACGCTTTGCGTAATACACTCTTAAATTCTCATAGATATATTATTTTTGTTTTATTTATGAAGAAGCACTAAACGTCTACGAACCATGCAACTCCTGGGAAATGGGAGACAATACATACATATATTATATATATATATATATATTTTATTAACACATCGGCCGATTCCCACCAAGGCAGGGTGGCCAGAAAAAGAAAAACTTTCATCATCATTCACTTATAAAACTGCAACATTAACACCCCTCCTTCAGAGTGCAGACACTGTACTTCCCATCTCCATCTCCCTGAATCCCTTCATAAATGTTACTTTGCTCACACTCCAACAGCACGTCAAGTATTAAAAACCATTTGTCTCCATTCACTCCTATCAAATACGCTCACACATGCTTGCTGGAAGTCCAAGCCCCTGGCACACAAAAACCTCCTTTACCCTCTCCCTCGAACCTTCCCTAGGCCGACCCCTACCCCGCCTTCCCTCCACTACAGATTTATACACTCTCGAAGTCATTCTGTCTCGTTCCATTCTCTCTACATGTCCGAACCACCTCAACAACCCCACCTCAGCTCTCTGGATAATAGTTTTGGTAATCCCGCACCTCCTCCTAATTTCCAAACTCCGAATTCTCTGCATTATATTCACACCACACATTGACCTCAGACATGACATCTCCACTGCCTCCAGCCTTCTCCTCATTGCAACATTCATCACCCATGCTTCACACCCATATAAGAGTGTTTGTATAACTATACTCTCACACATTCCCCTCTTTACTTCCATGGACAAAGTTCTTTATCTCCACAGACTCCGAAGTGCTCCACTCACCCTTTTCTCCTCATCAATTCTATGATTCACCTCATCCTTCATATATATATATATATATATATATATATATATATATATATATATATATATATATATATATATATATATATATATATATATATATATATATATATATATATATAATATAAACACTGATCTCTGGCCGACGGAGACTCGAACCTACGAACTTCATGACAAGGTGCGCAGTGCTTTGCCGACCGTACCACACTGGTCCAATACCTTGGCATCCAGCTTTCGCTAGACGTTATTCCAAGGCAGCCAGCTTTCATGAGGTTCGTAGGTTCGAGTCTCCGTCGGCCAGAGATCAGTGTTTGTGAATATTTCGCCTGCACTTGCGAATCCTAGCATATATATATATATATATATATATATATATATATATATATATATATATATATATATATAAAGAGAGAGAGATTATTGAATTTTATATTTGGTATGATTATTTGCATAACAAATTTATCATTTTAAGCTGATTTAACTTCTGACATATGCCTTTCGGCAATGTTTAAGCGGGTTAAATTCAATTAATATGGGACTAAGCTGACGTTCCTTTTATCTTTTGTGGCTAGAGGGCAATAATTTTACATCACTAATTATTATTATAATTACGTTTAATGCTAAACTCGTGATTGCCAGAAGGAGGTTCGATCCTACATTTGAAAAAAAAGGAGAGAAACTGTAGCTCTCACGACCATGATTCCACTCTATCTTATTATACAAGGTGTTTCAAAACGATAGACCCAATTTCAAAGCAGTTTGCTTTGAAATTGGTTCCATCACTTTGAAACTTCCTGTATAACTGCCGTGTAACTGTCTGAATTAATCGCTTTTATATTGTAAGTCCAGCTTATATAATTGATAATGTATTATTAGTGACAATATATATGAGAAATAAAATGTTGTATTGAAATCTCCCAGAAAGTTAATTTTTAAAGAGTATAGATTTTAAAAAATTAGTTCTTTTAGATTTTTTTGCAAATTATAAATTTTAGAAACAATTAGTTGTAACACTTTTAACATATTGAAAGAAAGTTTATTAAGTATCTAATTAAAGAAAAGTCTCTAAATTATGAATATGTTTGTCATTGTTTTTGACAGCAGTACTAAAAAACTTGAACGATTTTTTTTAGAATTATTATTTAACCTGTAGAACGAGGACATTTGCATATTTGTTTTACAATTGCTATAAAATGAAAAGTGAATATATTGAGCAACGTTGACTATTAGGATGTACTCAACCCAGCCTTACAGCCCAGCCTCACAACCAAGCCTCACAACCAAGCCTCACAACCCTGCCTCACAATCCAACCTCACAACCCAGCCTCACAACCTGGCTTCACAACCCGACCTCACGACCCGGCCTCACAACCCAGCATTGCAACCCAGCCTCACAACCCAGCCTCACAACCCAGCCTCACAACCCAACCTCATATGTAGTGCCGAATAGATCAAATTTGTCAATTAGCAAGAACTCATTTAAAATTAAGTCCTTTCTAAAAAAAATTCTTATACATTTAAAGACATATTTTTGTCATTTATGTTAATGTAAAAATTAATAATTTTGTAGCAAGAGCACCTTAGAAAACTTACCTAACCTTATTATAACAAGCGCAATATAATTTAGCATAATCCAACTAAATATATTTTATTACAAATCACATTGAAAAAATATTTTTGTCGCTAGATTCATAATGATTTTTACGAAATTATTGCATACACAAATTTTAGCTTGCCTTATTCGGCAAGAAGAGCGTTGCTATTTAAGACAAAATCGCAAGTTTTATCTATTCAATATCGTGTGTATGTGAGTGTGTGTGTGATGCTCTCTTGAGAAAGTCATGATGGAAGTTACTGAAGATGGTGGAGGAGTTTTGCTGTATTTATACGGAAGAAGAAAGTTGCAAGTGAACACAAAAAGTCAGCAAAATAACAAGAGTAAGAATATTAGGGAATATAAAGATTCATTTTCCTCTTGAAACTCAGAGCACTGGCACAGAACCCAGAGGGCTGAAACAGAACCTAGAGGGCTGCAACAGAACCCAGAAAGCTATAACAGAACCCAGAGCGCTGATAAAATATGCAAGAAGAGAAGACAGACTTACAGGGAGTTTAATTAAGCAAGAGTTGTAGTGTGGAATAACAATAGGGCAGCCCAGCCGATATAAATATGGCTGTCAGCCAACACGCCAGACCCACTTAACACGCCAGCCACAGGTGTCTTGACACCTATGTGATTATTATTATTATTATTATTATTATTATTATTATTATTATTATTATTATTAGTATTAGTATTAGTATTATTATTATAGTAGTAGTAGAAGTAGTAGTAGTAGTATTAGTATTATTATTATCATTATCATTATCATTGTCATTATTGTTATTATTATTATTATTTTTATCTTCGCTATTATTATTGTTGTTGTTGTTATCTTCATTAAAGTTATTATTATTATTAGTATTATTAGTATTATTATCATTATCATTATCATTGTCATTATTTTTATTATTATTATTATTATTATTTTTCTCTTCACTATTATTATTGTTGTTGTTATCTTCATTAAAGTTTTTATTATTATTATTATTATTATTATTATTATTATTATTATTATTATTATTATTATCTAGTGTCATCACGATGTGTTTCCTTAGCCTCTCCTCATAGGACATACCCCTTCGCAGCAAGCGGTGGCAGGGGAGTGAGAACTATCAATACAGTGACAGCTGTGGTAAGAGGTGCCAAGGTGGTAAAAGGTGTCAATATTTTAAAAGGTGTCAAGGTGGTAAGAGGTGTCAAGGTGATAAGGAGTACCAAGGTGGTATGAGGTGTTAAGGTGGTAAGCAGTATCAAGGGGTGAGAGGTGTCAAGAAAATGAGAGGTGTCAAGGTGAGAGGTGTCAAGGGGAGTGAGAAGTATCAATGGGGGTGAGGGTGTCAAGGGGGCTGGAATAGAGACTGTGTCATCATCATAACAGAGGCTTGATACATGTCAAAGTCCTCGCGCGTTATTTTTAGGAAACATTTTATAGCCAAATAATTCACGCTGAATAATGTTGCATGATCTGTTGTTTGTTTGGCTACACCTGTGACTCACCTGTGACCTGTTTCAAGTGTTTCGCAAGCCTGGCAGCACTGCCTGAGGCCAGACTTCCTGGATGCCTGGCTGGCTGGTGAATGGGGGTTGGAAATATTTCAACTACATTAGGGTCATTAAAGGGCACGTCAATTCCCCTCTTTTCTAATGATATGTTATTTTCCCCCTATAATCCACCTTGTCTATAATTACTATCGCATTTGCTTTGTCTGCTTTCGTAAGGTGGAGAGGTCTGAGCTTTGCTCAGACCACAAGGCAAAGTGTGCTATACTCCTCTAAAATTCTTGTATCCCCTTCAAAGTTGAGGGACGAACGGGGAGGAGATGCTGATGAATGGCTCTTGGTCCACAAAACTGGAGCTACGCTCTTCTTTCTTGAATCATACCTCATTATCTCCGTTTACTCATGCGCTGTATCACACTTATAAATTTATTGCTTTACTATAAACAAAGTCTGTATATTGAAGATCTATAAGTGATCGTTCCTCAGAATTTAGCGATTCACCATCAAATATTTTTTATCTAATTCACAATTAACTCAAATTTCGGAAAGTAAAGTGTAGATAGCCTTTCTGTTCCTTCTGGACCTTTATCAAGTAACTTCTGGCTTTTTTACGGACCGAAACGTCGTTTAAAGTTCCCTCTCCGGACGTTTGACTTTCATTCTTCAATTATGAACTTATGGCCGAATTTTCGTTTCATTATTCGTGCCCTGTTTTTTTTAAATAGTCCATCCTAAAAGACTGTAATTCCCAAGCAAAGGCAACTCAGGCTCTACTAGAAGAAATCTTTGGAAGATGCCGTAGCTGCTGAAATTTTAATAGAATGCTTGACGATCTAAACCTCACTGAAGTCTACCAGCTCAGGTTGACAGATTTCAACCGTAACCGGGAGACCCATCCAGTGTGAGAGAATATGACAGGGAATAGCTAGCTTTTGTTCCGGCTGTGTAACTCTCCTATAGAAAAAAGTAGCAGCACAACGCAGAAGTAGCCAATTAAAAAGAAAAGAGGAATCTTTACTAGCCACTACACATACGATGACTTAATACTGGTGAAGGGCTCTTGATCCATGGGCACTGGAAATGACCACTTGGATCACTCCTGAATACCTCCTAGGTGCTGGACTCACCCTTGAATACATTAACAACAATAATTTCCACTTTTCGCTTTTATTTTAGCCAGTTGAGAGAGTTATTAAACTCTTCGTTAGTTTATCACGCTTCGCTGTTCTTCCAGCGGTTGTTAGGTCAACACATCAACCTCGCTGACTAAATGATGTTATTATTATTATTATTATTATTATTATTATTATTGTTGATGTTGTTGTTGTTGTTGTTATTGTTGTCGTTTTTATTATTATTATTATTATTATTATTATTATTATTATTATTATTATTATTCATTATTATTATTATTATTATTATTATTATTATTGTTATTTTTATTTTTATTATTGTTATAATCATTATTATTATTACTAATATTATTATTAAATTTACGGGAAAGCGCTAAGCCCGAAGGTGTTATTCAGCATCTGGAGGGCAATCAGGATCGATAAAAGAAAGGGAAGAACATGATCCAGTTCCGTGTATCAAGAGCCCTTCACCAGCATCAATGAGTTTCTTTTCAGGGAGGGAGGATGACGTTATTAAAATGAGAGAAACAAAACGCATTGAAAATTGCCTGGTTAATTATCCAATTACGCGGTCCAATTATCCGGGACAATTATTTAGTTACATCTGTCATTTCGCGCATGAGCGATTGCTGGCAGAATTGACGAAACTAAAATCGAAAAGTTATTTTAGGCATTAAATACAACGCTTGCTAGACGGCGTAGATCTGGTCACAGGTTGCGTTATTCTTCTAGGAACCAGCAACAAGGTTAGGTTTCCTTGCTAGGACACAGTAACAAGGCTAGAGTGCCTTGCTAGGCCACAGTAACAGTAACAAGGGCAGACTTCCTTGCTAGGACACAGTAACAAGGCTAGAGTTCCTTGCTAGGCCACAGTAACAAGGCCAGGCTTCCTGGCTAATACACAGTAACCTGTCCAGGCTTTCTCGCTAAGACACAATAATCAGGCTAAGCGTCCTTGCTAGGACACAGTAACAGGGTCAGACTTCCTTCCTAGAAGACAGCAACAAAGCCAGACTTCCTTGCTAGGCCACAGTAACAAAGTCAAACTTCCTTTCTAAGACACAGTAACAGAGTCAGACTTTCTTGCTAGGACATAGAAACAAGGCCAGACCTCTTTGTTAGGAAATAGTAACAAGGCCAGGCTTCCTTCCTAGGACACAAGACAAAACTTCCTTGCGAAGATAGAGTAACAAGGGCAGGCTAATCTGCTAGGACCTAGTAATGTAGTTAGGACAGTAATTAGCAAGTTTTTCCCTTGTAGAACAGAAACATATCTTTCCTAGGAAAGAAAACAGAAAAAATAATTGACTTAAAGATCTCACCTGTTATAGATCAGCGGAAAAAAATATTTTTCTTTTTCCTCTTCTTCTTCTTATTCTTCTTATTCTTCTTCTTCTTCTTCTTCTTCTTCTTCTTCTTCTTCTTCTTCTTCTTTTATTATTATTATTATTATTATTATTATTATTATTATTATTATTATTATTGTTTTTTGTTGTTACCATTATTATTAAATGAGAGGTAATCAGGTTCAATCCAAGAATGGTTAGGGTACCTCTATTTTCCTGGACCAAGAGCTCCCCTACGCCCGCATTCGATGACATATGGAAAATTCCCTACATAACATTTACTGTCACCCTAACCATATCACAGAATCAGTGTCTATCTGGCCACGACTGATGTTTGAGGATAGCAAGTAATTTCCATAATGGGAGTGATAAGTTGGTCTATAACGCTGGTGCCAGCATCTGGCCTCAGTTTTATGGTAATTACTTTAAAAAAATCCGATAATTTATGAGAATTAGTAAAAAAAAATTAATGAAGGTGTGAAAATTTGCATCTTTTGGGGTATTAATTCCATGCAGATGGGTCAATAACCTCTTGTGATTTTATGGTTACAAGTTAATCCTTTCTTAAACGTTTAAGGTTTGTGTCTTAAACGCTGAGATTTGAGTCGTAAGCATCGATCTTTAAGTCTTGAACTCTGAGTTTATGTCTTAATAGTAAACTAAAGCTGATGAATCAAAGACACACAAAGTAAACATTACTGTATTAAAGATTCACCTGGTGTGAGGCTTCGTCGGGCGAAACGTCGTTACAGAGGGGTAGGGGAGGATCACCAACAAACTCCTTGCTGTCTTCAAGAGAGAATTCGACAGATTCCTCAAGACAGTTCCTGATCAACCGGGTTGTGGTGCTTACGTTGGATCACTGGCGGCGGGCACTAACAGCTTGATCGATCAGGCCAGCAGCCAGGAGGCTTGGTCTGGGACCGGGCCGGGGATGGGGGTGACATTCGGAAGCGACCCCCGCTAAACTCCAGGTAAACACCTAGGGCGAAACGTCGCTACGGTGCTGTTGACACGTCGTTGCACTGCGCGTTAAACTTCGTCAAATAAAAATCTAATTTTGTTTATTTATTCCTGGTTCTTCATTTGCTGGCTTCCATCTACCTAATATGACGCTGCAGTCTTATACAGGAAGTGTGGCTCTCAGAATAGGAGAATATTGTGGAGAAACAAAAGCAGTGGTTAACTAGGAATTGTAACTGGTATATGTATTGTATGGTTGGAAAATTTCCTTCTGGCTAATATAGAACGACGAGCTCACTGGAGCTCATGGCCAATTGACATAGGCTTTTTTGCTGGCTTATCAGTCCACCCTACTAAAGACTGACACTACGAGAAGTTTTCTTCTTTATTAAGACATGACTGACTATAGTTAATACAGTGATTGCAGAAATTGCGTTTCTTTTTTTCCCTAGGGACTACTGATATGTTCGCTATACACAGTCAACGTAAACACCCTAAATGAGGAAATGAATTGAGACTTAAATTTGCTGACGACTCAAATATACTGATTCTGAGGAAGACAACAGGCGGCTTCACGATGGGGTGTGGGGAGTGTATTGGAGGAGTGACTGGGGAGTGTACTCACCTATTTGTGGTTGCAGGATCGAGTCATGTGTGAGTGAAGTGTGTGGAGAGAGTGTGTGGGAATTGTTTGTGGGGAAGATGTGTGGGAAGAGTACATTCTGTCTTTCATACTCAACTGCCACTTCATCCAGCCACATCGTGGAAGGTGAGGTAAAAATGGCACAATAAACTAGCCGAAGCGGCTAGTTTATACACACACCCATATCCATCCTGTGGACGGTAGCGCAAGAGCACATGGATACACAAAAGGCCTAGGAACTAGGTCCAAAAGGGTTAACAGGAGTACATCTGGATTTATATTTACAGTTGACTTATCTGTTACAAGCAAATTTTTAAAATTTGTTTAATATATCTGATATCTTATTTTCATTAATAATATATCTGGACATATCACAAGTTGCTCCTTAAACGTATTTATCTATGTTCATGTTATCATAGTAGATGATAGATCTACTCAGGGCTTCTAAATATATTCATATAACATTCAATTTCATTATTTACTTCTCTCCTAATATTATGTCTAAACACAGATACATCACGGTCATATTCTACATTTGCCTTGAGGTTACTTCTTCATAGCTAATTTATCAACTATGTCATGAAGGAGCAATCCAATGTGTGATGGAATCCATAACAATGAGCATGTTATTACATTCATTATGTGAATAAATAGCACTTAGTGATGACGTAAAATCAGTAAAAATCATAGAGTAAAGCTCAGTGTCATTAGTTAACTTTAGCACAATAGTATGGCAAACAAACAATTCATTTCGCAGTGTAGAAACCCAGTTGTTAATTCTTATGCCTAACTTAACAAAGTCCCTATCATTGTTAACTAGGGAGGTGGTAACAAGTTACAGCCATCCCATTACACTCCTACTCCTGCTTACATCCATCTGTGTATATAACTTGTGATAAATTATTACTAACAGTTAAGCGACAAATTTCTTCTTGAGAGGTTGACTTTACAAATGATTTAAGGAAGGGATTACTGGTGAAGATAATAAATAAATAAACACATCTTCCATGGAGGAGTGAAAACTAGTCAGTGAGTATCCTGAATAATTAATAATGTCTTCTTTCAAGGACTATAATCAAGTTAACTTTGTTTTGATGAACTCATTTCTCTCGTTCGTGTTGACATTGTCGATGAAATTCATTTAAATATTTTTCTGTCGAATGAGAGCAGGTGAAACGCAAAGTAAAGAGAACCGAAGCAGCGGTGGAAAATAACAGAATGATAGAGAAAAAAGATGTAAAAAAGTGTGAGGAAAAAAACATTCAGACACAGACAGACAGACAGACACACACACACACACACACACACACACATACATAGTTTTAAGACGAGGTTTGATAAAGCTCATGGAGCAGGGAGAGAGAGGACCTAGTAGCAATCAGTGAAGAGGCGGGGCCAGGAGCTATGACTCGACCCCTGCAACCACAAATAGGTGAGTACAAATAGGTGAGTACACACCAATTAGGTGAGTACACACACAGGTCTACTATATCATTCAGCTGAGAAAGAAAACATTTCTATTCTGATATTTTATACGCTAATTGTTGTCCGTTGTGAGGATGTGACGCATCAGCCAATGAAGAGCCTATGTTAATTGAGCAAGTATGGGGACTCAGCAGGTATGGGGACTCAGCAGGTATGTGAAATCAGCAGGTATGGGGACTCAGCAGGTATGGGGACTCAGCAGGTACTGTGACATCAGGTATGTTAGTTCAACAGGATACGGGAACATCAGGTATGGGGACTCATCAGGTATGGGGACTCAGCAAGTATGGGGACTCAGCTAATATGGGGACTCAGCAAGTATGGGGACTCATCAGGTATGAGGACTCAGCAAGTATGGGGACTCATCAGGTATGGGGACTCAGCAAGTATGGGGACTCATCAGGTATGGAAACTCATTAAGTATGGGGACTCATCAGGTATGGGGACTCATCAGGTATGGGAACTCATCAGGTATGGTGACTCAGCAAAAATGGGGACTCATCAGGTATGGGGACTCATCAGGTATGGGGACTCATCAGGTATAGGGACTCATCAGATATGGGAACTCATCAGGTATGGGGACTCAGCAAGTATGGGCACTCATCAGGTATGGAGACTCAGCAAATATGGGGACTCAGCAAGTATGGGGACTCATCAGGTATGGAAACTCAGCAAGTATGGGGACTCATCAGGTATGGGGACTCATCAGGTATGGGAACTCATCAGGTATGGTGACTCAGCAAAAATGGGGACTCATCAGGTATGGGGACTCATCAGGTATGGGGACTCAGCAAGTATGGGGACTCATCAGATATGAAAACTCATCAGGTATGGGACTCAGCAAGTATGGGCACTCATCAGATATGGGGACTCATCAGGTATGGGGACTCATCAGGCATGGAGACTCAACAGGTATGGGGACTCAGCAGGTATGGGGACTCAGCAACTATGGGGACTCAACAGGTATGGGGACTCATCAGGTATGGGAACTCAACAGGTATGGGGACTCAACAGGTATGGGTACTCATCAGGTATGGAGACTCATCAGGTATGAGGACTCAACAGGTATGGGGACTCATCAGGTATGGAGACTCAACAGGTATGGGGACTCAGCAGAACTGGTAGCAATAAAAAAAGTTTTTTGAGAAGTTAACTCAATTTTCATGATATACATTTGTAAAAAAGTACATTGTAAAAAAACTTTATCGGGGAAAAATATTTAAAAAGTGAATCAGGGAAATGTTTCTAAAAAACGAGAGCAAAGTTTGGAGGAAAAATCAGTAGTGTTGGAACCCTTAGAGTGTTAAGGGACTTTATGGTTTAGTACGTTAAGGGACTTCAGGGTTTTGGAAAGCAATGAACTTTACGGTATAGTGCATTATGGAACATCAGGGATTAATGTTGAAGGGAGCACTGGGGTTTAGTGCATTATGGGACATCAGGGTTTAATTTTGATGGAAGCTTTGGTGTTTAGTGCATTATAGGACATCAGAGTATAATGTTGAAGGAAACTTTGGGGTTTAGTGCATTATGGGACATCAGGGTTTAATGTTGAAGGGAACTTTGGGGTTTAGGGATTAAGTTTAAGCCCAAATGGTGAAAATTGGTTGTGTTGGCTACGTCACATAATTAATATAATATTTACTGAAAGATGCTAAACCTGCAGGGTAATACAGAGCTTGACAAGTGAGTGGTAATCAAGTTTGATCCTAGGAAGGGAAGGACAGCTTCAAGTATTCAGAAGCGCCTATACGTAAATTCTGTGTAAATAGTTTAGAAAACGACGAGTTGATGAATGAGAAACTTGTGTAGCGTTTGAATTTCTTTCTTCTGAAAACGTTGCTTCAGCCAGTGGCTTCATCAGTCTAATACAATGAAGAACAGTGGAAGAAGAGAGGTTTGAGGTAATCAGTACCATCAGCCTAGTGTTTATATGTGTTCGATACATCAACCTTGATAGGCAACCTTGACAGGTGACGTAAAGAACTGGTAAGCGGCGTCACCAATGGAAAAAATGTCTGAATCTGAAGTTGGTATCTACGGCATCTTTACCTGTGGCATAGATGTCGATCTAATTCAAAGTCTATTCTGTGGCCGTGATCAGGGTCTTTGTGGCTTGCTAAAAGTATAACCGACCGAAACGTCGTCGCAAGCTTCTCTCTTCCCCTATGTATATGTTACATTTTATTCTGCGTATGTCACACACTCGTATAGGCATACCTCCAGACAAGCGAACCAGGTGCTAAGGGTTTAACGATCAGAGGCCCCGTCGTTATACAAGTAACTTGTTTCAACCAGCCAATCACAAGGAAGACCACCAAAGCTGTGAGGCGACGTGGTACACTCGTGAAGCAGCTTTGGCAGACTTGCCTTCACTGCTGGTCGCTACGGTTCTTACCGTGTCTTGTGCACTCATTTTTGCTTCATTGTACATGGCTGTAAATACGTACTGTACATAGGCTCCCTCTCTCTCTCTCTCACACACATACCAGCTTGTTTTGGTGAAGGAAATGCAGTTATTAGTTATCTCGGTTGCCTTTTTATCTCGTTCCTGACTGGTTATCGTACTACGGCAAAGTGTGTAGGCCATTAGTCTAAACCTCTGTACGTAATAGTCTTGTCATAGTCCATGTGTGTTCCACTGAAAAAAAAAAAGCATATGGACTACAGTGAGCTGAGACCATGAGGGCCCCCCATGATTGTCTCTGGTCTCTGTGTTTGGTGGTCATGTATATTTATTTGCTAATAAAAACATGGACTCTGTTTTGTCCATCATGCATATATTCAAGAATATCGTCACAATTGTTCACATTATTTCGATTTCTACCGAGTGTATCAAGTACGACTTGGCCTTGATGAAGGACGTGACTGTCGAAATCATTTGATAGTTCAGCTGTAATACGACAAGACTTGCTCTGTTCCCTTGGGCTACAGTGCACTTCACTGGTGGCTGCTGTGATGTTAGGGTAGACACGTTGGCGGTAGTTTGTTCTGCAGCATGGGCGTGCTGATTGCTGCTGTGAGACTTTGAACAGAAGTGTCGGCAGCTGGCTGAGCATGGGCGTGACCTAGTCGTTGCGTTCTCGGTTTCCTACGTCGCTGTGGCAGGGAAAGTGGCCCATGGGTTCCGTGATACCGTAGCCGCCTTTACACGAAGTTGTTACTGTGGTGACGGTTCTACTTGATGTTCGGGGCTGGACAGCTGGCGTTTTCCAAGCTCTCCTGACCCGGCAGAGCATCCCTTGGCAATTCAGGTTCCAGGAGCTTTGTCAAGCCGTAACGGCTTGACGAAGCTCCTGGACAGCGAAACGCTACCATAAACAGATGTTACGTTAGTTGCATCTGTGTTTTACTTAACATGTTTTCACCACAAGGACTATTGCTACAACGATTATATTATGTTTTGCACCAGCGGGAGGTCAGAAGCAGGGTTGTGCCTGCAGAACTTTAAAACAAAACACGTGCGATGTGAAGCTGAGGTTCCCTGTCAGACGGCACAAGTGTACACGACAGTCCATTAATTTCCCTTACATGTTGCATCTGTTTTTTATTTCACACATTTAAAATATTTTCCAATTTATATCCAAAGTTTATATATATATATATATATATATATATATATATATATATATATATATATATATATATATATATATATATATATATGTGTGTGTGTACTCACCTAATTGTAGGGGTCGAGACTTAGCTCCTGGCCCCGCCTCTTCACTGACCGCTACTAGGTCCTCTCTCTCCATGCTCCATGAGCTTTATCAAACCTCGTCTTAAAGCTATGTATAGTTCCTGCCTCCACTACATCACTTGCTAGACTATTCCACTTCCTGACAACTCTATGACTGAAGAAATACTTCCTAACATCCTTTTGACTCGTCTGAGTCTTCAACTTCCAATTGTGACCCCTTGTTTCTGTGTCTCCTCTCTGGAACATCCTGTCTCTGTCCACTTTATCTATTCCACGCAGTATTTTGTATATCGTTATCATGTCTCCCCTAACCCTCCTGTCCTTCAGTGTCGTGAGGCCGATTTCCCTTAACTTTTCTTCATAGGACATTTCCCTTAGCTCCGGAACTAACCTTGTTGCAAACCTTTGCACTTTCTCTAATTTCTTGACGTGCTTGACCAGGTGTGGGTTTCAAACTGGTGCTGCATGCTCCAATATGGGCCTGACGTACACAGTGTACAGTGTCTTGAACGATTCTCAGGTTTGCCAGGCGCCCATATGCTGCACCAGTTATCTGGTTGATGTGTGCTTCCGGAGACGTGCTCGGTGTGTGTGTGTGTGTGTGTGTACTCACCTAGTTGAGGTTGCAGGGGTCGAGTCATAGCTCCTGTGTGCGTGCGGCGTGCATGCGTGCTCCTTACATAAATTTATGTAAGGAATTGGTCAGTAAACTGTCCATTAAAAAAATTGCGGCAAATTAGGCCGATATTTTTTCCTTAAACTTGGCCCATTATCATTGAAATTATAAAAGTGGCTTAAATGCTGCCTGCAGTCTGAATGTACGACACATTATCTGGCTCTCCTGTGGTGGAACACAAGGAGCACCACGTTCTTCACGGGGGTAGAACACAGGCAGGCTCCCTTGGTAGTGTTCATGGAGAAGACGGGCAGGCAGCTTCCTTTGGTAGTGTTCCCCTGAGAGAGAGAACACAGGGAGCTACGTGCAAGCGCTGCCTGTCTTCTAGAGCACCTTGGGCTGGGAGGGTGTTGTGTGGGTCAGGTGGTGGAGGTGAGTCTGATAACGAAACAATGGTACCGCGATTGGTGATTATATCTTGGTGGGGGACCCTCGTGTTGACGGTGTCACACGCGTGATTGTATCTTGGTTGGGGACCCCTCGTGTTGACGGTGTCCCACACGTGATTGTATCTTGGTGGGGGACCCTCGTGCTGACAGCGTCCCACACGTGATTGTATCTTGGTGGGGAACCCTCGTGCTGACGGCGTCCCACACGTGATTCTATCTTGGTGTAGGACCCTCGTGTTGACGGTTTGCCAGTTGGAATTCCGACATACAGTCCTATCTTCTTGAGACCTGCTATCGTGCTGGTTCCTGTCTTATTACTGCTCTAGCTTACACTATTACTCTTGTTCACTCTTTCACACTATTACTCTTGCTCACACTTTATCACTCCTGTGCTCTCTATCTCTCTCTTCCTCATTAGCTCCTTATTTTCAGCACTTCTTTATATATGGCACTACATGAATTTCAATTTTCAAGCTATAAGCAGGAGCCTTACCTCATCTCAGAATGCACCCTTATGTAATTTGTTCATATTATGCAAAATACATTAAGATTACAGAATAAACTTGATGCCGCTGCTCGCCAGGACATTCGTTAAGTAAACTGACCTGAATGGCCGGAAAGCAGAGTCCTGATAAAACATGGGTAATATAAAGATTCTTAGAGCGGAACTAGGCTTTATTGAGGCGTCTTGCTCTTAAAAGAAAATTTGTCTTAAACTTTCTCTGATCTGTCTTTTCTATTATTCAAACTGACCTATTTTTTCGACTGTCTTTTATAAGAATATATTCTAATCATATAACTAGATCAATGGTATTCAGTACCGAGTTAGTGAATAAGACACATGCAACATTTGCGTATTTATTATTGAGAGACGTTTCGCCCACTAGTAGTCTTTATCACTCTAAACCATAGACATGAGAATGGAGGCTTTTGTAGTGGAGCCTTAGTAGATGTATTGACATGTGGGTGGGGCCCACTAGTGGATAAAATTTGGATCCAAAAGATGGGCCAGTAAGAGATTTTAACCATCCAATTGATTTTCAAAAGGCTGAGAAAGTTGTATCAAGCACGTCCATGGTCGACAGGAATATAATATAATCATGTTTCATAAAAAGTAGTTTTGAAAATAATATGAATATTGCTTTTGGTTTAAATAAATTGGATCAAGCTGCAGAAACTTGTCTTCTCAGTATCATGATTCCATTATGTAACTGTCACACAAGAATTATTAGATCACAAGGTATATTATAACAACAAAATGAATAATACGACATTTGTGTGCATTGGTATTTGTATTGACAGACGTTTCGCTCACAAGGTAGCCCACTTATACGTGACCAGGTCTGCAACCACAGCATCTATATTTCTTCCACTAGCTTCACTATTAGACTGACCACTAACTTCCTGTGAAGAAACTAGATATCACTGAAACTTGATTGCTAAATTTCTAGCCCATTTTATGGTCCTCGCTGACTTCTACTAGTGAGCCCTGCTTCCAAGTGACAGCTGCAGCAATGCTCCAATTCTTCCATTGGTTCCACTACAAAATGCTCCATTCCATGTCTCTGTATAACACTTATACGGCTCCTGGTGGGCGAAACATCTCTTAGTGAAATAACCAGGTGTTCCAAATGTGCTTTCTCATCAATTTGTCAAGATTATATACCTTTGATCTAACGATAGATGCAAAGAAGACAGTTGGCCAAAATAAAGAAGCAGTGTCCGAGGTGCTGGCCGACAAGAGCTGAGTTCCTCAATGATCATTTCTTTGACCAATATTTTTTCACAATTTAGGTAAATGATCATGTAAAGGTGGTAACATACAACACAGCAAAATTCACGGGGTATACAATATTAGAAAAAACTCAGCATTCATGGCTGAGTGTATAAGTATTAATGGAGACTCGGACAGGCTGGTGTAGTGGTAGGCCTACAAACATTAATGCATTTTGAATAAAACCAACCAAGACAAAAGAAGAAGAATCTTAAGCAACGCTCTTAAGTACACTAAATAACGTTTGTCTCTTAGTAACAAACAAGTAACATAGCCAGAAATTTTGAATACAAAACACCAGAAATAATACCGACTCTATAACACATTTGTTAAACTAGACCTTAAGTATGCTGTCTTTTTTTTTTAATTACGTAATAAAGAGAACTGGAGAGGTTACAGAGAAGAGTACTCAAGCTCGTAACATAATTAAGAAACAAACAATATGCTTAAAAAACTCAGTATAAAAATTTGTTCTCCCTTAAGAAATGACGATTAAGAAAGCTTTTTCAAACCATTAAGATAATGAACACTTAGATCAAACACAGAGAACTACTTGAAATATAAAATAAACGCTTCCATAACCTGAAACAATGGGATATAACTTTGTGGTAATAGATGTAACATTAAAGTGCGGTATAATTTTTTTCTGTAGCGCTATAGACAGCTGCAACAGATCGCCTACTTAAGTTTCAAGTCCAAAAAATGCAGTAATTTAACGCCAGCTGCAGCTGCTACAAATTATGTAGGACTTGCTGGTATCAGCGGAATCTTAACGTTAATTCAGGAATTACCTTTGGATGATCAGATGACGAGGAGTCATCTAAGGCAAACTAGAACTGTGGTGGGAGTAGTAGTGGTGATGGTGGCGGTGATGGTGGCAGTGGTGATAGTGGTGGTGGTAGTGGTGGTGATGGTGGTGGTGATGGTGGTGGTGATGGTGGCGGTGATGGTGGCGGTGATGGTGGCGGTGACGGTGATAGTGGTGGTGATAGTGGTGGTGGTGGTGATGGTGGTGGTGATGGTGGCGGTGATGGTGGTGGTGATGGTGGCGGTGATGGTGGCGGTGATAGTGGTGGTGATGGTGGTGATAGTGGTGGTGATGGTGGTGGTGATGGTGGTGGTGATGGTGGTGGTGATGGTGGCGGTGATGGTGGCGGTGATAGTGGTGGTGATAGTGGTGGTGGTGGTGATGGTGGTGGTGATGGTGGCGGTGATGGTGGTGGTGATGGTGGCGGTGATGGTGGCGGTGATAGTGGTGGTGATGGTGGTGATAGTGGTGGTGATGGTGGTGGTGATAGTTGTGGTGATAGTGGTGGTGATGATGGTGATAATGTAGGTGGTAGTGGTGGTGATGATGGTGGTGATGGTGGTAGTGATGGTGGTGGTGATGGTGGTAGTGATGGTGATGGTGGCAGTGATGGTGGCGATGGTGGCAGTAATGGTGGCGATGATGGTGGTGGAGATGGTGGTGATAGTGGTGGTGGTAGTGGTGGTGAAGCAGCACTCTACTACGTTATCAGTGACCGTAATTTTGTCTAGTCAGTGACTTGTTTTATCATGAAAATTTGTTTCTTTATAGTAGATATACTCATTTAACTTATTAAGTACCTTAATAACCTCCATTATTGATATTATTATTTAAATGATGCTCTAAACTCGTATGGGTCATTCAGCAAAAAGAATAGTTCATGAATATTGGTCGTACTCAAACACGTGAAAATACTGATATCTTTTGGTGTTTTATTATTATTAATTATTATTATTATTATTATTATTATTATTATTATTATTATTATTAATATTATTATTATTGTTGTTGTTATGAAAGCCCTTAATCCGTAAGAGTCATACAGCGCCTGGAAAATAGAAAGCAATCAAGTTCGTTGCAAGGAAACGTAGAACAATCCCAGTTCATTGGATCAAGAACCTCTTACCAGAAGCTCACTTGATGGGGAAAGATGGTATTTTATTCGTCAGGAAAACCAAATGTTTCTTGATGGATGGTTATTTCAGATGATGATCCACTGAGCACCTGTACCCACTAGTGTACGAGTGATGGGTATCAGTGAGTAAACAACCACTAGTGTACGAGTGGTGGGTATCAGTGAGTAAACAACCACTAGTGTACAATTGCTGGGTATCAGTGAGTAAACAACCACTAGTGTACAATGGCTGGGTATCAGTGAGTAAACAACCACTAGTGTACAATTGCTGGGTATCAGTGAGTAAACAACCACTAGTGTACAAGTGCTGGGTATCAAAGGTTAAACAATCACTGCTGAACAAGTGCTGGGTATCAAAGGTTAAACAATCACTGCTGAACAAGTGTTGGGCATAATTCATTAAACAACCAGTAGCGTTGAGGTGCTGGGTGTCAGCAAATAAGCACTACTAGCCTACTGAGGCAAAGTTTTCCTCCTAATCTCCTAAGCCAAAGTTGCTAGGCAACACCAAGTGTCAAGTTCGACACTTGGTGTTGCCTAGCAATCGCCAGGTGATATTGGTGATATCTAAGAATTAGTTGTGCTGGGGACAACATTTATCATGGTTATTTTAGTTATTTGTGACACAGTCTCTCTTTTTCCACACGCACACACATACACACACATACAGTTGAAGTTGAAGACTCAGATGAACCACAAGGATGTTAAAAAATATTTCTTCAGTCACAGAGTTGTCAGGATGTGGAATAGTCTGGGAAGTGATGTAGTGCAGACAGGATCCATACATAGCTTTACGAAGAGGTATGATAAAGCTCATGGAGCAGGAAGAGTGACCTAGTAGTGGCCAGTGAAGAGACGGGGCCAAGAGTTGTGAATCGACCCCTGCATCCACAACTAGGTGAGTACACACACACACACTCTTATGAGCAGACACCTACACCCCCTTATACTGGCTCATCTTCCATTCCTCCCTTCTATTCCTGCCTTTCATAACTGCAATTCTCTCTCACCTTACAATCCACTGTTCTCACCTATGATTAATACTCCTCACTATCCCTATCCTTCTTTCCCTTCTTTAGTAGCCCAGAGAAGGACCTTCCTTAGCCCTTTTGATGTATAATATTAATCCTCTTCCTCCCACGTATACACTTGTGCCCTTCCTCTCAACCGGCAATTAAGCACTATGAAATTATATTTTGAAATATTCCGCTAATGATTTTTTACCTTATTACTCGAAAAAAATAGAACAGGCAAATTAGCGCAAGAGTTTAATTTGCACCTGAATTTTGTTCATGAACTCAGACCATAACATATATATATATATACTATATATATATACTATATATATATATATATATATATATATATATATATATATATATATATATATATATATATAGGATGGGGTCCACCTCTGGTGTAAATTGTGGGACCCATTGCCTCAGAGAAGTGGATAAAAGGCTTCAAGGAAGAATATTTAGATTTCTTTCTGAAGCCATTTGAATATTTCACTTCCCTACCACCCCATCTTTTTATACAAACTTTATTTCAAGACAAAATACATTGACAAAATACATTGACAAGAATACAATAGGGAGTAAAAACAACATAGATACAACTCAGGCTACATGTCAAACTACTTTCTGTCCAACTCCCTGGCAGTGGCGCCCTGTGCCCAGAACGCTGGCATTTCTTGATTCTCACCTGAGTCTCTTGAGAGGAACTGTGCCCTGTGGCCCTGTTTCAATGAGTTTCTCACCCAGCCTTGAGAAACTTGCAGCTCCACTGCCCTCGGGCTCGGACTGGCGTGGTGCTCCACCTTCAGCGCGGATATATATAAGTGTCTGCATATATATATATATATATATATATATATATATATATATATATATATATATATATATATATATATATATATATATATATATATATATATATATTTATAGTGCCGAATAGGTAAAACTTGCGATTTTGACTTAAACAGCAACATTCTTTTTGCCGAATAAGGCAAGCGAAAATTTGTGTATGCAACTATTTCGCAAAAATCGTTCTGAACCGACCGAAAAATTAAAATTCTTTGTGTTTGTTAATTATTAAATCATTGTAAACTCATTTGAAATATATTTAGTTGGATTAAGGTAAATTAAATTGCGCTTATTATAATAAGGTTAGGTAAGTTTTCTAAGGTTCTTTTGGTACAAAATTATTAATTTTTATATTAACATAAATGAAAAAAAAATCTTTAAACGTACAAGAGAAAATTTTAGAAATTAATTAATTTTAAATGAGTTCATTCAACATGTTCAACATTTGCGTATTCTGACTGGAGGGACGTTTCACCTGCTGCGAAAAAGAAACATGAGGATAGAGACCTTGATACCGGAGTCAGTGGTAAAGGTGGTGAGGTTATAGCAGTTGAGTACATCATCACAGGTAAGAGGGACCCCATTAAGGTGGGGCAGATATTATTAATGGCGCTGCACATGTGTCTTATTCATCAGTTTGTCGGTATTGTAAAGTTTTGACACATTGTTACAACCTGAGGAGAGCAAAATACATAGGCGAGAGAAGGATGAGTCATGGGTGGCGATTAGTAACAGGATAAAAATTCAATTTGATATATGGACACAACATGCATTGCTCAACAACTGCAGTGATTGTGAGAATAAAAAGACATGCGCCACTCCTGGGTATGTTTACTTAAAGACGTTTGGTCAACCAGAGATTTGCCAATTCAGTACAAGAATGATGAGTGAAGACAGAAGAAGTTGAGGTAATAAATCCCTCACTTTCGGTGACTTAGGTACTGAACACTGGCTTCCAGGCTGAGGGACTGATTACCTCATCTTTCACTGTTTTCTGTATACAGTTCTGCAACGATGACTGACTGATTACCCCATCTTTAGATGTCCTGGTGTTGCACATATGTATAATCCTTCGTCTTGTCGATATTGTTAGGTTAGGTAACATTCGTCAGGAAACAGAGCAAATCTTTCCTGACACGGATCTTAAATATATGATGACTCGACACTGGAGCTTTTGATCATATGACAGAGTCCTTCCACTGGCTCACTGGTCCACCCCTTTTACAACTAAAAAAATAATATGCATATAATGGTATATCATATCATTATTTTAACTATATGATTGTGGGAATAAAGACACGTAAGAACAATCAAAACACTTTATGTAGGAGACGTTTCACCCATGTTGGCTTTTCCAGTCTTAATGTGTATTGGAACTGAAAAAAGCCATCTCAATCAATTATTGTCTCGCTTGTACATATTTGTCTTGGTTCCTACAACCTCTCGATACTGATATAACTGTACAACTGTACTGGTGTTCATTACAAGGTAACGTTGAATACGGATGTTCGCTACAAGGCGCCCTTGTAGTGGTAACGTTGAACACGGGTGTTCGCTACAAGGTATCCTTGTGGTGGTAACGTTCAACACGGGTGTTCACTACAAGGTGGCCTTGTGGTGGTAACATTGAACACGGGTGTTCGCTACAAGGTGTCCTTGTAGTGGTAACGTTGAGCACGGATGTTCGTTATAAGGTGTCCTTGTAGTGGTGACGTTGAACACGGGTGATCGCTACAAGGTGTCCTTGTGGTGGTAACGTTGAACACGGGTGTTCACTACAAGGTGCCCTTGTAGTGGTAACGTTGAACAAGGGTGTTCGCTACAAGGTGTCCTTGTAGTGGTGACGTTGAACACGAGTGCTTGCTACAAGGTGTCCTTGTAGTGGTGACGTTGAACACGAGTGCTTGCTACAAGGTGTCCTTGTAGTGGTAACGTTGAACAAAGAGAATTATGTGTAATTTGCGTTACTTTATACATTATTTGTTTTTTTATGACCCTGCTCGAAAATTTACGAGGAGAGAGGAGGGGTCACAGACAAAATTACGCCTGTCTGTTCCTTCTTCCCTTTCTAATTTCTGTCCTTTCTCACGCGCGCGCGCTTTTTTCTCTTCCTGTCTCCTGCTCTTCATCTTTACTTTCTCTTTTCCCCTTCCTTTCTGCTTCCCTTTCTTCTTTCCCTCTCCAATTCCTTCTTTCCTTCCCTCATTCCATACCATATCTCCTAACCTACCCCTCTCTTTTTACCTCTCCCAGTCCTTTCTCTTTCCTTCCATCCCTCCTGTCCCTCGTTCTCATCCTCCTTCCTACCTATCCTCTTTCTCTCGTGTCACCTTTCCATTGAAATAAATATCGTTTTCAGATAATAATTCCATAGCTTGACGTTTTCTTTTATGTGAGAAACTGGACTGAGTCACTTGAAACAGACTGGTCTGGGACTGTATCGGAACTTAGTGGCCAGTAGGTAAGGCCAACATGGAAATTGCTCAGGCTAATAAGGCTTAAATATATGTTGCTCGGGCTGAATATTAATTATATATATATATATATATATATATATATATATATATATATATATATATATATATATATATATATATATATATATATATATATTGTATGTGTGTGTGTAAAACGTGTCCCACATGTACACAAAAGAGGAAGCAATGGAAAATGAGACAGTGTATATTGACCCCACCTGGAATCCTTATCAGAGGCATTATTTTCCACTGTAGTTTCTCTGAGCATCAGTAGGGTTATATGTGAGGTCATAACTCAGCTTTATATGTATTCAGTTGTCCCATTGTTTTTACTATTCCTTAATATTGTGATAAATCAAGAAAATACTTCGAATTTCACTATATTTTTTTCACTGTGGTTATTTTGCACATTGTGATATCACCTGTTCATTGTGGTCTTATTGCATCAATGCATACCACTCAACCCTTCAGAATATTCTCGGTAAGTTTTTTCAAATCGGCTTAATTTAAAAAAAAAAAAAGTTGTCTGAATTAATTAATTCTTCCTAAATATATTTTGCCAAATAGACTTCTTGAAATGAAAGATCTCCCTTTTGATAATTTCATCTGTGTTTCCTCAGACGAACTCCCTTCCTCACTTTGCCAGGCTCTGCATTTTGTTGCTTTTCCCAGGTCAGTAGTTCCCCACTTCCCCAAGGTTAGCAATTTTTGGCCCCTTCCCAGTGACCTTGCTGGATGGAAACTTGGTCTTGTCAAGCGGGTCTACTGTAGAGACTGTCAAGATGGGTGGAATTACAAGAGGGGACAAACAGAAAATTGCATCTTGCAATTACACCCACCAAGACAGCCGCGGCAGCAGGCCAGCAAGACGAGACCAGCTTCCACCACCCACCAAGACAGCCGCGGCAGCAGGCCAGCAAGACGAGACCAGCTTCCACCACCCACCAAGACAGCCGCGGCAGCAGGCCAGCAAGACGAGACCAGCTTCCACCACCCACCAAGACAGCCGCGGCAGCAGGCCAGCAAGACGAGACCAGCTTACCACCACCAGACAGCCGCGGCAGCAGCCAGCAGACGAGACCAGCTTCCACCACCCACAAGACAGCCGCGGCAGAGGCCAGCAAGACGAGACCAGCTTCCACCACCCACCAAGACAGCCGCGGCAGCAGCCAGCAAGACGAGACCAGCTTCCACCACCCACCAAGACAGCCGCGGCAGCAGGCCAGCAAGACGAGACCAGCTTCCACCACCCACCAAGACAGCCGCGGCAGCAGGCCAGCAAGACGAGACCAGCTTCCACCACCCACCAAGCACACGTTACTAACTGAAAATCTCAGACGTCTATTTATGTTTCACAGTGTGTTCAAATTAATTTTTTGTTTCATTTATGCATCTCTACACGCACACACGCCCACACACACACACACGCACACACACACACAAACACACACACACACACACACACACGTCAAGAAATTAGAGAAAGTGCAAAGGTTTGCGACAGGTTAGTTCCACAACTCAGGGACTGCCCTGAAGAAAGGTTGAGGAAATAGGACTAACAACACTGGAGGACAGAAGGGTTAGAGGAGACATGATAACGACATACAAAATACTGCAGGGAATCGACAAGGTAGATAGTGACAGGATGTTCCAGAGAGGGAACACAGAAACAAGGGGACACAACTGGAAGCTGAAGACTCAGATGAGTCAAAGGGATGTTAGGAAGCACTTCTTCAGCCATAGAGTAGTTAGGAAGTGGAATAGTCTAGCGAACGATATAGTGGAGGCGGGAACCATACATAGTTTTAAGACAAGGTATGATAAAGCTCATGGAGCAGGGAGAGCAGAGACCCAGTAGCGGACAGCGAAGAGGCGGGGCCAGGAGCTGAGTCTCGACCCCTGCAACCACAATTAGGTGAGTACACACACACACACACACACACACGCCTGCAAGAGCAGGCGAAATATTCATAAACACTGATCTCTGGCCGACGGAGACTCGAACCTACGAACCTTATGACAAGGTACGCAGTGCTTTACCGACCGTACCACACTGGTCCAATACCTTGGCATCCAGCTCACGCTAGACGTTGATCCAAGGCACCCAGCTTTCAGGCAGGTGGCTTACAGCTTTTCATCTCATCCCCTGCATGCATCGACACAACTAGCGTGAGCTGGATGCCAAGGTATTGGACCAGTGTGGTACGGTCGGTAAAGCACTGCGTACCTTGTCATAAGGTTCGTAGGTTCGAGTCTCCGTCGGCCAGAGATCAGTGTTTGTATATATATATATATATATATATATATATGACCAATATTTAATTCTATTTGGGAAGAAGGATGAGGAGGAGGAAGAGAAGAGAGAAAAGGAAGAGGTGGGGAAGAGAAAGAGAGGAAGATGAATGAGGATTATGTAATAGTTAGTGAGAAAAAAGTGTAGGAGTTTCAAAACAAGAGATTCATATAACAAAATGCATCCACTAAAATATACAACAAATTACAAATGATAAAATAATTACATGAAAAATATGATAAATAATAATAATGAAAAAAAATCGATAATTACCCCATGACTGGGATTGCGTGTATGTGTTTGCCACTAAATCCTGGTCTTGTATTTGTCTGCCTCTGTCTTGGCATGCAAGTGAGGCAGGTGGCGACACGCAACACTACTGCTCAACCCTCATTATCCACAGTAGCTCCCTAGTTTTTCATTGGTAGTCAAAATGGAAGTATGGAAAGGGGACCGTCTCCTGACATGTGTGATGATGACTGAGTCGATGCAAGGACAAACTGCCGACAACGGCATCAACAAAGACAATCAAGAGACAGTTTAATAAACAGCTTCTTACCCAAGCATTAGCAACATGTCCTACACAGAAGCTGTGTTCTTGTTTGTTTATTCGCCAGGAAAAAATCGCCTGATATGAGTTTCGGTCATGAACTGACCCGTTCGGTGGTGCCGGCATTGTTGCCTTGAGACACGTGTAAGCTAGCCCGTAGATCTATGGTGGGACATGGTAGCAGCGACCGATGCGTTTCTTGATAGGTTAATGCAGTGGTTGGAGAAGTGGCAAATTCAGTTTAATGTAAACAAATGTAAGGTTATAAACTTGGAAAGGGAGAATAACCATATAAACTGAATAATGTAGATCTCACTCTGAATAAGAAAAAGATTTAATAGTTCTGGTTAACAATCATCTAAAACCAAGACAACAATGCATAAGTCTTCGCAATAAATCTAATAGACTTCTTGGCTTCATATCAAGAAGTATAATTTTCAAAGACTAACCTCATATAATGAACTTAATTATGACAATGAATAAAAATTCATTGTCGTAATTAAGTTCTTTATATGAGGTTAGTGTAATTTTGAAGTTTGACTCCGAGGAAGGGCTCTTGATCCAAGAAAATAAACCTAACCAACTCGGCCTTGGATCGACCTATACGGGTTTAGTCCTTACCACGAAAACCTTGGCTATTCTTTATTTATTTTCATATTTAATAAAATATTATGTTTGGTTCTCTTTACCTTCAAGGAGGAGGAAGGGGAGGAGGAGCCTTGGTGATGGAAGGCTCTTGATTCAAGGTATAGGAACTACCCTTCTCTAGCAAGGATCAAATATGATTACTTTCGATTTCTCGGGAGCTGTATACACTCTACGGGTTAAGTGCTTCTTAATAATAATAATAATAATAATAATAATAAATAATAATAATAATAATAATCGTCGTAGTCGTCATCATCATAATCCTGCCTCCCCTTTCTACGTAGCACACAACATAATAAAAATGTTCTTCCCACAATCAACAAAATATATGTTAAGGTTTTTACTCTTGTTCTGAGGCTGCCCATGTCAGGCGTGTGGAGGTGTTGCTCCCAAGGCACCACAAATACTGCGGCAATTCTTGTTCTTATTAACTTGATTATTCGCAGCTTTCCTCACCTGCTCTGCCCAGCGTGAAGTACACGCTTGATAGTGTGACTGTCGTCCTTTCATTGCATCCAAATAATATAAATGCAGTGATTTTACACAGGTATTTAACAAATGTGACCATTTAAAAATAGCCTATAAAATGAGATCAACAGATTAGATTAGATTTTGCCACCGAAGTGGCTAGTTTATAGTTTATTGTGCATCCCATATCCATCCTGTGGACGGTAGCGCAAGAGGCCTAGGAACTAGGCCCCAAAAGTGTTAACAGGTGTACATTTGGATTTTATATCTACAGTTCACTTATCTGTTACAAGCAAATTTAGGAAAATTCCTTAGTATATCTGGTATCTTATTTTCATTAATAAGATATCTTGACATGTCACATAGGTTATATACTGTCTATCTCTATATTCCTCAATAAGTGGACAATTAAGCACATAGAGTTCAAGATAGTGACCATATGGCTGACTACATAATTTGCGTTTGGTTTGATCATCATCTGTGTGTCTCCCAAACTGCGAGAAGTACTTGTAACCAAGCCTAAGCCTGGCCACTACATCAGTCAATCTGTTCACATTGCAAGTTGCTACATAAACATACTTATCTACGTTCATGTTATCATAGCGGGTTATAGATCTACTCAGGCTTCTAATTGTTTTCCTATAACATTCATTTTCATTATTTACTTCTCTCTTAATATTATTCCTAATGCTAGACACAGATATACCAAAGTTATATTCTACATTCCCCTTGAGGGTACTCTTCTTGGCTAACATATCAACTTTATCAAAATCAACAGGTATAACAGGAAAAGTAGAAAATATATACTCAAATTTCTAATCAGCAGAACACAATGGGTGGTGGTAAAGAAGAAGTTCAGTCTCAGCTAAGATAAATGTTCGGTATCACACTGAAGGGTTCTGGCACCTGAACTGTTTTTCAATTTCATAGAGACCTATAAGGTCTCTAACCACAATTTCGTATCGTTCTTTGCTAACGATGCCAAAACAAAGTCGGCCTCAGTGGAAGACAGAAAAAAATATACAATCACAAATCAGCAGCAGTATTACAAGAGGCTAACGAATATATCATGATGTTTACTGGTGAAATATTTCAATTGCTTAAATATGGAAAGAATGAAGAACTGAAAACGAGCAGAGAATATGCACAACGCAGACAGACCATCTCAGAGATGATCTGTCATTTAGAGAACACAAAGGAAATGCAACGAAAACCAGAACAATGAAATGGGTAGATAAAGAGAATTTTCATAATAAAAAGAAGCACTAACACTAGTAACATATAAATAAATTGTGCTCTCGCGTCTAGAATACTGTTCTGTGCTCAGAGGTTCATTGAAGATAGGAAAGATATTATAGCTGGAAAAGATATGGATGATTTACTGCCCACAGAGAGCCAACAAAACAATTGACCTACTGGGAATGCCTCGAAGTACTTGAAGTGTGTTTTCAGGATCGAATAAGAGAGAATACACGATGAAGTATACCAGAAGGATATTGGAGGGCCAGGTCCCAGGTCTATGTATTACCATAACAACTTACTGGAGTGTGAGATATAGAAGAAAGTGAAAAATAAATCCAAAGAATAGCTTGGGCTCCATAGGCACGATAAGAGAGCACTGTGTCAACATCCCTGGGCAAAGACTACTCACCATGCTACCAGCAGTTATCAAAAACACTGTTGGAATAAGTGTAGAAGTCTTAAGGAGGGAACTGGATCATTACCTCCACCAAGTACCGGATCAACCTGTGATGGCTATATGAGCCAGCGCGCCGCTAACAGTAACAGCCTGGTTGAACAAGTAATCAACAAGGAAGCTTCGCCAGAGCCCTCGAAACAGATCACTGTATGTCACATGAATGTGAATAATAATAATAATAATAATGCAATTCAGCTCATTCTGATTATTTTTCCAAACAATCTGAAGCAAAGGTACGAGTTAATGGGTTTTCAATAGCGATGAATCCATTCATGATGCGACTACAGTCAAATAATTCTTATTAATGGTTTTGGCTCCCAATACTGGTAGAGCACGTAACGAGACCATTATTATTATTATTATTATTAGTATTATTATTATTATTATTATCATCATTATCATTATTATTACAGCGCCTGTTGAAAGGGAGGAAATTAAATTTGATCTGAGGAAGGAAACTCTAATTCCATGGATCGAGAGTCGTTCACCAGCATCGACGCACCTCCCTTGAAGATAAAGAGAGAAGAGGAATAATATTATATACAAACTCTGTCTAATACCACAGGAAGCTTCACTTGTTAAAACAATGGTAATTTTTCGTTTGCCTCCAACATGAAAATACAGAGAACAGGTTTAATGCAGCGTTATACAACACCTTCTACTATTAAATAATAATAGCTAGATGTATTTCGGTCGCTGTGCAGTTTGAGTAAGGAATCCCCGTACAGCGGAACCCCAGCCTCCTGTACGTCAGTGCAGGCGAACGTTGTTTCTAATGCAGTTAATTAAATACTCGTATTAGCGTTGAAATTTTGAAGAGAATCTGAAGAGATATTCACGAGTTATCACAGGGACACTATATCCCAGTTTCAATATAAATGGCAAATTAGGAAAAGCAAAGCCCAAAACTAATTAAAATCTAAGGAAAGCCAGCTTTGAAGTCAAGCTGAGGAGGTATTCTCGTGTTGTCTTAGAGAGACCATTATCCTAAAAATCTCTAGCGGAATTTGCATTATTATGCATTCAATGTGAAGCTAATCCTATTAGGCATTCAGAGCTTATCGTATGAAAATCAGGTTTTCAATTTTCTTAGTTTATTTCATGAAAAAATGCAAATTGGGACTTAGTTTAAGCCTTTTCTCTAAGTAAGATTAATAAGCATTTAAAATTTTGTACGTTTTATTTAAGTTTTGGTACATAACATACAACTTGTTTACAGTGGTTTGAGAGAACATATCTGTCATGTGCGCATAAACAACATTATGTAGATTTAACTCAGGATAACTCAATAAAGTCAGATACTGTGATATACTGGTGTATATTATTTGGAAGTATTTTTTTTTATAGGTTTTGAGTTGTGTGGATTCCAATTTATTATTTTTAAAGCAATTTTATCGAACTGGATTTCCTTAAAAATAAAAATTAAGCATTTTTTTCTTTAAAGCTTGTAGAGAATTTGAAATGAAATAGGAGAAAAAATAAAAAAAACGAGTCTCTAGGGCTCTTTTTTAACTTAACTTGGCTAGGCTTTCCCATTTTCAGAATATTATCCTATCTCAGATAATAAGGAAATGTCTCTTTAGTTTAGCTTCAAATCTCGCGTTTCTTAATGAGAGGTTTGAATTAAATTTGGGCTTCGTATGTCCTAATAGGTCATTTTTATGGGAGGAATTTTGACATTAATTTTCATTTGATGACTTGAGAATACCTCTTCTGAAAAATAATATAACCAAACACTACATTTTACACAGAATAAACAACAGGAACAGTAGTGACAACAGCAGCAGCAGTAGTGACAACAGCAGCAGTAGCGACAACAGCAGCAGCAGTAGTGACAACATCAGCAGTAGCGACAACAGCAGCAGCATTAGTGACAACAGCAGCAGCAGTAGCGACAACAGCAGCAGCAGTAGTGACAACAGCAGCAGCAGTAATAGCAGCAGCAGTAGTGACAACAGCAGCAGCAGCAGTAGCGACAACAGCAGCAGCAGTAGTGACAACAGCAGCAGCAGCAGTAGTGACAACAGCAGCAGCAGCAGTAGTGACAACAGCAGCAGCAGTAATAGCAGCAGCAGTAGTGACAACAGCAGCAGCAGCAGTAGCGACAACAGCAGCAGCAGTAGTGACAACAGCAGCAGCAGCAGTAGTGACAACAGCAGCAGCAGCAGTAGTGACAACAGCAGCAGCAGTAATAGCAGCAGCAGTAGTGACAACAGCAGCAGCAGCAGTAGCGACAACAGCAGCAGCAGTAGTGACAACAGCAGCAGTGGCAGCAGCAGCATTTTTTATAACTATTCTAAATAAAATGAATGCAATCAAATCAGGAATATTAAAGATAATAATGAGAGTGACAACAATATACCACTTACGACAGGTAGTGTACCGGAGGTGGTGATGGTGGGATACACGAGGTGGAGGATCCCTTGTCCAGGTATGGTGCGTGTTGTTTCACACTTACGTTGACCCACCTAGTGGCCTAATGCTTTTTAATTAGCTTACCTGGACATAGTATAAAGACTGTGACGCATGTAGGTGAGAAAGTAATTGAAATATCAAAGTGCACGTGAAGTGGGACCTCTAACTATGTAAAGATAAATGAGATTAGGATAGTATAGCAGAAGGTTCTCTCCCCGCCCTCCACTCTCTCCGGCTAACTTGCAGGCTGAAAAATGATAGGAAAAAATTAATCAACGACACGAGGAGAAACATACATGGATATTTTTGTGAACGATGGAAACAGATTTTGATCACTACTCCAAGGACTATCACACCCATCACTACTAGAACATAAGAACATAAGATTGGAGGAACACTGCAGAAGGCCTACTGACCCATACTACATGAGATAAATGGACACCAACGCATTCGCTTAAGACACATTCACAGAAGACTTTTCAACCATTGGACATCACTTCAAATGTATCACCTCAAACGTATTCGACATGATCAAGGTTCTAGGACCGAAACATCATCAATAAGGGAATCTTTTGCGAATGCTTTCCATTCCATTTCCCTCAAGATGGCTGCAGTCATTTCCCTTTTTACTACATCACTGCTACAGCTGCTTCTACGATACTATTACGCCACAGAAACTATTGTCAACTGATAGTCCTGATGAAGTTCAAAAAACTTTTGAATAGCTGTTTATTAAATGTCTTCCATAAATATGGGAATCCCATGCAAGAAATATTTGCATCAAATGTGTTATTGCAAAACTATATTCTTCTTCTTATTATTATTATTATTATTATTATTATTATTATTATTATTATTATTATTAATATTATGAGTAGTAGTTGTAGTAGTATTGGTGTGTTTCTTGAACTTACAGCTATACAGATGTGCGTATATATATGTATGAAGAAGAAAAAAGTGTTTTAGGTGCATTTCCTTGCCTGTAAGCTGTATTCCATTGTTTCCACTTACTGATTCCATGTGGCCTTCAGATAGTTTTTCGTGTTTGAGTGTATCAAAACTCTTCGATGTTTTAGAGCACTGAATGAGATCTATTAGGGCCAGGAGCTGCAACCTGACGAAACATACCAGATACCACACTTAAGAGCAGGACCCTGCTAGGGTACACCAGACACAAGAGACAGGAGCTAGAGCACACCAGACAGACACCAGACACAAGGGTCGCCACTGAGGTCACAGCTTCACCCTCCAGGGGACGGAAGACTCTTCCTAACTTCTTCCTGCCCATAAAGAAGCATTTTCTTCCTCCGGTTGTAGTAATGGACTCTTAGATGCCTGCACCTAGGATTTTTGTCAATATATATATAACAATGAAACCACGAAACAAGTAGTATTGAAACATTTACCAAACTGCGGCAGGCCAGGGTTCGACCCCACGATGGCGGAATGGATAAGGTGACACGTATGTTGTGTTGTCTCTTGAGACGGGACAATGTGTCGTGGGTCGAACCTGGTCTGCCGCAGTTTGGTAAATATATATATATATATATATATATATATATATATATATATATATATATATATATATATATATATATATATATATATATACAATGTACATTTGTTCTAAAAAATCGTATTTATCTGTCTAAATAAAATAGGTAATAATCAGTCATGTAGAAAATTACTAAAGAAGATGGGAAGATGGGCACAGTTTTCAGTAGTAGGTACTAAAAACAACACTACATGCCTGCCATATATGTCAGGGGTAACTATAGCTCAGCACAACACTACATGACTGCCAGATATGTCAGGGGTAACTATAGCTCAGCACAACACTACATGAGTGTCAGATATGTCAGGGGTAACTATAGCTCAGCACAACACTACATGAGTGTCAGATATATCAGGGGTAACTATAGCTCAGCACATTCAAGCTAAGAATCACAGCACTGTCTGTGGAGGAGCAGAGCTTGTCCATCACACCAACTGCAGCTACATAAGAAAATAATATATATTCCTTTAATCTTTCTTCCTCTTCATCTCTCTTCCTCTTCACCTCTCTTCCTCTTCCACTCACTCCTCCCTCACTTTCTCCCTCTTCCACTCTCATTCCCTCTTCCTCTTCTCTTCCGCTCTCATTCACTCTTCCTCGCTCTATCCCCATTAACGCCTCCCTCTTTATTCCTTTCATCTTCTTTTCCTTTATCATTTCCCCCTTTAGTTCTTCCTCTTCCTTTTCCCTCCTTCCCTTTCAAATCATCTTCACTCTCTCCCTCTTCCCCTCTCTCTCTCCTTTAACCCTTCCCTCTTTATTTATCTCATCTTTTCCTTTCTCATTTCCCCTTTATATCTGTCTCTTCCACTTCCCCCTTTATCTCTTTCTCTTCCACTTTCCCCTTCCCTTCTAAATCATCATCACTCTCTCCCTCGAATCGTCTCTCCCTCCTTTATACTTCCTTATCTCCCTCCCATACCTTCTATCTCCCCATTTCCCAATTTCCTTTTGCCCTCTCTTTACCGCTTCCTCATGCAATTCTCTTTCGCTCTCCTCTTCCTTCCCAGCTTTCCAACCCCGGCGGTCAAATTTCCAGGCAGACTCTCACCTACAACCAATGTTTCCAAGTTTCTAAGTTGTCTTGCCGCTATTTTATTCACTGAATATTACAGCTGCGTTTAACTGCACTCCTGGTTTCCTCTAAAAAAAAAAAGAGAAAATTTTAATATCTAAAATTCCCGAATATGTAAAAGCAAATAATAATAATTAAAAATAATAATATTTATGTTGTGGGTGATAATAATAATAATAATAATAATAATAATAATAATAATAATAATAATAATAATAATAATAATAATAATAATAAAGGTCTTAGACAGACAGTAACGTCGTGTACTTTTATATAGATTTAATGGGTTAATTGTAAATTGTTCCAGCGACGTTATTGTGACTTATTTAATTAAGTCCATTATCCCTATAATTAATATTTATAAATTTGAAGCGCTATCATTGCTGGTTGTGATGATAGTGGCAGTGGTAGGGTAGTTGTGATATACTTTATTTGTCAGGAAACAGGACAGGCACCTCATTACAAGGAGTTTTGTCCCATGATGAACAGTAAAGGGTTTCGTGTCCCCTGGCTTACTAGATCTTGCTCTTACACCCCAGTTAAAAGGACGGAAGATCAGCACGTGATAATGCCCTAATGTATGTTAAAAGAATAATGTTAAAGGACAATGCACGGCGCTGTGTGGCTACTGATCACAGACTAAACATTGCGTTGTCTGGTATCTACTGATGCATAACCAAGCAGTGTTTTGTGTGCTACTCTACTGTGAATGATCAAGCAGTGTTTTATGTGCTACTCTACTGTGAATGACCAAGCAGTGTTTTGCGTGCTACTCTACTGTGAATGACCAAGCAGTGTTTTGTGTGCTACTCTACTGTGAATGACCAAGCAGTGTTTTGTGTGCTACTCTACTGTGAATGACCAAGCAGTGTTTTGTGTGCTACTCTACTGTGAATGACCAAGCAGTGTTTTGTGTGCTACTCTACTGTGAATGACCAAGCAGTGGCTTGTGTGCTACTCTACTGTGAATGACCAAGCAGTGTTTTTGTGTGCTACTCTACTGTGAATGACCAAGCAGTGGCTTGTGTGCTACTCTACTGTGAATGACCAAGCAGTGGCTTGTGTGCTACTCTACTCTATATATTTTCTTATCAATAAACTCTACCAAAATTATTTTCATTATAAAAATAAGTAAATTTGCTCAACCATCTCCCATTATTTTTTTCGGTACCTCAGAACAACACTTATATTTACTGCCAAGATCGAGGCCAATGCGGTTCAGCAGCGCCAAGAAGTGAAGGCTCTATCCACCGTCCCCTAACCGCGGGACAGCTACCTCCCAGATACATAAAAGAATCCTCCTACTTAAATTCAAATGGTTTTTTTTTCAGTTAATATGTTGTTTAAAAGTTTCTAATTCACTATACTGTTTTTAATAGATGTTTTGCAATTTTGTTTTCTTTTTTTTGTAATTCTGTCCATTAGTTTGATAAATCTCTCACCCTTCATTTAAATTATTGTTTATTACTTTTTTTTTTATTTATCATCCATTCAGCGCTCCGTCAGTTAAGTTTTGAAGATAATGCGGTCTTGGTTAATGCCCTTAAGTTTTCGACAACTCTTAACCTAAGGAGGAATTTCATATGGCTCTAATGTATTATTTATTAATATATATTAAAAAATCAATATCTTATTACAGTCACCTTCGTTGTTACTGACCGGGAGCATCATATCTCATCCTTAACTATTTTCTTCATGAAAATAAATGTTTCTTTTTCGTTTAACAGTTTTATCTCTGCACAGTTATATAAAGGTGTTGTTACACTTTAATCTTTTCTGAAAATTTTCTTGCAAACTTTCTTTCCTCTTATCCTATGAAAACTGCTCATTTATGTGTCTATAGCAGTGCACATACTCGGCTTTTTAGTGAGTTGCATTATGGGAAGGAAAAAAAATAACGAATGTAAGTCACATTGCTTGGCTGCCTTGACCTATCATAGGTTATTGCCCGTCTAGCGTTAATTTTCATAAAGTCTTCGAAGCAAAGCCTGGTCAATGTTTATGCAACCAGGCTTACACTAGTCCTAGCAACTGTTTGTGTAAGCCTGGCTTATTCTAGTCCTGACCACCGGTTTTGTAAGCCTGGCCTGCCCTGGCCCTGGCCACGGATACTGTTCCATACCCTAGGCCTTTAATCATTCTGGAATATTCTGTGTTTTTGACTATATATTTTTAGATTGTCTCTCTGAGCTACCGGAACACAATCACCTATTGTTTACCGTTACCATAAAGGGGTTAAAAATGCAGAAAATGCTCTACTCTTTCATGTCTCGTTGCCTCTTATATCCAAATGGATATATTCTGTGTGCGGATGCATGTTTGTTGTGCTTTTGCGCGCGCGCGTGTGTGTGTGTACTCACCTATTTGTGGTTGCAGGGGTCGAGCCTCAGCTCCTGGCCCTGGTCCTGGTGTGTGTTTGTGTGTGTGTGTGTAAGGAGGGGAGGTGAAGAAGGGGGCTGGAGAAGAAGGGTTCTTCTGACCTTTCTCGGAAAGGTCGAACAGCACTTGGCGTTGCGAATAATATACATCGAGGTGTGTGTTTCTATGTATATAAACTGAAAGTTTACTTTAATCCCTCTCATGGGGGACTCAGGTGCCACTTGTTAATATGTCGGTGAATTTCGGCCTTAACACTCTAAAAAAACGTGACTGTAGACCTTTCATCTTTTCCTGAATGTGACGTAGGCTTCTGTACCAAACTACAGAAATACGTCAGATTTAGTAACTACGTGTATTACGTTCAAAATGCAAGTAAAAAGATTATATTTCCATGCAGCAGACAAAACCAGAACTAAGTGTTGCATTTGGCATTTTAAGGCACGTAATCGGCAGCTGAGAGCACAGTTACTCGAGTCTGTTAATTGGAGAATGGTGATTCTTTGCGGAAGGAAATAAAATCTCTGGAATAAGGTCATAGTTCTCTGATTTTAGGATCTGATACAGCAGGCTGCTGGGGCGTCCAACACTGGGCCTACAGGCCGAATACTGAGTACTGGACTGTGGAGTATGACCGGATAAAACAAAAATTAACATTATTTTCTTAATTAGCTAACACCAGGCTTGTAACTGAACCAACAAAGATTATGAAACTATTTTTCAAACTCTTATTTCCATTAAATCTCCTTATTTCTTAATAAGATGCCATACTTCAACGTTAATGTCAATAAAAATTTCATACAACCCACGAACATGGCTTTCTGGTCATGTGGCCAACTCATGGATAAAACTTTGACGTTCCTGGGAAAGGTGATGCAGATGGAACTGCCATGTCGGGTAAATACTTTACTGACACCCTGAACCGAGTCAGTGATTCATAGCAACACGTTGACTACCTGTTGAAATGTCCGGGGATCACTACCTCAGGATTCACAATCCTGAACCAGGCCTCCTGGTTGTTGGTCTGATCAGAAAGGCTATTAGTGCTACGAGAGCGCTGACCAACGTTAAGCACCACAGGACGACTGACTAGGAACTTTCTGGGAGAACTGAAAATGCGATCACTTTAGGGCATTGCATTGCATTTAGATTTGCTTGCAACAGCACTTGAGTATGATAAATTACCTGCAGCAACAGTTAGGTATGATGGATTGCCTGCAGGGTAATGTACCTTTAAATTATTTGTGGGTATGATAGTTTGCCTGCAGCAGCAGTTGGGTATGATGAGTTGCTTGCACCAGCAGTTGGGTATAATGGCCTGCCTGCAGCAACAACAGTTGGTATAATGAGCTTCCTGCAGCAGCAACAATTGGGTATAATGGGTTCTTGGCAGCAACAGTTTGTATAATGGGCTGCCTGCAGCACAAATAGTTGGTATAATGGGTTTCATGAAGAAACAGTTGGTACAATGGGCTGCCTGCAGCAGCAACAGTTGAGTATAATGGGTTCCATGCAGCAACAGAGAAGTGCCGCAAGCAGAGCACTTAAGAAATTTGGATGTATCTGTGTCATGTAGTGTTAGATGTCAGCAAACATGCTGAAAAACTCTGATGACTACATAACTGTAGACAGACAGACAGACAGATGTGCACAGAAGTCACAATACCTGAAGTAGACTTACTTATTTTCCAGTACATTTTACTTTATTTCCAATTCCTTATATAAACACACACACACACAGGAAAAAGTTTCAAGCATTTAGCAACAATCTTGGCAACAAACCAATCCATAAAAAAAAAAATTAGATTTTCAAGCGAATAAAATTTGTTCTAAGAGAAGCCGTTTACAAGAGTCTTACGTAGAAGTGTCTCTACATCTCATGTGTGTTGGGCGGACTCGCTGGCGAGCCGCATGCATACTTGATGCGCAAACATTCAATAAATCAATATATTTGAGTCCATGACTAATGCACCTCACTGGGGAACCGGCAGAGCCATGTATAGCAACTCCAGCGATAGAGAAACTAAAATATCTTCAGTGTATTTTGAGATGTTTATCATCTCAAAATACACTGAAGATATACATAAAACGCAAAATACACTGAAGATATAACAAATTATTATAAACAGGCAGTTTAAAATTTTAAAAATAGGTAACGTATGTAATGCAGGTATTCACTGACAGAATCTGAATAAGTTACTCAACTGTAATAATTCTGAAACAATCAAAGAGTTTATGTAAAGTTTTTTTACCGCTGTTACCAAAACGATGTGAAGACGAACAATTTGTAGAGAAAATCTTCATTCTGACATTTCCTTCAGTGTTGAGCGAAACGTTGACAGAATAAAGACTTGCTCTAAAAAAACACACTCTTTACCCTATTAGTAGGAACCATTTGCTAGTCAAACCATCACTGATGGCGACCAGAATATCGATGTATGCACTCCGAGTATATCTTTCAGTGTATGTGCGCTAAAGATAAAGAAAACTCTCAGTGTACATCCACTGAGAGTTTCCTTTTTCCCATATTTTAAAAATTCATATATTCTCAACTGGAAGTGTACAGGAAACCTTTCATCCATAATGACCCTCGAGTAGTCGGCAGGTTTTTAAACCACTAAAATAACTGACCTAGATATAAATTACCTTAAATTATACTTCAAAAAACTTTGCCTACAAAATATAATGTCTAAATTATTTTAATTTTTTTAAGACATTCTGCTTGGAAATTTTAATCAAAATTATTTCACATTCCTATCAACTAATTATTTTTTTCGGTGTATCACGACGCATTTGCGTGTGGTGTGAGTGCATCAAAACGCACTTTCATAGTATGAGTGCATCACAAGCCACATGCGAGGGGTGTGAGTGCGTTATGTCGCACATGCTTGGGGGGTTGTGAGTGCATGACGCCGCACGTGCATGTGGTGTGAGTGCGTCACGATGCACTCGGGTGGGATGAAAGAAGAAAGAGCGAGGGGAAGAAATAATGAGGAAAAATATTTCTCATTGGGAAGATTAAAGCATGTTTGTTTTTAATTAATCTCAAGTATACGTATTTTTATGTTTGTACAACATTTTGTGAGTTGATTAAAAATGTAATAACTAACACACACACACACACACACACACACACACACACACACACACACACACACATCAACGAACACACCATGTTGAACGTACTGTTTCTCGTCCGATAAGTGAAGTTAAGCAACGTTGGGTTTGATTAGTACTTGGATGTGCGACCGCCTGGGAATACCAAATACTATGTACCTATTAGCATCTTCCTTCTCGGGGTCAGAAGCTGTGAATCGACCCCTGCAACCATATAGGTGAGTACATCCACAAGAGAACAGCATCAGCAGCATGAATGAACACATTCCCAATTTTCTCATGTTCCTGTTTGCAATTTCACTCTTTACAATTTTTTTTCAAATAGAAAGCTACTAATTTATGCTAAAAAAAACCAATAAAAATCTCGATCATTTTGACGTTATTTGTTCTTTACGGGAGCCTACATATATCTCTTTTCTAATCTAAGCCTATCCCAGTTCAGTGGAATAAAATTCCATCTAGTTCGTTTCCTTACTACTCTATGTAGAAAATGTCCACGTTATCTTTGATATTTATGACGTAAATTATTTAGAAAAACCGACAAGTTGAAGAATGAAACATTTGGGAATATATATTCAGCAATAAAGATTCCCGAATGTTGCACGAGTGTTGGTGATTTTTAGTTTTGATATTTCTGATTGCTGGGTGTTAACTTTGCAGGTTGCTGCTCTAGTGCTCACCCAACCTTCCTTGTAGGCGAAGTCGTCTTAGTCTCCCTCTCAAGTTGTTGATACTTTCTCACTTTCACAATTTAATTCTTGGGAAAGTTCAAAGTGTACATTAATTCCGTAAAAAATGGCACGTATGCATTTGTACTTTATTGTGTGTCGCTTATGTGAGCAATGAGGTTTAACGTTTTGCTCACCAGGGTGGGTGAAACGTTTCGCTCATCAGATTGTGTGAAATGAGAGCTTATACATGGTAATAGATGCTGTATACACCACTCAAAGTCTTTCAAAGGGTGAAACTGGAGCTACCCTCCTCTTCATCAGATCACACCTGATTAACTCATATGCTCCAGGCGATGCGTAACCCCTGTGGGTTTAGCTCTTCATGAATATGATAATTCTTGTGCCAAATTCACCTTTAACTAAAAGTGCGAACACACCTCTAAATAAGAGTAATAAGAGAACACCCGTGACATACACAACAACCGTGTCACACACAACACCCGTGCCACACACAACACCCGTGTCACACACAACACCTGTGTCATCAGAGGTTAGTTAGGTGCGTCATCAGGGAAGATGTTAAGTATCACGTAGGTGTTCTCGGGTAATTTAGATGACAGGTGAGCACCACACGCAAGTGAACCACCTGTGTAAGTAGCCACCTGGTTTAGATAGCCATTTGTGTGGGTAGCAATTTGTGTAGGTAGCCACTGGTGTAGGTAGCCCCCTGGTGTAGGTAGCCACCTGGTGCAGGTAGCCCCCTGGTGTAGGTAGCCCCCCACTCACAAGCTCAGCCACCTAGTCGTAATAATTATTCCATTACAAGATTATAATAGCAGGAACGTGTGTGGAAAGGAGACATAAATAAATTATGTTTTTGATACTAAAAACAATGTTTTCTTAGGTTAATTATGTTGCAATTAGTCTGCTGGTTTTATTACTTTATAATTAATTTGTTGGGTTTAGTTCTAGTGGGTTGGTTTATACCCCATCGTCTGCACGTGGGATGTTAAGATTATAATTTGCTTATCCAATATCAATTAGGAGTATAATCCTTATATACCGCAGGAATATCAGTAATCTCTTGGTGTATATACCTTAAGCGATATTCACTTTTCTGTGAATAATGTAGTGAAATGCTATGCATAGAGATATACCCCTTGGTGTATATAATCAAAGTTTTACAGACCTATCTGTATATACTACACCGATATGCACTTTTCAGTGTAAATGCACAGAGCTGCACATCATACAGGTACTGTTCAATATGTATACACAAATGTACACTTCTCACTGTATATTTGCTGATATACACTTCTCGGCGTATATATAATGTTAAGTTTCTTCAAGATGCTGCTAGCCTTTCCGTGAGACGTGATGACAGGTTAGTGCAGTCAGAATATGTTGATCTGATATTTTCAGGCTCGTGTTGTCGCTGTTTCCACTAGTTTCTACCGGTGTTTTTGCTAGTGTCTTAACTAGTTGATACTAGTGTTTTTTTTTAGGCTTTCACTCGTCAGGTATCCTCAACAAGAGACCTTTAAGTGGTTGCCTGAATTTTCTTTATTTTTTCTTCCTCCAGTTTTTCGTTTATATATTGCTTATAACTCGAGATGGCCTCATATTAAACGGCTTCAAATTTTCAATACTTGTTTACAGCCTTTAGGGCCAGTTTCGTGGAATAATTGGTATTTCCAGGTGCCCTATGACCATTCTATGATCCTAGAATGACTCCGATAACCTCCAAAACCTTCAGTGGCGAAGCTTCAAATGTTTAAGAAAGGTGCCTCATAAGGGAACATCAGTATCTCCAGAGTTTTGACTAAATTGATTTTAAGCCGTCATGAATCAGCTATCCGTGACTTCAGCAATCATTTTGTACACCACACACGTAGAGTACAATTGACCTCCACGCTTATATATATATCAGTGTTGTGTAAGTATTGGACTGATGATGCCCATGGTGGGAGAAACCTTCTCGTAATAAAGTTAGCTAATGTCGCATGTCTCTCTCTTTTATTCATTTGTCGGTGTTATATACACTGTAACTGATGGTCATGACATGATGAAGTGAGTCTGGTCTGTTCATTCCTGGTCCAGACTTGTCAAGACCTGACTTTGGATCAATGTTTCATTCTCATTTTCTTCGATGAATTTGTTGATAACCGGATTTTCAAGAACGAATTTGAAATTTAGGTTAGTGTTAGTCTGTTTGCACACGTACGTGTTTTGTGAGTGTGTTTGTGTGTGTATGTGTGTGTGTGTGTGTGTGTGTGTGTACTCACCTATTTGTACTCACCTATTTGTGGTTGCAGGGGTCGAGTCATAGCTCCTGGCCCCGCCTCTTCACTGATTGCTACTAGGTCCTCTCTCTCCCTGCTCCATGAGCTTTATCAAACCTCGTCTTAAAACTATGTATGGTTCCTGCCTCCACTACGTCACTTTCTAGGCTATTCCATTTCCTGACAACTCTATGACTGAAGAAATACTTCCTAACATCTCTTTGACTCATAGGAGTCTTCAACTTCCAATTGTGACCCCTTGTTTCTGTGTCCCCTCTCTGGAACATCTTGTCTCTGTCCACCTTATCTATTCCTCGCAGTATTTTATATGTCGTTATCATGTCTCCCCTAACCCTTCTGTCCTCTAGTGTCGTCAGGCCGATTTCCCTTAATCTTTCTTCGTAGGACAATCCCCTTAGCTCTGGGACTAGTCTTGTTGCAAACCTTTGCACTTTCTCTAGTTTCTTGACGTGGTTGACCAGGTGTGGGTTCCAAACTGGTGCTGCATACTCCAGTATGGGCTTGACGTATATGGTGTACAGAGTCTTGAACGATTCCTTAGTGAGGTATTGGAACGCTATTCTTAGGTTTGCCAGCCGCCCGTATGCTACAGCAGTTATTTGATTAATGTGTGCCTCAGGAGATGTGCTCGGTATTATACTCACCCCAAGATCTTTTTCCTTGAGTGAGGTTTGCAGTCTTTGGCCACCTAGATTATACTCTGTCTGCGGTCTTCTTTGCCCTTCCCCGATCTTCATGACTTTACATTTGGCAGGGTTAAATTCAAGGAGCCAGTTACTGGACCAGGCTTGTAGCTTGTCCAGGTCTCTTTGTAGTCCTGCCTGATCCTCGACTGATTTAATTCTTCTCATTAACTTCACATCATCTGCAAACAGGGACACTTCTGAGTCTATCCCTTCCGTTATGTCATTTACATATACCAAAAACAGTACCGGTCCCAGGACTGACCCTTGTGGAACCCCACTCGTCACAGGTGCCCACTCTGACACCTCGTCACGTACCATGACTCGTTGTTTCCTCCCTGTCAGATATTCTCTGATCCATTGCAGTGCCTTTGCTGTTACGTGTGCCTGATCCTCTAGCATTAACCTCTTGTGAGGAACTGTGTCGAACGCCTTCTTGCAGTCCAAGAAAATGCAGTCTATCCACCCCTCTCTCTCTCGTGTCTTAATTCTGTTACCTTGTGTGTGTGTGTGTGTGTGTGTGTGTGTGTGTGTGTGTGTGTGTGTGTGTGTGTGTGTGTGTGTGTGTGTGTGTGTGTGTGTTTGTGTGTGTGTGTGTGTGTGTGTACGTGTGCGTGTGCGTGCGCGCGCATGTCTTCATTACCATAACTCGAGCAAAAAAGGGGCCAGACAAGACAACCAATTCGACTCCTCACGCACACCTCCAGCACGCCTCCAGCACACCTCCAGCACGCCTCCAGCACACCTCCAGCAGAACGAGCCTTGTCAGGGCTCAGCAATCAACCCTCTCCAACACCACTGGTATAATATTCCTTGTTTTTTTTTTCATGTTCGAATTTTGGTCGTCGTTCTTGTCATCATCCTCATTATCATCCTTGTTATTCTCGCCATCTTCGTCCTCGTTATCCTCGTCATCATCATAATCATTATAATCACTATCAGTAACTCGTTTGATTTATTACTGGCCAGACTACCGGCAATATATTAGGTAAATTGACGCATTTGCAATTAATGAGATACTTGTCAGGCATCCCCGAAGGGGAACTTTAAATGGGCGTCTGGATTTTTTCTTTCTTTCTTCCTTCAACTTTTCGTTTATATTTCGATTAGCTTCAGATTTTCAATGGAGGTCGACAGTAACTAGGGCAGGATTCTCGGAAAAAAATGGCTTGTGTAGATGCCCTCTGACCAAAGTTGTTGAACACATTTCCATGATCCTGTAATGACTCTGATAACCTTCAAAACCCTCTGCAGCATAGCTTCTCTTTATTTTTATTATGAATATTAGCATTATTATATGTATGGTAATGCTAATATTTTATTATATTATATTATATTGTGTTTGTTAGGCGTTCATAATATGTGATTTTCATGTAGTGGGAATCCACTAGTTAGAGTGCCGGTTACTTGTTCAGTTACTGGCCTGTCTCCCTCACGTGACCTATATGACGTCAGTTTACCGAACATGGGCACTCGTCAGTAGGTTCACACACCCACTCCTGATAAGGAGTAGGTTCTTACACTCCCTCCTTAGTAGGTTGAAGTTTACAACTTCTCTTACTACAGGAGACAGTTTAGCGCCTCTCTACTTATAGAGAAGGTCACCATCGCTTACTCACGCTGTGAGATCTGGTCAAATTTTCATCATAAAGAAGTCTCATCTGTTTACAGACTTCTACTATCCTAATCAACATTAATTATCTAAAAAAATAGAGACGTTATAACTTTATTGTTCATGTTTATTCTAAAGGCCCCATTCAGTGAAGAATGAAAGCCGTGTTAATTTATAAGTTGTGTTTAAGATTTAAGTGTATACAAAATAACTAAGAAAAAGGTACGCAAGAAATACCTTAAGTAAATAACGTGGTCTACGTTATATTAAAATTATATTTTATCAAAGTCTTTTCGATCTCCTCATTGAGTTAAATCATATCTTCAGAATAGAGTTCTTATTACGATATTACTGGAGTATAAATTCTCCGTCCCCTGGACTAACACTGCCTATCACAAATAAAGAATATCGTAATAAGAAGGAGAGTGAAATTCACTAGCCCATTTTGTACTAGAGCCGGCACATTCATAGTAACAGATCTCATCTTCTAACAGCTTCCTTGAAGACTTTAGCTTGTAACTTTAAACCGCCTTGTCCGATCGGCTCAAAATTTTCAACCCTGGTCAGCTATTACTATGTGAAGGTTCGTGGAACAATTGACAAGTGCAGGTTCCCTCTGCTCACTTTTATACAGACCATTTCCACAATTGGTTTCCATGAAATAACTTTAGAAAGCCAATGCTGATCAGCTTCAAAATTTCAACAACAATTTGTCCTTATTAGAAAAAAATTGAAATTGCTATTGTTAATATTTTGCATTATAGGGATAACGAAATACCATAGACATAAATTAAACAAAAATGGAAATTAAAAGAAAAATAAATGAGATGAACATAATTAATTACAAATTGGTGATTACAGAATTTGATCGCTTAGCTCATTTGATGTTGTGATGAAGATCATATTAGGTATATTAACCCTGGGGGTTAGTAACCCAGGATAACCCAATAAAGTCATGTCATCAGACGGGATTATTTCCATTGCTTTTCTTTAACCACCTTCCCCAGGATACGACTACATCCAATCATCTACTTACTGTTAAGTGAACATGTGTAAGGAAACATGCTCAGCATTTCTGTCAGCAGTATGTATACCGTTGTATATACCTGTGTATACGGCGGTGATATTCGAACCCCGCCTCCGAGTGAAATCGAATCACACCAGACCATGTTGGATCTGTTCCTTGATCATTCTTTACATCCTCTGCACTAAACGGAGGTTCGACTACGACTGCACCAACGTGGCCAAATAATAAATCTCTCAGTTAACTGCGTGCGGAGCAGTCGGTGATCTTCACACGTATCACCCACTCAAGGAACACATACAGAAGCCAGCATGACATTTCCACTCATCCGTGGACCAAACTCTGGGCCATTGGTTGAGCTTACTTGGCTCAACTGACTGATTATGATTGATTATTTGGCTCAGTTGACTTGTTGTGATTGATTGCTCTCTCATATGACAGGCTGGGATAGATTAGTCTGCTCATCTGACATGTTGCGATGGATTACTTATCTCATCTGCAAGGATGAGATGGATTACTCTTCTCACACAAGTTGTGATGAATGATTCTGCTTGTTTCACAGGTTATGATGAATATTTGACTCATTCGACAGGCTCATTTGACAGGCTTAAATGGATAACTTATTTGACAGGTTGATTAATAAATATGTTTTAAAGCCTATTGAATACATTAATTAAAGGCCAATAATTCTACATGTTTGACAGATTGTGATGAGTTTCATTACCACATTTTTTTTAAGAGAAATTTCGCATTATTTCCTTTTATACACAAGCTAGTCATATTAATAGGATTTACTAGTTAGAAATCGATGAAAATTCGACATTCATTACTCTGAAAATTGACCGTGAGCGTGAGAGTGCAAATTGCTTTATGACTTTTCACACACAAATATTTTTCTACATTAACCGAATTGTATAATTATTCTATAATTTTTTAATGGAGCAAAAATTGCATTTTTAATTGTCACTTGATGATTTTTGACCATTGTGTTTGCGTTAGAATAGTCACGATCAAGGGAACGAGCATATTTGTTTTGCAGTCCCAGCTATCGCCAGGTGCCTTGTTAAAGTTATATATAAATTTGCACATAAGTTAAAGACACATAAGTTAAATACACAAGTTAAAGACATATAAGTTAAAGACACATGAGAAACCACTAAATATCTGTTCATGTGTGTTTACCACGTGGGAGCAGTGTGGGAGGATAGTTGTGAGTGGTGAAGCAGTGTGGGAGGATAGTTATGAATGGTGAAGCAGTGTTAGAGGTGGGGTTGTAAGCAAATAAACAGTGTTAAAACATTTCAACATGAGAATGACTGTAACAATGCAGTGTTTTCAGTGACCTATCGTAGTAACTTCCGTGTACTCCCAGATCTTTTCACTTGCATATTTAAATTATTCCATCTCAAGTTTTCAGAGTATTTGCTTCACTGACGCTGTTTGCAAGTTTGTTCCACTTACCTGCAACTCTATTGAAAAATCAATGCTTATCTAAATCCATTTCAAATTTGAATTTTTCCAATTTGAATCCATTGTTATGCGTTTACGGTTCCCTTGCGGAGGTAATAATGTTTGACTTGTTAAAGGGGCGAGGAAGGCAGGTAAAATAACATAGGAAAGTAAGAGAAAAGAAATGAAAGTTTCGCTTCGTATTATGGGAACAAATATTAAATATGAAGTAGAATATTATACAGAGGTAGTTTCTGAAAAATATTTGCTAGTTACGAAGACTTCACCGGGAGCAGTGAAATAAGAGAGGCTGAAGTAATATATTATTTTCCTTGTCTTGCTCCAGACCGCTAATAAACTCAATAACTGGACTTGTCAGGAGGAAATTAGCACATTAAGAGAAGCGTGACCAATAAAACACACACACACACACACACACACACACACACACACACACACACACACACACAGATACGATAAAGCTAATGAGGAAGGGAGAAAGTGGACCTAGTAGCGACCAGCGAAGAGGCGGGGCCAGGAGCAGTGACTCGACCCCTGCAACCGCAAACAGATAAGAACACATGCGTGCGCGTAGAGGTTGCTTATGAAACAAAAGAAAGTGGAAGAGGGGACAGTGTGGTTATGCTTCATGTTATCTGACCAGACCTCTCCTTGTTTCTGTCTATGTAATCTTTTACCAGGTATATTTTGTTGACCCTTGAAAGCTTATTAGAACAGGTGAAACATTGTCTGAATAAAGTTTCCAATTACTGTTTTTGTATGCCTTAGTCCACTCGGCTATCAATTCTTCAAACATCAGATTCAATTTTTGAAACATCAGGTGCCCAGTACCACTGAACATGTCACCCCTGATGCGAGCACATACGTGGCCATAAAAGCTACAGGACTAATTTCATTCTCCTCTCTTCTGTAATTCCAGTGAGAGGGGTTGGATTTGAGTGGGACTCGCACATGAGTAAATAGTATTATGAAAGCTTATTTCTTGGGTAGCATTGAAAATTGCGTTGAGCAAATATTCTGTTAGTAGGATGGATTGTGAAGGACATGCCTAGGATGGGTCAACAGGCCTGCTGCAGTGTTCCTCCTTTCTTATGTTCTTATGTTAAAGGATGAGCTTAGCACAAACCTAAATCTCACATTGTTTCCTCGCTCATGAAACTGATGCGGAATAAGTCCTCAAAACAAATTCTCACAAAGAATCGTGAGAAAGATTTAAAGTCGCTTGTCAAAACCTTGGCAACATCACTATGAATAAGTTTCCCTGACAAAACTCGCTGTGAAAGCTGAACGAGAGGACAGTGAGATGTGCATTTGTGTTTGTCAAATACTTCCGCCTTCATACGCAGCTAAACATTTACGGTGCATGAAGTCAGCATAAGTCTTTTTCCAGCAGAGGTCTGAACTTTCTAATATAATGTCATATTAAGAGATGATCCACTAACTTAACAAGATTTTACCGCGGTACAAGAAACATTATTCAGACAACTTTTCTCCTCTACAACCGTCAAATTAAACTACTACCACCTTATCTGAGCTCTCCTCGCTTCTACCTCAATCTCCTCTCACCTGGTATGATCTATTGACTTGAAAACGGCTGTTTTATGGGTGATTTTATGTCTGATTTTATTTTCTCATCGTCTTCAGTTTGTCGGTATTCACTTAAAATCTATCCTGGAAATAAATGGTATAAAATACCGACACAATGGAAAAATAAACATAAGCAGTATAATGTGACCCTTTATTGACAACGTTTCGCCCACGCAGTGGGCTTTATCGAGTCACAAACAGATCTACCTGGATAACAGAAACATGAGTATTTATAGGATTTAGTCAGGTGGAGAATGCTGGGTCAGGTGGAGAATGCTGCATGTGACAGTCTTCAAAGTAGGGTGGTAGTTACAACCTCAGTGGTGACTCAACACATGAGCCCCTCAGTGGTGACTCAACACATGAGCCCCTCAGTGATTACCCTGCAAATGAGCCCTCAGTGATGACCCCCACACGCGAACCCCTCTGTGATGACCCTACATTAATGCGAATCACATCTGGCACACAGTTCATTTCTCATTACACACTGTGCTAATCTTGTTTCTTAAGGACAAAAATCAGCATTAATACAGTTATATTCTTGTCAATCCATTGTCATGAAATGCACCTATAGGCACACACAAGGATTTTCTACTTCTACCAAACCGATACCACCATTTTTCACCGGTATCATTAATGTCTTCATTACCATTACCATTCACTATTCCAACCCCACATATACTTACAATAAATACAGCAGAGTTTATTTAAGAGCTACGCCGCCCAGCAATTGATGCACATATAGTACAATAATGTATTTACAACTACCGCTCTCAGCATAATAGTTAATCCTGCATATTCCTTAAAGATCTTTATCTCTTTAACGTTACATTTCGAAACATTTCGGCAATAAAGACACGTGAGCGTTGCACATGTTTCTTATTAACAGTATTTTTTAAATGTGTTAGTAAATGATCAGTTAATCTATCCCACAAAATTAACTGCAGCTAACAATATCGTTGAAATTTAAAGTATCAAATATGAAAGCCATTCTACTAGCCAAAATATAAAAATGCTCTGTTGAAACCTTGGTAATGAAGCGATTAAGTTTTTATTTTAAGAAAGACCCACAACAAAGGGATAGTTGCTCACTGTTTTATGATAAGTAATAATGAGATTTTCGTTAATTAATGGAAGAATGCCAAAACCACTTCCATAATTATCCATCATGAAGCTCTCATGAGAGTTAACCAAGGCAAGAATAAAATTAATTATTTGAGCAGATTTACAGTTAGATCTGGAAATTATTTACACTGACTGCTGCACTCACAAAAGGAATAAATTCTGATATCATCATCTTATGATCCTCGCATCAAAGAGCACAAGTGAGAGCGCAGATTTACCGCTCTCTTTTAGATTCCATATTTTGTTTACAAAACGTATAGCAATGAAATAATGCCCTATTATTCATGCATCTCACGTGGCCCTGTCCTCCCGTAGGAATATTTACATAGAACTGGCATAAATATTGCCTAATGTTAGTTTTACATGGATTACACACAATGGACGGTAGTTTGTTTGAAATATGTGGTCAGGTTTTCCCATGTTTTTAGGTTTTCTGTAGCAAGACGTTTACTCTCTATAATAGGCCAAATTTACATCTTTTCACAAATGATGCGTTATAAACAGCGTCCTGAATCATTTTAGCCACAGTGTTGGCAATTTCCATGAACTTTGTTACCTCTCTATTACGAGAAACATCTTTCAAAGGATATTTCAAACCTGACGTCTCCTCTGCCTCCAGCTGCTTCCTCGCTATAACATTCAAAGACTATACCTCAAACCCAGACAAAAATATTGGCACCACTACACTGCTGTGCATTCCTTTTTGTTTCTCCACTGATAAATTTATTTACACTGACGCCTCCACATCCCACCAATGAAATCAGGGAACGGGTGACGTTTTGAACCCTTGGCAACTGAATCCTAAAACTCATAGGTCAGCGCCTTGATCATTCAGCTACTTGGCTATTATAAGAGCAACCAGTCTTTTAGTTCTTCATTGTTAGCTGTCTTACACCACAGGTTGGTTTGTGCCGCAGCTGCGAATTTAATCACAGGGTCATTAACAAGGGCCTTGGAAGGGGCTTCCATTCGCTGATCGAATAGGGTACTACTCATTCAAAGTTTTGATAATTAAGAGATGATCGTGATTTAAAGATATATATTTTTGGACATTTAACATTTCTCCAATCTCATCCTTGGAACAATGAATTCTAATTCAATTTGACAATTTCATGAATAGTAAGTCAATTAAAGCTTGCGGGAGTTGGTAATGAAATGAATGGTGAGACAATCAAATTAAGGCTTGAGTCTGTGAGGCAGTGACCAGTCCAGAGTGATGTATGGCTTGGACACCATTAATTAGGAACCAAGCAGAGCTGCGATGAGTTACTGAGGCAGAAATAATTCTGGCAAACGAATATCCACTCTTTCTTCACATGTGCACAGACAAATAACTCGCCAAATTGCAACATCCATACCCATCCTTCAGAGTACAAACACTTTACTTACTACGTCAAAGATTCAAGTCCGGCTAAATGATAACCCTGAATCCCTTCGTAAAGGTTTCCTTGCTCACATTACAACAGCAGGTTTAATATCATGGACCACCTGTGTCCGCTCACTCCAATCAAACACACTCACATACGCTTGCTGGATGTACAAGTCCTTACCACTTTAAACCACTTTCTAACCCTCCTTTTAAATTTATCTGAGACATCCTCTGCACCTCTACACCTTTAATATTAAAACCCCCCCTTGGTCAACACTTACCTTGCTCAATCATTTTTAAATGACCAACTTCTCTTCCAACTCACTGAATTGTGCCGTTCAGACCATCACATTGCCTTTGTGAAGGACCTGCCTAGTATGGGCCAACAGGTCTGCTGTAGTGTTCCTCCTTTCTTATGTTCTTATGTTTGTATTTGTAAGTTTACGAGAAGTGTTACTAAATTTACCCAGAGAACCTCGTAAAAAATTAACCTTGTAGATGGCAGTATGAAGGGATATAGATGACCTGGTTATACAAACTGACGTTACAAGTTGCGAGAGAGAGAGACAGGTTTGTGGCATAATGGGGTCTATTGCAAGCTGATGTATTTGGTTTGGTTTTCTGATGTGGTTTATTTATTGCTCAAGAGGGCAGGTGTGTATTTCTGATTTTGTATTGTTCATGGCACAGAAGTGAGCTTTGATCCCGAAATTTTGCATTGTTTATAGTAGAGAACTAAGTTGTGTAGTCTCTCTCTCTCTCTCTCACCCTTCAAGATATCTTAAAGGGTTCCTCATGTTACCTCCCTTTTCTTGGTTCAAATCAGGCTGCCTATTCCCTAAGAGTTAAGTACTTTTTTTTCTGTTCAAAGGGGGCAGAACTTTTTTCTCTTTCAGATTATTTCTGTTGTGGTAGATTATAACTTATTATTTTTTATGGTTAGAGGACAACCTAACCAAACCCACCGCCAGCCAGCTCGTCCTTTTACTCACAGATACCATTGCACGGAGAGAAAGGGGTCGGTCGTCAACTTGTGGTATCAAACTTTATCCTAGGATCTAAAAATCCACTTACTCCTGGTAGATCCAAATACTCATAGGAGATCTACTTGCTCCTAGGATCTAAGCACCCACCTTGTCCTAAAAGATCCAAACATTCCCAGGAGATCTACTTGTGGGTGTCCACACACTGAGGTCTGTGGTTCGGTCCCCGGTGCGGGTGGAAATATTTGGGTGGGTTTTCTTAAGACACCTGCTGTCCATGTTTACCTAGCAGTAAATAGGAACTTGGGTGTTAGCCGACTGGTGTCGGTCGCATCCTGGAGACAAAATTAACCTAATTTGCATGAAATGCTCTGCATAACAAGGGGTTTTCTATATAATATGTCATTAATGTCAGCTAGGTCTGTAAAAGTTGTATCATGAATGTACTTGTTAAAATATAGATTATTATTATTATTATTATTATTATTATTATTATTATTATTATTATTATTATTATTATTATTATTATAAGATCTAAGCATCCACTTTCTCCTGAGAGATCCAAACATTCCTAGGAGATCTACTTGCTCGTAGGATCTAAAGATCCGCCTAATTCTAGGTGGGCCATTTAAACACAGGACACCCACTTGCTCCTAGGAGATCCACTTACTCCTAAGATATATCACAAGGGAATGAGGGAGATAATGTGCAGAGTCACAGCAGCTGTGCACACAGGATAAGATTGATTTACCTAGTTTGAATCGCTCACCCTCTGTGGGTCATTTAGCGCAAGAAGTGCTGGAAGCTCTATCCTCCTGCCATTAATGACGAGAAAGACATATTACCTAAACATACCTACTGATTCGGTCGTACAGGTCAGAAATTGTGGGAACAACCCGTGAGAGAGAGAATGCAATTCACAGCCGGTCCTGGAGAGGACTTTAGAAATAGTGTTAAACAATTTACTGTCAGCCACATAGCAAAGAAGTCATATAACGAAAAAGCTGTATAATGGCAGGGTCATGTAACGAAAGAACCGTATAACATCATAATTATATGAAGATAGTCTTAAAGCGAAAAGTGATTATAACACGAACGCCTTAAAACGAAAGAGTCATAACGAAAACGTTATCTTGTATAACACAAGTTCCTTAAAACAACTGAGCTATATAGCGGAAGAGCCTTAAAACGGAAAAAATATATAACGGAAGAGCTATATTACAAAAGAGCCTTAGGACGAATACTCAGTAAAAGGAAACAGTCTTTTGACGAAAGAGTAAATAAACAAAGTCACAAGTTACGGAACAAGTTAGGACAACATTTCTCTCTCTACACAGAGCTTTATTACTGACTTGTTAAAGCTCTACACAGAACTTTATTACTGACTTGTTAAGCTCTACACAGAACTTTATTACTGACTTGTTAAGCTCTACACAGAGGGAAACATTTGCCCAGCAAATACTTATTGTGCAGCTTGTGTCTGTCTTCACACTTGTTGGAAATACATAATTTCATCGTTATTTGCAACATTTGTCACCGCTGTAGTCGACTAAGGAAGCTGCAAAGCAGACGAAACGTTTCGACAATAAAGACACCCAAGTGTTGCACATGCGCTTTACTGAACCATGGGATAAAAAGAAGCTGAAACAGAGTTATAAAGCATTATTCATATAAAAAGAAGTCATCTTCGATATTATATCTTGGGATCAGATGTACTTACCAGCCGTTTCCCTATACGAAACCTATGGGTTTAGCGCTTCCATCCTGCTAAAAATAGAGTTAAATCTCTGCGATATACGCACAGACTCGTGTGACATTTGTTGACATTCCTGGGGTCTATTCTGAGAGTTGTCTTATGTTCAGTCTAGCATAAGGTCAGGGTTCTCTGATAACTCCCTAATCAGCCAGACTGTTGCTGCCCACGACCCGTTGACATTTTTCATCACAACCTGGCTGACCCGACATATTCTACAAGAATTTGTCAGGTGTCAATTAAACACTTGCAGCTTTACTCAGTAAAATATCTCCTGGTAAAAGAATGAAAAAGTGGCGATCCTAGAAGGATGTTCTCTTTTTAAGCTCATTGGCATTATTATACACAAACTTTGGCATCTTTCACACCAGGAAGCTGTACTGATACACGATAATCATCGTGTATCAGTCGTGAAGTCCATAATTATGGACTTCACGACAACAGAAATTTAAATATTGTATTGATTCCGTGTAGGCAGTAAATCTCTAATTTCTGTGGAAGCTACCTTGTTCCTTGCTCTTCCTCGGATCATATTTTACTTTTTCCCATTACCCAAGCTCTGTATGAGCCATACGTGTTTAGCGTTTCCTGTGTATATTAGTAGTAGTAGAAGAACAACAACAACAACAAGAACAAGAACAAGAAGAACATGAACAAGAACAAAAAGAACAAGAACACCAATAACAAGACCACCAAGAACAAGAACACAATAACAACAACGACAACAATAACAACAAACAACACCAAGAATAACAGCTAAACTAATAATAATAAATATAATACTATTAAAGTGTAGTTTGAAACGTGTGCTGAGAGAAGCTACGAGCTTTGTGCAGCATTTTAGAGGCGAACACTGTTGTTATGAAAGCCTTCATCATTTATGACAAATATTTCAGTGTTAGTTATTAACTCTGACATCACAGTGAAACTCACATAATTAAAAATGTTATTAATACTCTAAAGCTAATAAAAAAATAATTAATTTATGGTTTAATAATTATTAAAGTTCTAAACAAAATAATATTACAACAAACTACGCTCTAAATTTCAGATTACAGTTCATGGGGTAAGAAAACTGCGTCCTTCAGTCTGTGTGCAGACTTATTTGATCCGTAATGCGGATTTTTTAGCGTTTCCAATTTCTCTGCATTTTAAGTAAGTAAAATCTTTACTCAGAGACATCTGGTGGCGTGAAGCTGCTTCTCATTGTAGTTAACTGTATTACAGCGTGTAAGTCTCTGCCAAAGTAAAGGGTAAACAATGTTAGAAGCTGTTGGGGAGGGAGTAAGTGGAAGGGAAAGCTGCCTCCCTGGATCAGGTCCCTATCAGATATTAAAATTGTTGGCTTGTATTACAAACTCAGGTTCTCAAGGCCTGTTAACCTAGTCGTAAAAGGGAGCTTGGAACAAAGTAAACACAGCAGGAAAACTTTGAATCGTATTTTCCTTCACCAAGTATAAACAGAAGTATGTACACTATATACACTATGTACAGCAAAATAGGTATTAGTGCACGCCACGGTAGTCAAGGCGAAACATCAGCCAAGAGACAAGAGACAACCGTGCAGCAACCAGCAGCAAAATGAAAATGATAAGGGTGAAAACGTGCGTGGTAACCACGTTACCTTCTCAATTGCCAGATCCACATTATGATTGGCTGATCCTAGGTACTGATCTGACGATGGGGCCCCGATCGTCAGACCCTTAGTACCTGGTTCGCCGGTTGGGGAGATAGCCTATGTGAGAATGTGGACATACTCCAAATAAAGGTTACGTACTCTTTGCATGTCACAGCTTGCATCTTCCTCTGTTATTTACCTGGAAATAATTGTTCCCACATCCCCTAGGAACCCTTACCCCATTTGAGTTCTTTTGCTCGTTTGATTTATTTTTAAACCTTCTCGAAGAGTCATATTTTATACACTACGTTTCTGTATTTTTTTAAATATTTGATCTCTTTTAAATCTTTCTCTGGAAAATGTGCTTCATACAGTCATTGTACGTCTCTGTATTCAAATTTTCCTTGCAGTGGTTTGGGTTAGAGGAGATGCTGTGGGCGGTGAATCATTAAAAAAATAACAGTGCCTTTTACTGATATCATTCACACTATCATTTACCGCTGAGTCTATGTTGGCCAGTCATGCCCCGGGTGGCAGGCAGTTACTAGCAGCGAGCAAGTAGAAGGTGGCAAGCAGGGGTGCTGCAGGTGGTAAGCAGTGGCCCTGCAGGTGGCGGGCAGGAAGCAGGTTATCACGCAGTGGTTGTTGGGCACCCGGCAGGCAGATGGTACTTCCTGAGGTGTTGTGCAGAATTAAGAGGCAAGAAAGCGGACATCATCTAGGCTTAATATGACGTCTGGTTTGTTCGAGTTCCTTAGCAAAGGCTGAGATTCCCAACTTACCCTACTGACGGCGGGGCTGTGAAAGATCTGTTCGTGCACTGACCCGCCACGCAGTGTCAGATCACTGAGGAAGGGAGAGGACGATCACGTGAATGGGTGGAGAGAGAGAGAGAGAGAGAGAGAGAGAGAGAGAGAGAGAGAGAGAGAGAGAGAGAGAAAAGGAGATTTTTTAATTAACATATTTAGGTACATTAATACCTTTTACCGAGGAAGAAGAAGACACAGGAGAAGAGAAGCTTGACTTGATAAAGTTCTACACAGAAACAGTGACAATAAAAGCGTTCTCTTAAGCAATGTTTTTCTTCATATCTTGCAGCTCCTTGGAAATAAGTAAATACAAAAAATATTAAATACCAGTAGTGATTTTTATCTTCCTTATACGTCAGTACATACAGTAAGTTCCTACGTTATTTCCAGGCAGCTCATAACACTTTTGATAACTTGCAGAAATTTGACGAGGGTTTAAAACTTGCTGTGAGAATCCCAGCCGAAGTTTGAGGAGATGGGAAAAACGTTTCTAGATATCTCTTGCCTCTGAGGTGTTGAGAATAACACCTGAAGCCTTCCCTCTGAGGTGTTCAGAATAACACCTGCAGCCTTCCCTCTGAGGTGTTGAGAATAACACCTGCAGCCTTCCCTCTGAGGTGTTGAGAATAACACCTGCAGCCTTCCCTCTGAGGTGTTGAGAATAACACCTTCAGCCTTCCCTCTGAGGTGGTGAGAATAACACCTGCAACTTTCCATCTGCGGTGGTGAGAATAACACCTGCAACTTTCCCTCTGAAGTGGTAAGATTAACAATTGCTGGTGCACATACCACAGCTCACAACATGAGCATCAGGTGCTGCACAACCTACTACTTGCAACATCAGCTGCCGGTACCACATTGATACAGTTCTTGGTTTACACTCCCGCATTATTGCCTTATACCATAATCATCTTTGTAAAAGACACCAGAAACATTTATAGTCTAAAATTACTGAAGAAAACTTTAGTGCTTATGTAGAGTTGTGTCGCTCTCAGAACACTAGTTGACACTCAGAGGAGGACTTAATGTAATCCAGAATAAAGTTATAATCGCAATGAAGATCTTGGTAAGCCAATCCAGTCAGCCGTACCTGAAGTCTCGCTCAGCACAGTATTTGCATGAGCCAATACACTAATTAGAACGTGGTCAGTCACGCCTTTGAGAGAGTAGCGAGCTTGTTAGGTGGACCTCAGAGTGTTCACCACCGTGGTGCTGTTGGTACCAATATTCACATGCGAGCACTGAGACGTCATGTTCTATTACTGAGTATATCACGTTCCGCTGACGTACTGCCGTGTTGCTGAAGGTGCAGATATTCACCGCCGATCAACTAGACGTCATGTACTCTGACGAAGTACATAATGTTCAACTGACGTACTGCCGTGTTCTTGCAGATATTCACCGCCGACCAGCGAGACGCCTTGTACTCTGATGGAGTACATAACGTTCTACTGACGTACTGCCGTCCTATTGGAGGTGCAGATATTCTAAAGAATCCTCAATGAATTTGGTTAATTTTCCTCCGGGATTCACAACGTTATAGTTGTTGAGGCTCCCTATCAACATAAAAATATTATTTTCCTCATTTTAAAATGGGTTACATTAAAACATGCATGTAACCTCAAATATGCTCATTAAACAACGTCCCCCTCTGGCTGAGAACAATCAGGAAGCATTTACATCTGTACGAATGTCACACCTGGACACACGTGGTGAGAGAATGTCACACGTGGTGAGACCTGGAGAATGAAGTGGTAGAGGCAGGATCCATGTATAGCTTTAAGAAGAGGTACGATAAGGTTTTCTAAGCCAGGAGAGAGAGTGAACCTAATAGCGACCAGATGCGGGGCCAGGAGATAAGACTCAATCCTTGCAACCACTTATAGGTCAGTAGGTGAGCACGCACACACACACACACACACATCTGTTGGTGTATATACAAGTTCACAAACCTACTTTCCCATTTTCCCAAAATTTTCCGCTTTTCCATTTCCATTGAGTGCAGAGTTTGCGCTGCGTAAGTCATGGCTGGGAGGAAGGCAACGGACCAACCAGAGTTAAAAGGGTCATATTTTTAGTGAAATATTAGTCTGTGTGGGCAAAGAACTGGCCGACACCCAATTTCTATTATATATAATACATTGCTCTTGCCAGGCGAATGGTTTCGGACAATGGAAAGTCAAGACACTACCATTTTCAGCTTCTGGAAATCCTTATTCATTTTATATTGCAACCCATTCTAGGACCCCGAATGATACACGTGCAGATTTAAACGTTTTCCGGTGTTGCTAAAAATTATTCGTAGCCAGCCGAGTTACAGTCTTTTTATTTAAGTAGCTCATTTGCGGTTATACATTTATAAATGTTATGTAGCATATGGTCATTACAAGAGTTTCATAAACTTCCGCCAAGTTATGAACCACCAGCACTGAAAATTTAATGTTGATCGAATGAAGGATTCTCAAGTTATAACAAAAACCTTGGAGGGAGAAAAAAAAATGTACCTGAATACATGACTTCCTCTACAATGAAGCTGTTGCAAAATATGATGTTTATGGGATCGCTAAACTTGTGAAACTTAAAAATGCTATAAAAAAAATAGCTTGAATTTTCATAATTAATCAGCCCGGCAATATAGCCGAGTACATACACTCTCGTCTCCCTTGTCGGAGTTCATTTCTTCATTATTAATCAGTTTCCTTTTCTCAGTTATAATCTATTTTAAATTTTCTGCAAATCTATCTATCTATCTATCTATCTATCTATCTATCTATCTATCTATCTATATATATATATATATATATATATATCATAAGCGTCCTTTGGCTTTGACAGGATGGAGGTCAGAGCTTTCGTGGAATTTTTCCGGGGGTTTATCAACTTCTTTGAAGAGACAATCGACACGCTCCTCCATGTTGAACCTCACCAGCTTCTCCATGATGAACCTCATCACTTCCTCCATACTGAACCTCACCTGCTCCTCCATGCTGAACCTCAGTAGCTCCTTCATGTAAAACCTCTACAGCTCTTCCGTGTATTCTCACTCTAGTCCCTTCATGTATAACCCCTCTTGCTCTTATATTTACCTCTTCAGCTCCTCCATGCTATAAACTTCCTCCTGTGTCTCCATGCAGCTCTCCACCTCCTTGCACCTCCACTCTAGCTCCTTCCGGCTGCCTAGTCTTCGTTGAGGTTGACCCAGTTCATGTTACAAGCTAAGTGAAGCAGCCAAGTCTGTGGATTCCTTACAATAATTTGGACAGCATTGATGGAAGTAAACTTAGATATTGTCATAATCCAATGTTTTTGCAGCATTTATTTTTCTTGAGGGTCGTTAATAACGAATCGAATAAATGCCACCATGGCACAATTAAGCATTTTTGCAAAGTTTTCAGAAATACCTGATGGCTACCATGAAAATAAATATATATCGTATTATGACATAACTTCTGTTTTGCATTTTTTTTTAAGTTTACACGTTTAAATCTATTTGACCACTGCGGTTTTATCAGAAAGATTTGTAATTGCCAAATATAAACTGATAAGGCGATTGCTGGAGAATTTACATTTACAGTTTATAGGATTTCCTTCATAAATTTTACCTCATTTTACTAGTAGCCTATTTCCTTACTTAATTTAACATGTTGTGGCTTATTTTCTTACCTCAATATACTAGTGGTCTATTTTCTTACCTCATTTTGCTAGTGGCCTATTTCTTTTACAAGCTGTGTACGGTTTATAATTAATTTAAGGCCTCGCTCTCTATATTGCTTTTAAAGTTAAAGAAAAATCCTATTGATTACAATGTGATGTTGAAACCAACTATGAGCCAGAGCTTTCATCTGTGAGCCAGAGCTGCTTTCATTTGTCAGCTGCATTCATTGAGAGCTAAAGTTTTCATTTGTGAGTCAGGGCTGCTTAAATTTTAAAGTCAGATCTTGCATATGCCAGTCAGAACTTTCATTTACTAGTCCGAGATTTCACTTTCACATCAGAACTTTCATTTCCGAGTCAGTGTTTTCATTTGTTGGTCAATGCTTTCATTTCTGAGCCAGAATATTGTGTGCCAGAACTTTCGTTTATGAATAAAAGCATTTAGCTCACTGCTTTCAATTGTGAGTCACTTTCATTTATTTTGCCAGAACTTTCATTTGTGAGTAAAAGCATTTAATTGGTCAGTGCTTTCATTTGTGAGTCACTGCTTTCAATTTTATGCCAGAACTTGCTTTTGTGAGTTGACCTAAATGATCGAATATCAGTTCCTTTTGAGATGTCCATGAAAGAGATATAGAGCAAAACTACTGGTGACTGTCCGTCTGGTGGTGTAATAGTTATTTTGAAAACATCGCCCCTGTATACAGCAACAAGGCCACCAACATCCCTTGGTGTTAAGGGCTCTGCTGAAATGACAGGTCCAATCAAGACTAGTCAGGAACCGAGATTAATCGTCTTTCTCTTTCATTTTCTATCTTCTTTGATCCTGTTGTGTCCTTTCTTTCAATTTTCTTCCCCTGTCTCTCTTCCTCTTTCTCATTTCTCATTATTTTCTCATTTTTTACCCCTCCTTTTCATCTCTTTTCTAATATCTCTACTTTTCATCTTTTTTTTTATCTTTTCCTTTCCTTAGCTTTTCTCTTTCCTTTTGCATCTTTATTCTCCCTACATTTTCATTTGTTTTCTCTTCGTATAGCTTTACATTTTCATCTCTTCTGTATTCGCTTTTATCTTTCGTATCTGTTTATTTATCTCGTCGTTCTCATCTGTTTGCTCGTCATGACTTTATCTCTTCTCTATATTTTTCATGTCTGTTCTCATCACTAATCAGCGGGACTTGGATAAGTTTGTCTTCAAGTTGGAGCTGTGATGAATTAACTTGTATAGAGAGTGAATGTAGAGACGAATATTTATGATACAACAAAGTCTAACGTGAAATGATTTTTTTTAACTCTGAGCACTACTTTGAGATTGAAGAAATTACCGTGCTCTCTCTCTCTCTCTCTCTCTCTCTCTCTCTCTCTCTCTCTCTCTCTCTCTCTCTCTCTCTCTCTCTCTCTCTCTCTTCCTCTCTCTCTCTCTCCCCTCTCTCTCTCTCCTCCTCTCTCTCTCTCTCTCTTTTTCTCCTCTCTCTCTCTCTCTCTCTGAGTCGGGGAGGTATTAGGAACGGGGTGGGGGTGGGAGGAGGGAGGAGAGACTCAAGTAGCCATTTACCCGATAATTCCTAACGCACGAGGCTAAATAATTGCCCTGAGCGAAGGTAATTCAGGGCGAAGGTAATCCATAAACGGATTCTAACAGATTAAGCCAAGTGTCAAGAAGGGTCACCCAAGTTACCTGAATTCGACGCTAAATATGTTTTATGCTAATGTCGGGGTATGATACCGATGATACTGTAGAAGAACTGTTTTCATACGAACACACTGAAAACCCAGATGCTGTAGCTCTGACAGAAACATGGCCGAGAATTAATTCACATCACTTAACAACAGAACAGACTACTGCTGATTACAGTCTGTTCTTTAAGAGGCACGTAAGTTCCCCCCGTCTTCTAATAACATATTCATTTTTCCACTATAATCTACCTTGTCTATAACTACTATCGCATTTGCGATAGTAATTATCGCAAATGCAGTAGGAATTATGGACAAGGTAGATTATAGTGGAAAAATGAGCATGTTATTAGAAGACATGGGTACTTACGTGCCCCTTAAAGAGTGAACATTCAAGGAGGATGGATGGGTCGACCTCTACTGGAGTAGAAGACTCACTGAGGTCAAGATAAATAAGCGATAGGATGATGCATATGACTCATTAAGAATAAGGTGTATGATGAAATCCTGCACTATAACTCACAATAATACTAATAATACTAATAATACTACTAATAATAATGCAATTATATTTGGAGAATTCAGTTACCCTAATTGCAGCTCAGAAGCAAATAGACTAATTTTCATAGTGTAGGTCACTTTCATTTCGCCAAGTAATAGCTGCTCCTATGTAGGGGGAACAATATACTTAGCCTCCACACTATGAATAGACACCTCGTAAAATCATGGAAGGAAGGCGAAATATTTGCCAGTAGCGACAGTAGATAAATAAGACACATTTTCATGACAAGACACATGTGGAGACGTGTCTCCGACCAGTGGCTTTATCAGTCCAATGCAGAGGATAATACTGCGGACGGTAGACTGCTTTTTCTCTACCGTCTGCTGCATAATTCTCTGCGTTGGGTTGATAAACCCACTGGTTGGCGAGACGTCTCCACTTTAAACATACTTAATATTGCTCATGTGTCTTATTTATCTACTTGTTGGTTTTGCAAAGTATTACTATAAGACAGCTCCCGTAATATCATACGATTCAAATTAAATATCTTCCGTGACGTCCAAATCAACTCGACCTCAGACCCAAACTGCAGAGCAATTATAATAAACTATTATGGAAAAAGACAAAAAAACAAAAACATGTGCTGTATAATGCAATTCTTCATTGGCAACATTTCGCCCTCTCATTGGGTTTCATCAAGACTTGATAAAGGCCACTATGTGGGCAGAAGATTTTGAATAAAGGATCACATTCTAATACATTTGTGTCTCTTTTTACATTGTAAAGCGGACTGAACTATTAGATGTTGCCAGTATAGAGTAAGCGTAGGAGAGACTGGAGCCCAAAAAAATACTAAATATCGAAAAAAATTATATTCCAAGCGAAACACAGAAGGAAAACGAGAAAGGAAAACCATCCTAGATGACCCAACAGTTAATATGTACTGTAGGGAGTAAACACAATGTTTATAAGAAATGTAAGCTAACAGGAAACCCAAAGAACCTGTTCACCTGGAGTATATGTGGAGAGGGTTTCGGGGGTCAACGCCAGCGCGGCCCGGTCTGAGATCAGGCCCAGTGGTGGATCAGGGTCTGATCAACCAGGTTGTTACTGTTGGCCGCACGTAAACTGACGTACGAACCACAGCCCGGCTGGTCAGGTACTGACTTTAGGTGTCTGTCCAGCGCCTTCTTGAAGACATAAGAACATAAGAAAGGAGGAACACTGCAGCAGGCCTGTTGGCCCATACTAGGCAGGTAATCCTCCTTATGTATGCGGGGAGGCAGTTGAACAGTCTTGGGCCCCTGACACTTATTGTGGTGTCTTCTCAGTGTACTCGTGGCGACCCTGCTTTTCACGTTTACAAAAAAAAAAAATAAGTGATAACTGCAAACGCGACCTAGAAAGACAAATTACTCTGAATATCAGTATAAATCCTGAAGAATTTTTAAACATGTAAAAAGTAATAAAAATGTCAAAATCTGAACAGAGCTTGCAATAAAGAGAGACGATATAACGACAAGAACCAATACAAATATTGCCAGGAGAGTTTGACATAGATGCAGCTAGAGGGTATCTTTATTTTGAAGACGTTTCGCCCAGCAGCGGCAATTTCAAATCATTATAAAAATTATACACGGAAGATAGTGGAGGATGAGATAAAATGTCCGTCAGCCTAGAAGTCAGTGTTCAGTGCCTTAGTCTTGATGAATCTGAAGCACAGGCAGGGAGATACTCTTATATACTGGAGTCATATAAGGTGCAGCAATTTAAATGCTGCCTTTGCTTCAGATATATTTAGACTAAGTACTGAACACCGACTTCTAGGCTGAGAGGCTAATAACCTCATTTTCCACTGTCTTGTATAAAAAAAATCACTGTGTTGAATTAAAAAAAAGTCAGGCGTTGCACCTAAGTCTAATTCAATAATTTGTTGGTATGTTATGCTATTACTGCAATGAGACTGACCATCAGTGAAATTACTCCTGAAACTTCGTTAAAATACCTTGAACATTAACAAATATACTGGGCCGGACAGAATTGCCAAAATGCAAAATGAGTCTAGATATCAAATTGCATACTTGTTGAAGAAAGTAGCAGCCCACGAAATAGGTGGAGAAATTATCTCCTGAATAGAGGCATGGTTGACCAATAGGCAATTTAGCCTTTGCATAAATGGGGAGAAATCAGAATGGGGACCATTTACCAGTGGTCTTCCGAAGTAGCGACTATGAGGCAAAAATTTGTGTGGTTTTAAAAACAGGTTGAACAGGTGCATGAAAGATAGAAACATGCCTGTTGAATGCTACATACAAAGATATAAATTATTCCAAACGGACAGGGTCAGCAGGAAGGGTGGTGGAGTGGCGATGTACGTCAGGGATAATTTAAACTGTTGCATTAGACAATATATGAAAAGTGGAAGTGACGGACACTGAATCTAGCTAGCTACAGGGATGTGAAAAACTCACCCTGGGAATGATCTACAGACCTCCAAACCTAGACAGGGGACACGGTAAACGTCTGTGGGATGAATTACGAAGGAATTTAGACTCGAAAATGTTTTAATGGAAATTTTTAACTTTAGCCAAATTGATTGAACAACTTGACAGGAAATCTCGTGTCTTGCAACTTTCTAGATACGGTCCAGGATTGTTTTTCAGATCAGTATGTGAGATAATCAGCTAGAGAAGATAACCTGCTTGACTTGGTTCTTTCAAACAAAGAATCTCTAATTAATAAATTTGAGATTAATGATGAACTTGGAGAAAGTGAACATAAATCACGCAGTTTCAATACCTCGTGGAATTACCTTAAAAGTTACTGATTACCGTGCAACCAATTTTATGGGGCTAATGAATTATCTCAGAGTAGAATGGGATAACCTAGCAAGAGATTATCCTGTGGAGCAGAACAGTCCAAAGCGTTGCCCACATGACATTTTTCAAAGTGATGTACAATCTGCCTAAGCTACATACACTCAGTGGCCAATTTGTTAGACATATCTCAGTACCTAAAAAGTATACAGACATGGTCAAGAGGTTCAGTTGTTGCTCGGATCGAGCATCAGTATAGGGAAGAAAAGTGATCTAAGTGAATTTGACTGTGGAATGATTTTTGGTGACATATGCTCAGATTGGGAGGCTTGAATATCTCAGAAACTTCTGATCTCCTGGGATTTTCACCCAGAACAGTCTCCAGAGTTTACAGAAAACGGTGTGAAAACAGCATTCTCTGTAAACTCTGGAGGTAACTGAAATAACCATGCATTACAATGGAGGTATGCAGAAGAGCATATGTGAATGCATAACACTTTGAACTTCGAAGTGGATGGGTGCCTGCAGCAGACCACACTGGACTAAACTCTTGTCAGCTAAGAATGGGAAACTGACGATACACCGGTCACAAGCACACAAATCCTGGACAGTTAAAGATTGGAAAAACATCCCCAGGTCTGACGAATCGCAGTTTCTGCTGCAACATGCAGATGGTAGGATCAGAATTTGGTGTAAACTTTTGGGATGTGGTGGAATAGGAGATTCGCAGCATGAACGTGCAGCCGACAAATCTGCAGCAACTGTGTGATGCCATCATGTCAACATGTGTCAGGATTTCTAAGGAATATTTCCAACACCTTCTGAAATCCATGCCACGAAGAATTCAGGCTGTTTTGGGGACAAAGCGGGCCACCTGTCTAGTACTAGAAGGATGTACACAATAAAATGGACACTGTGTGTGTGTATGAACTCACCTAATTCACCTAATTGTGGTTACAGAGGTCGATTCATAGTTCCTGGCCCCGCCTCTTTACTGGTCACTACTAGGTCACTCTCTCCCTGCTCCGTGAGCTTTATCATACCTCTTCTTCACGCTATGTATGGATGCTGCCTCCACTACATCACTCTCCAGACTGTTCCACTTCCTGACAACTTTGACTGAACGAGTACTTCCTAACATCCCTGTGACTCATCTGAGTCTTCAACTTCTAGTTGTGACCCCTTGTTGTTGTGTCCCATCTCTGAAACATTCTGTCCCTATCTACCTTGTGTATTCATCTCAGTATTTTATACGTCGTTATTATGTGTCTCCCCTGTCCTTCCTGTTCTCCAGTGTCTTCAGGTCAATTTCTCTTAACCTCTCCTCGTAGGACATACGCCTTAGCTCCGGGACTAGTCTTGTTGCGAACTTTTGCATTTTCTCTATTTTATTGACGCGCTTGACCAGGTGTGGGTTCCATACTGGTGCTGCATACTCCAGTATGGGCTTGACGTACACAGTGTACAGAGTCATGAACTATTCCTTACCGAGGTGCCGAAACGCTATTCTTAGGTTTGTCAGGCACCCGTATGCTGCATCAGTTATTTGGTCGATGTGAGCCTCAGGAGATGTGTTCGGTGTTATACTCACCCCATGACATTCCTAGGTACCTACAACCATGGCATTCCTGGGGTACATACAACCATGGCATTCCTAGGTACCTATAACCATGGCATGCCTGGGTACCTACAACCATGACATTCCTAGGTACCTACATCCATGGCATTCCTGGGTATCTACAACCATGACATTTCTGGGTACCAACATCCATGGCATTCCTGGGTATCTGCACAATTTCACAAGTCCAGGAGGTGCCATCTCTCCAATAAAGCCTTCCATGACAAGCCGTCTCGGTGAAGGAACAGCTTAGCTCTGGTGTCTTGTGCGCTGGAGGGATGACAATCCTTTATAATCCGACAAGAGACGACGTAACTTAAAGCTTTCTGAGCCGCTGTGCAATGTTCGCACACGACGCTAAGCTAATGAGGAAGTTTGCCACAGACGGGACTGCGAAAAAGAAGAACGGCAGACACATTCTGCAAATAGGTGGACGGAGCATCGCGCCTCCGCAACGCTTTGCGTTGAATGATATACACGGTTAAAACAGACATTAGGAAATACAAATTTATACTCCGAAATATAAGAGGTATTCTTCCTTCTATAGACGTCGAAGCAAGGTCAGTAATCAAATTGAAAATGCGCGTATGTAAAAACTCGTCAGGAAAAATGGAAGAACTCTCTAAAAGCCCAAATTTTCTGTTCCCTAGAGGATCACCAACTCTAGGTTTTTAGTTTTCAACAGGACCACAAGCCCTGGGGCGTCAAGTCTCCATCCCTCATGCCTCTGCTTTGGATTGATCAAAGGTATGGGGTTAAATACATTATATCAAAGCTAAGAGAATGAACACCTTAAAATTCTCTCCCCACTTTTTCCACAATCTCCAATATAGCAGTTGTCTCTGCATAAGACAAAAAACCTGCTGCGCAGACGAAACATCTCGTTACTAACTATACCCAGGTTCTGCATATGTCTCCACCAGGATCGTCAACCGCTAACTTCCTATCTCTAACAGGACGACAAGCCACGAGCTTCCTGTCTCCAACTGGACCACAAGCTCCAAGCTGCCTGTCTCCAAAACCACAAGTCCCAGGTTGACTACCTCCAGGAAAGACCACGAGTCCCAGGCTGCCTGTCTCCAGCTTGACTCGCTGCCGTCAGTGAAATTCAGATAATCCGATACAAGTCTTAGACGATTCCAGCCCGTATAGTGTAAGTCTCTACCCAAAGAATAGAAGAAAATATTTACCCCAACGCCCAGTTATACTTAATATTCATGTTTTGTATTGTGTAAAATGATCCTCGAGGATATTTTTGAGTATTATAATTATGCAAATCACTTAATTCGAGTGTGTTATTCAGCTTAATAAGTGGCGGTGACTCAACTCTCCTTTCGCTAATAGCAAGACAAAAACTCTACTCTAGCAGCAAAGATATTAATTAATATACTAGCTTTTTTAATCGTCTTTAAGTCATTCTAACATATTCATATGTTAGAATGAAAATGTTGTGTTGTTTTATCAGGGGTAAAGACAGATAAAAATGTAATGATACTGTATCAGTAATAAAGACAGGTGACAATTGTCATTACCTCAGTGGTATACAGTACCGACAAGTTGGTGAATTAGATGTATATGCAACATCTGGATATCTTAATTTCGTAATCTATAAAACAAAGATACCAAGATGTTGCATGCGTCTAATTCATCTTGTCTGTATCATATCCAGTGATGCATAGATACTTGTGAGACACAGCAATACCATGGAATCTTGGCACAATTGTATTTGCCCACCTCTGGCCCACTCTTGGGCATGAGCTACTTCTACTGATGCCTACCATCAACCAGTGTCAATGCCTTTAACTGCTGCGCCTCATCTTAATTCAGCAAATATGCGTCGATTATTCATCAAGTCTGCGGTACAGGACACCTGCTCCTAGGATGAGGAACTCATAACCTCATCTTCTACTGTCTTCTGTATATATTTCTTCAAGGCTGAGGGTCTAATTACCAATTTTATACAAGCTTCCGTTTATGTCCCACAAGTGTCTAATTCCTCACTCAGTGACAATGTTGTGTTATTGTATTCAGGTAAAGGCGTTTGTCGATATTATGTTGCTGTGTATATTACAATTTTTCAACTTGAGTTATTAGAAATAAATCCAACATTTCGATTCATAATAACTAATCTGAATTCAGGTCGTAATACAGAAGGTAAGTATTTCACTTATTCTGTATAAATTTGCCACATAAAGGTGTACGTATATCATAGCAACATCGAAATCCAAAGGAAAACTCTGGACAGAAAAAAGTGCCAAGACATGAATGAAATCGTGTAATCGTTACTAAGGGTGTGTGCCACGACACAACCAAAACCTTCAAGACACCTCTGAATGTACACAGCAATACAAGAATGTAGAAACACTGCAGAAAGCCCACAAGCCTATTACAAACAGGTCTAACTCACAACTATTTATGCATCCATCCAACTTATTTTTAAAGCTATCCAAGGTTTTCGCTTCGATGACACTACACGGGAGTTAATTTCACTCATTTATAAATCTATTGCCAAACCACTGCTTTCCTATATCCTTACTAAATCTAATTTTATCCAACTAAAATCCATTGCTATGAGTCTTGTCTTGGCTGGATTTTTAGGCACGGTATTTATATCCACTTTATATATTCAGTACCTTCAGCCAATTTTGGTAAGAAAGATTTTTAATACAAGGAATCAACTTCGTCATCCTTCTCTGCATGTTTTCCAGCGCCTTTATGTCCATTTAGTAAAATGGAGACAAGAAATTAAAGATATAATCTCAATGAGGTTGTAACAAGTATATATAAATAATAACATCGGGACTTTTATTTTAAGTACTTCGTGATATGAAACCAAGAATTCCATTAGCTTCATGGCGAACGCAAGTACATTGTTGTTTTGGTTTTAAATTACTGCTAACCAGAACTCCTAAGATGATAACTCAGTATTAAGTTCTTCCTTTCAAGGTTCACGCTGTGAAAGAGAGGGAAGTCAGGCAGAAAACCCTCACGTCGGGAAACATCGATTAGAGCTGCAGCGAAACCCAAACACACCCAAAAATTCTATCAATTTAAAACTAACAACAAGACAGGGACAGGTGAGAAGGTACCTTCCTCTATTTGGCAGCTAGTCAAGAGAAGTCTGGCAGGTGGACTTGGTAGATTGCTAAGTCCTTGTACCAACAATTACATAAGATTTTTATCATAAAGAACTATCATCATTATTCCAGCTGTGAACGCAATTAAATTTTTTTATGATATAAAGCAAAGTAGTTTTAACATATGCAAATAATAATAATAATAATAATAATAATAATAATAATAATAATAATAATAATAATAATAATAATAATAATAATAATAATAATAATAATAATAATTATAATAATAAATCTAACACATTACATGAAAATGAAGCAGAGGAAATTACACTTTCATATTACTGACGTGCTAAGCAGCAAAATTATTGTACACTATGAACGTTTATAAGCGTATTTCACTCCGTCAACTTTGGTTTCCCTTCAAAAGGAATAATTTACGCTCCGTCAGACGCAGAGACAGACGACACTGTTATCTTACAGTATCACGAGGTAAAGCTAGTAACAGTGTCGATTAAATTACCCAATGTCATGAACATTTACCGAACCTTTTGGAGTTTTATAAAAAAAAATTAAATAGTTTGTTTACTGCAAAGAGATACACCAATATGTTTATAATTATATTTGTAGAATTCAATCTGCAGCATGTAGGCAGTAGGCTATTCCTTCGGCCTTGGTCATGACCTGTCAGTTTCCTGTCGCCCCTTGGTGACACACCATGTCGACACACTCCGAGAACACACCATGTCGACACACTCCGAGAACACACCATGTCGACACACTCCGAGAACACACCATGTCGACACACTCCGAGAACACACCATGTCGACACACTCCGAGAACACACCATGTCGACACACTCCGAGAACACACCATATCGACACACTCCGAGAACACACCATGTCGACACACTCCGAGAACACACTATGGAGACACAACTCATTACCACAAACGTGTTTCGTAAATTGATTCACTGCCTTTTAGTCTGCCAGGTAGCACAGCCATTTAGAAATTACCATCTCCTATCACTGTCATCAAACCAATACTGTCGCCTTTCTATTCCTGCGAGTATGGGAAATACAAGAAACAGAGCAGAGGTTTATTAAGACAATGTTAGGTCAAAAGAGAACTTTATTAAGTTTATCCAACCTTCCAAGCATTTCTAACCCATACGATAACCCGAAGTGAGGAAAGATAAAAGCTCTACCACCCATGGTAATTGTTTTTGTATTACTTTGAATAAGAGAATAATATAATGGCAAAAAATAAAAATAAAATAACACATCAATAATGCATAACCACATATGATAGATGATGATTATATGGCACCAAGTAATAGCTGAAGAGAGGAAGAAAACTGGTAAATAATGAAAGGAACTTGGCAAGTATTTCAATGATGTATTCGCTTAAAATCATAAGGGTGATACTAGAAAACAAGAGAGAACAGATGTTACGGGGAAAAGTAAACATACTGTTATCATTACAAAGAATGAAACGAAAAAAATGTCCATATACAGCTTGTCCATATACTGCTTCGGTATTAGGTATAATAAAGCCCACGGCAATAAGTAAACCGTACGTTTTTACAAACTGTAAGAAATCGAGAGGGGCCAGTAGCTGAGACTCGACCCTTCAGGGAAAACTAGGCGAGATTCGATCTCCAGGAGAAACTAGGCGAGATTCGATCCACAGAAGAAACTAGGCGAGATTCGATCCCCAGGAGAAACTAGGCAAGACTCGATCCCCAGGAGAAACTAGGAGAGACTCGATCCCCAGGAGAAACTAGGCGAGATTCGATTCCTAGGAGAAACTAGGCGAGACTCGATCCCCAGAAGAAACTAGGCGAGACTCGATCCCCAGGAGAAACTAGACGAGATTTGATCCCTAGGAGAAACTAGGTGAGACTCGATCCCCAGGAGAAACTAGGCGAGACTCAATCCCCAGGAGAAACTAGGCGAGACTCGATCCCCAGGAGAAACTAGACGAGATTTGATCCCTAGGAGAAACTAGGTGAGACTCGATCCCCAGGAGAAACTAGGCAAGACTCGATCCCCAGGAGAAACTAGGCGAGACTCGATCCCCAGGAGAAACTAGACGAGATTTGATCCCTAGGAGAAACTAGGTGAGACTCGATCCCCAGGAGAAACTAGGCGAGACTCAATCCCCAGGAGAAACTAGGCGAGACTCAATCCCCAGGAGAAACTAGGCGAGACTCAATCCCCAGGAGAAACTAGGCGATTACACAACACGAACAGAAGCTGAATAAGACATGTGCAACAATTTTGCGTGTTTACTGGTATCTTTAGTGTTAATAAAGATACCATAGTGTTGCACAAGTGTCTTTTTCATCAACTTTTTGGCATTAAAGAACATTAATTTAACGATACACACAGCAGCTACATATACACTCGCCCTGCCAGAAATGGTTGGCTGTATGTTATTATGGTATGCATCGCCTCACACCAATATATGTAACCGGATAAAAAAAAAATTCTTCACATAAAACATCGATTACCTTATGGCATTGAAGTCAAAATATCTCCAAATATGTGAACATATTTTTTTGTTTACATGGCTTATGCAAATTATGCTGCGTTCCAGACGTGCAGTATGTACACATTTGTCCAACACTTTAATACAAAATAATAGATTACCATATACCACACTCCGGATGTAAAGAGCATGTACCACACTCCGGATATAGACTGCATGTATCACACATGATGTAGCCAGCATGTACCACACTCCAGGAACAGACAACATGTACCATACTCCAGGAACAGACAGCATGTACCACACTCCAGGAACAGACAGCATGTACCACACTCCAAGAACAGACAGCATGTACCACACTCAAGGAACAGACAGCATGTACCACATTCCAGGTACAAACAGCACGTACCACACTCCAGGAACAGACAGCAAGTACCACACTCCAGGAACAGACAGCATGTACCACACTCCAGGAACAGACAGCATGTACCACACTCCAGGAACAGACAGCATGTACCACACCTCCAAGGACCTTCTGGTTTTCGAGTCCACTCTAACTGATACCAGTTTTCTTTCAGTGTCAGCCTCCCATCTAGAGATGGCCCACTTTTAGACTTCTTCAGTTTGCTAACTTGAAGACCACATCAATTCACTGACCTACAGTGAACGAACAGAGGAGTAAACACATAAGCAGTATAATGTGATCCTTTATTGACAACGTTTCGCCCACGCAGTGGGCTTTATCGAGTCACAAACAGATCTGTTTGTGAGATCTGTTTGTGACTCGATAAAGCCCACTGCGTGGGCGAAACGTTGTCAATAAAGGATCACATTATACTGCTTATGTGTTTATTTTTCCATTGTGTCGGCATTTTATATCATTTATTTCGAACGAACAGAGAAGCAAAAATATATAGAAAGTGGGATTATTAACTGATAATAACCTAGGACAGTCGATTTTTGTAATGAAGCGGTGAGGGATGTTGAGTGGGGGTGGGTAAGGTGTAGTGGGTAGGTGGGTGAACATAGAGGGTAGGGGTGGTAGGTTAGTTTGATCCAAGGAAATGAAGTCGAGATGGTGGGGGAGAGGGTGATGGAGAAGAGTGGAGGATGTGAGGGTGGGTGAGAGTGTGATTCAAGGAATTAGCGCGGGGATGTTGGGTGGGGGTGGTTGGGGGGAGGAGGGTGAGAGAAGAGTGGGTGATGGGTGAGGTGATGGTGGGGGTGAGGGGTGGAGAGTAGATAGTTGTGGGAGTGGTAGATGATCTTCATCCGAAGAAATGGAGAGGTGGAAGTTGTGTGGTTGTATGGTCGCTCGTCTGGGCGAGCCGACCAAAGACGGGAAAACACCTTCCGATCACTGGGAAAACGCTGCAGACTACTGACTTGACATGTTATATTATACAGAGTCGTGAATGACTCTGTGTTCAAAGTTCTGAAAGTTAATCTTAGATTTACCAGATGCCCACTTGCTGCAGAGATTATTCGGTTGATGTGCATCTCGAGTGATATACTCAGTATTATGCTCTCCCAAGGTTTTCTTCCTTGAAATGAGATTTGCAGTCTTTCTTTCAAGAGCCTGTACTCCATATTTGGTCTTCTTTGCCTCTCCCCAGTTTTCATAACTGTTCATTTGCTAAGGTTGAATTTCAATTACCACCTCTTATCAGACCAATTATGCAGCTAATCCAAGTCCATTTGCAGGCATTCATATTCCTGTCCTATTTGTATTTTCGTCATGAGTTTCACATCCTCTGTAGAGATACATCAGACTATTTCTTCTGTAATGTCGTTCACGTGCACCAGAAATGGTACAGGTGCTGGTATTGATCACTGTGGAATCCCATTTATTACTGTTGTTCATTCTAGTACCTCTTCCCGTATAATCACTTTGTTTCCTTCCTATTAGGTATTCCTTGAATCATCATAGTGCCTTCCTAGTTATTTTTTGCCTGCTCCTTGTTTCTGTATCAGTCTCTAATTCGATTTGTGTCGAAAGCTTCTTACATTTAAAAAAATATGAAGTCCACTCATCCCTCTTTCTCTTGCCTCACTATGCCAGAGAACTCGTATTTGTTTGTGAGACAGGATTTACCATCTCTAAAACCGTGCTGGTTGTGCATTAACCCTCTCTTATCCAGCTACTCCACCACTTCTCTCTTGATTATCCTCTCTTTATCTTTACATTCTCTGCATGTCGGTGATACTGGCCTGTAGTTTAGTGCTACGGGTCTAACCCTCTCTTCAATACTGAAAATGTGTCTGGCTTCTTTCGTATCTTTGGCAGCTGCCTTGTATCAACTGACTTACTGAAGATTTTATCTAGTGATTCACAGTGTTCCTGCTCTCTATTTCAGAACCAACGAAGAAATTTTATCTAGTCCCTTATGCCAAGAGATATCTAACTCACTCCGTTAGTTTCTTCACCTTTTCACTTGGTTTGAGTACTTTATAGAGTATTCCTCCGTGTACAGGTTCTCTTAGACACTCATAGAATATCTCCCTCAATCTTTTGTCCAGTGACTCGCAGACTTCCTGGTTATCTCTTTTGAGCTCTCCTTCCTTCTTCAGCCTTATTACCAGGTCCTATTACGTTTCTTCATTCTGAAGTGACAGCATAGCAGCTTTGGCTAAGGCTTTCGATTCTATGACATTTTCAAATTGCTGTTCAGTCTCTCTTACCCATGCAAATTCGTTTCTGGCTCTTATGCTCACTTTCCAGGTTCTTTCTGTTCTTTTTCTCTATATTTTTTTCCTTGTTCTCGCACTTCCAGCTTTTCCTCTCTGCACCTCTGGGTGAACCATGAGCTCACTCGCTTCTTATAATTGCTGCTTCTGCTCCTCACCATACTTTCTAGTTTCATATTCCATCAATTTATTTGTTGTCTTGTCTTCCAGTTCGCTTTCCCACTGCATTCAGGAATTGCCTCTTACTGTACAGTCTCCTTGAAGCATATAGAAGGTTATATTCTTTTTTTCCCCTGCGTATAATTTACTTAGGGTGAATACTAGGTCCATCCTTGCTGGTTCATCCCTTCCTCTCGCGCTGGTTGTCTCTCAGACATGTCACATAACGTTTTTCTCTCAGGTGGCACTTAGCTATGTAAAACCATCCTTAGTCACAGCCACTCTCAACCACTTACTGCCACTCACTCTCCCTTAGCCACTTTCAGCACTGCCACTGAGCCATTTTCAGCCACTCACTGCCACTCAGCTACTCTCAGCCACCCTTAGATGCTTGCAGGTATGCCTTCTAACTAGGACTGCATGGAAAGAAGATACAGGAGGGCCCCGCTTATACAGCAGGTTTGGTTCCGGGCTACTGCTGTAAAGCAAATATCGCTGTAAAGTGAAACGTGTCATCTTTTTCTTTTCTTTTTTCACTTTCAAGTGCATATAAAAGCCTGATAACTTGTTTACACTATCATATATTAAGTGAGCTATAGGGCTACAACTAAGAAATGCATATACAGTACACACACATTACTTACGTTAAAATATTTTCGTCCTTAGCTTATACAGTGGTGAATATATTTGTTGTAGGAATTCTGAATAAATGAAGAATGGGTATAACTGAAAACCGCTGTATTAGCGAAACGACGTAAAGCAAAGCACTGTTAAGTGCTTTGCTTTATATATATATATGTATATAATCTTGGACTTTGTAGGGACATCCCAGGGTAAGTGTCCATAATTTTTAAGAACAGCAGAATTCTAGAGAACAGAGCAAAAGTTACGTCATATGTTACTTCAGACATTTTATACTACACATGAACAGTACATGAGAAAATAAATGAGTATGTACATAAGCAGGTACATGAGCATGATAATGAGCAGGTAGACAAGTGTGCTCTCACATACTCACCAACGTGTGGTTGCAGGGGTCGAGTCACATGTGTGAATCGACCCCTGCAGTACATGATAGGATGAGTAGGTGCATGAGTAAAGGCATTAGCAGGAATATGCACAGAGACATAAACAGGTAGAAGAGTAAGGATATAAGCAGGTGCATGAGCAGCATATGTACAGGAGCACCACTACGTGCATGAGAAGTTGTGTGAGCAGTAAATGAGCAGGAACATGAGCAGACGCATGAGCAGGTCCATGAACAGGTGCAGGAACAGGTGCATGAACAAGTGCATGAGCAGGTGCATGAGCAGGTCCATGAGCAGGTGCATGAGCAGGTCCATGAGCAGGTGCATGAGCAAGTGCATGAGCAGGTGCAGTTCGCGTGTTAATTTGCACACAATACACTACCACTGTTAATGCTGATGGGATCAGGTAATGTACGGGAGTAATGCAGGTGGTGGTGGAGGTGATGGTGGTGGTGGTAGGTAGTGGTGATGGTGGTGGTGGTAGGTAGTGGTGATGGTGGTGGTGGTAGGTAGTGGTGATGCTGATGGTAGGTAGTGGTGATTGTGGTGATGGTGGTGGTGGTAGATGGTGGTAGGGGTGGTGGTAGTGGTAGGTAGTGGTGGTGATGATGGTAGGTGGTGGTGGTGATTGGTGGTGGTAGTGCTGGTAGGTAGTGGTGCTGGTGCTGGAGGTGGAGGTAATGGTGGTGGTGGCAGGTGAAGTGGTGGTAGATGGTGGCGGTGGGTGGTGGTAGGTTGTGATAGGTGGTGGTGATAGTGGGGTGATGAAGGTTGTGGTGGTGTGCAAGTGGGATCACGGTGAAGATATAACAGTCACGGTAAAATGGTAAGAGGTGGTAGTCACCGTGAAGTGAGTCACGGTTAGGCGGTGAAACGATGAAGCAGTAACAGTCACGGGAAGGTGACAGTCACGGTAAGGAGGTAAGAGTTACGATAAGGAGGTAAAAGTTACGATAAGGAGGTAAGAGTTACGATAAGGAGGTAAGAGTTACGATAAGGAGGTAAGAGTCATGGTAAGGAGGTAAGAGTCACGGTAAGGGGGTGATAGACACATGTACTCCCTTTAGTTGGGTTTGCCGGGGTTGACTCTCAGCTCATGGCCCCACCACGTAACGTCTAATTAACCTGCATTACATAAAATATTATCATACTCACTCCTGAAGCTGTGTGTAAATTTTGCCTCCAGAACTTCCTCATCCAGCTCATTGCAGTTACCACTCTGTGTTTGTGGACGAGACACCTTGCTCTTCTAAGCAGCACTTTTTTCCTAGTTATACAGAGGATAACATTCAACACGTATAAATACTTCTAGATAGAGAGGTGGCCGTATTTATATAATTTATGAGGAGATGAAGGTCATGTTGAAAGTGGTAGGCAGAGATGTTACCAGATCAAGAATTCAACCAAAAAATATTTCTTGACATGCTTGTGAATCATCCTTATGTTACAGCCTCTATCTGTGCCCCCTCGCTCCTCTGCACAGCAATTCAAACTTCCCGACCATGTCATGACCCCGGTGAGAGAGGGGAAAGAGCATCCATATTTCCCCTTCCTCTCTCCCCCTCCCTCCCTCCGTTTCCCTCTCTCTCTCTCTCTCTCTCTTCCTCTCTCTCTCTCTCTCTCTCTCTCTCTCTCTCTCTCTCTCTCTCTCTCTCTCTCTCTCTCTCTCTCTCTCTCTCTCTCTCTCTCTCTCTCTCTCTCTCTCTCTTTCTCTCAACTTAGTTTCTCTTAATCTACATAACCATTTTGCTTGATATTTTCCTCAATGAATTTTCTTCCTCTTCATCTTTTCTATTTATTTAATTTTTCTTCGCCATATCCCTCTCTTTTTCCTACCTCCTGTTTTATTTTTATTTTTCTCCTTGTCTCCTGTTTTTTTCTATTTCCTGCCTCCTTGTTTCTCTATCCCTTCTTTCCTGTTTCCCTATTCTTTCTTTACTTCTAGTTCTGGGCCCGCCTGTGGAGGGTCATTGGTTGACTTCTCTATGAGGTAGTGAATGCCAGGGCTGCCTACATTATGTCTCCACCAAGACCAAAATATGGACACAAATTTCAAGAGCCGGAAACGAGCCACACCTCCTGGCTGAATGCTATAGGACTGCATGTTGAGTGACTCGTGACTAGTCCTAGGGAAGGCCAGTCAGGCAGTCTAGCTCTTGATAGAAAATAAAGCCAAGCCAGTCAGGCAGTCGTGCATGAGAGAGCAAGCTAAGCTGCGACCTTCATGACCCAATCAGCTTTAAGACTCAGAGCAAACGGGTTCTCAGCCAATTTATGAAGAGAATTATTGGTGTGTTCACTTACTACACGCAGTCAGTCACATTTTGAGCCTCGTAGAAAGATTAGATTTTGTCACCGAAGTGGCTGGTTTATTGAGCACCCCATATCCATCCTATGGAGGGTAGCGCAAGAGCATATGGATACACAAGAGACCTAGGAACCAGGCTCCAAAAGGGTTAACGTGAGTACATCTGGATTTATATCTACAGTTGACATATCTGTTACAAAGAAATTTAAGAAATTTGCATCTTAGGAAGTGATGTAATGTTCATGTTAATTACCGTCATTTCAGCTACAAGGATTTCATTCGAGGAAATATCAGTTATTACAACAACTGTTTTGGTATTTCATAAAAATATTTAACTGTTTGAAATTGTAAAAACAGCTGGTGGCTTTATTATTATTAATAGTTAGGAGCTATCCCTATAACTTGTTATCAGTTGTTTGTGCACTGGTGGCCTAGTCGGTTAAGTGAGAGCTACTTGAATTATAGATTGCCCAGATAATGGTTCTACAACTGCACTTTAAATTACTTATAACTGGTGAGCGAGGTGTGTCGGTGAAGAAGTGAGTCGGGTGGAGGTATTTCGGGTGAGGGATGTGTGTCGGTTGAGGAAGGTGTGAAGTGCTAGGGAGATGGATAGGGGGAGAAGGATGAATAGGAGGCGAGGGATGGATAGGGGGTAAATGATGAAAAGAGGTGGAGAAGGAACCGTTCTTAGGTGGGCGGAAGAGTGCTACAAATGAAGGAATATGAGAGACAAGAATATACAATAAGAGAGAAGAGTTAGGGAGGAATGGAGAGTGGAGGATATGGATTCTGGCATTTCTTCATTATTAATAAATTAGACGACTGTAGGTAATGAAATAGCAGGATCATGCAGTAAGCTGCGTGTAATCTGGTTCACTTTATCAACACGTCTTATACTTTGTAAAGTTATGTCGGCTAATCAAGGTTAAATTATGGGTTACACTGAGTACTCACGCTGACACGAGTTCTCTTACAATTTATAAGTATATGTGATATAATCACAGTGAAAATTAGTATTATTCCAAGCACTATCGTGATTTCTCACATTCTCAGTATATAAATATGTACAGTACACAAGCCTGCATGAAAACCTATTATGAAATAATGTGGATCTCTGAGATCTTTTGGAGTAATCTTTGCCGACACACAAGTGGGTAAGTAATATATGGAGTTTAAAGGGGGTGCCTGATAAAAACACGAGCTTAAAGGTAAGCACAGGTCCCCTAGACACAGTTACAAACATTACAGAGTACATTATGCATTATTATACATTGCAGAATAGTACAGAAAACTACGCCATTCTGCATGTTAGAGAAAATTTCCATAACATCATTAAATGGATTGATTACTTTGTTATTGCCAATCAGTGGCAGTAGGCCTAAGGAATCTAGACAACTCATTTGGTCGTTCATTTCCCTTTCGGACATCCTTCATCCGTCTTGAAAGTGATTAACACACATTCTTTAGGGTTTAAATGGGTAAATTCCCCATAACTCGCGGATGGCGTCCTCAAGCCGATATCCTTTCTTAGTGGATCGCTATCTCAGCCCAAAGGTTACCAGTGGAGTTTACACCTGGGGAGTTTCCTGGCCAGTCATCAATGAAGGGTATTTTACAGTAACGAAACCAGTGAGCAACGATTTCGCGGTGAGTTAAATGAGCGCTGTTTAAAAACCTCTCACAGACTATTCTAGGTACGTTAGTACAGGTAACGTTGGTGGGACGTGTTTGACAGCTTCCCGTGGCGTGCTTTTCATGTGGGCAAGTCATCAATACCGTCCTCAAGAAACCGATGCACTCAGGTTGTCATTGCACGCTCACACACACACACATCGATGGTTTTCTACAATTTCCTTCACTTGATATCTTGCCTTATGAAATCCGTGTCATTGTCTCTTGTGATAACGATTTAATTCATTGCCCAAAAATGTCCGACAAGCTCGGCCCTCAAGACTACACATTGCAGGGGGCACCACGGGCACAAAACCATTCACCAAACAAACCCTCAGAAGGCACTTAGAATGCAGCCAGGAGCCTTATCGAATCCTGAGATGTCCCATTTCGAGTTATCAGGACAGCATAACTTTTTGTCTTATCGACAAATGTACCAGGGCAAGCTATTACTTTAAATATTAAATTTTAAATTACGTCGGGTTTCTTCCACCTGTCGTACTTTATTGGGGACAAGTGTGTGTGTGTGTGTGTGTGTGTACTCACCTAGTTGTGGTTGCAGGGGTCGATTCATAGCTCCTGGTGTTGTGTGTGTGTGTTTATATATGAATATATATATATATATATATATATATATATATATATATATATATATATATATATATATATATATATTATATATATTATATATATATATATATATATATATATATATATATAATATATATATATATATATATATATATATATATATATATCCAGTGCTAGACTTGCTCTGTTTTTCAGTAGTAACCCACCAAACCGGAGTATCCACCACTTGAGTTGATAAAGAGCATACATTGTTTTATTCCCCATCTCTAAAACTCAAGCCTGACTAATCAAAATGAAAAACATTCTGGTATTAATGAATTTTATGATTTCAAGATCCTACATACCAAGGTTCATTTGTAGACACTCAAGACATGCACAAATGAAGACAAAGGCATGTCTGTGACTTGATGAATTTCACTGCGTGGGCCCAACGTCATCACTAAACATTTCATGATATTAAACTTCTCTCTTTACCAAATGCACGTGTGGCATAAAACCTTTACTGGGACATCGTTTCGTTCTAAGGTGAGCTTTTTCTAATAGTCATGACTTGAGAAAACTCTCCCTAGAAGGATTGCAAGTCCTAATAAAGCCCTCTTTAGAGCGAAACATTGTCCAAGTAAGAGCTAGCTTTGTTACATGTGTCTGTGTTTTCATTCTTGTGGACTGTGCGTACTTTAAACAAGTCCACAGTTGGTAAGCAATGGGGATACCTAGGTAGGCCAGGTTGCCAGAGTACTGCATGTCTGTCACTTGCTGAGATGACTTTTTATTCCACATGCACATGTACTTCAGATTACTTTGTAGTTTATACACACACAACCCGCACATATAAAAAGAGAGGAGCTTACGACGACGTTTCGGCCCGACTTGGACCATTTACAAAGTCACACTAACACACAGAACAGGTGGAAGGAGTATTTATAGGCAGGAAGACAGGGGAAGGGAACAAGAGAGTGGGGTAATAATGGAGGTAGTAGTGGAAGTGGTAGTAGTAAGTGGAGACAGTCATATTCTAGGAAGGGAGCACTGCAAAGAAGCTTTCGGCCCGCAGTGCTCCTTTCCTAGAATATGACTGTCTCCACTACTACCACTTCCACTACTACCTCCATTATTACCCCACTCTCTTGTACCCTCCCCCTGTCTGCCTGCCTATAAATACTCCTTCCACCTGTTCTGTGTGTTAGTGTGACTTTGTAAATGGTCCAAGTCGGGCCGAAACGTCGTCGTACGCTCCTCTCTTTTTATATGTGCGGGTTGTGTGTGTATTGTTCCAGTCACGGTATTGTGCCTTTTTTGTTACTTTGTAGTTTATTTTCCCCTCGACTGACCTAGCTAACTCTGTTATCATTCCCTAGATTACTGCACCCCATCCCTGGTATACATATCACTCTTGCCATAGAAGTGATCCCAGTTCTGCATTTTTTTCACTATCAAAAAATGCCCTGTCCATAAAACTAATCTGAGAATAGCCTCCTACTTAAATATTCTCAGCTTCAACAACGGATTTGTGTCCTCACTGAAAGAGCCACATTCGTCTGGCAATCAGGGACGTTGTCTCAGGCAGGGGGAGTAGAACGTCCGGGGCGTTGTCTCAGGCAGGGAGAGTAGAACGTCCGGGGCGTTGTCTCAGGCAGGGAGAGTAGAACGTCCGCCACATGATCAGTAACTGGAGGATGGAACCTCACAAAAACATTATAATCTCCGTCGTGTTCTCTGCCTTACTCAGATTCTTCCACTGACTTTAGTCTCCGTCGTAGTGTTGGATGTCTTTCCCTGAGGAAGCATGTAATGATGGGTGCTGACCGTGATCAAGGAAATAGTCCTGGGTGCCTGCCCCTGAGCAAGTAAATAATTCTGGATTCCTCTTCCTAAGCAAGAAACAGTGTTGGATACCTGCCCCCAGAACAAGTAATTAGTGCTGGATGCCTTCCCCTAGGCAAATAAATACTGGTGTGTGTCTGTTCTTGGACAAGTAACGTGTGCATACCTCTTCATAACGCCTGATAATGCTACATCCGGCTAAGCCAGCCACTCTCCGTGGGCACTCCACCGCTGTCTCCATAAACACACTGCCTCCTCCAGCCTGCCGCTCCCCTCGTTTTATTATCCTCTTTGGAAGGAGTTATATACCCCTCCGCTAATACATGTTTATCCCTTTTTCTTTTTCGCCAGCGTTTATTTTGTGTGTATTTCATTTTGTATTTTTCCCCCGTTTCTTACATATTTGCACCCTTTATATATACATATATGTGTATTCTGTAAAACTAGGACATTTATTCACCACTTTGAACATTACATTTAGGAAACGTATCGCACACTTGAGTTTTTCAAATCATCTGAAAACGCCCCTAGCGGACGAAGTGTTTATTTAACGTCGTCTGTTGCATAAGTGTCTTCATAAAGAAATCTTTCGGTATTAATATCAAATACTTTTTCTAAATAACCCGCACATAGAATACAAACTTATGATGACACTTCTGTCCGAAATGGACCGTAACTAGTGACACTGTGTGACTACTTAATGGACCAAATTCCAACTTAATGGTCCAAATTCCAGTGTGACTTTGTAAATGGTCCAAGTCGGACCGAAACGTCGTCGTAAGCTCCTCTCTTTTTATATGTGCGGGTTGTGTGTGTACCAAATTCCAACTTAATGGTCCAAATTCCAACTTAATGGTCCAAATTCCAACTTAATGGTCCAAATTCCAACTAAAAATCATTAAAAGATTGTCTCATATTTGCGGATTATCTGTGCATTGAAAGAACATTATTTTTCTCCCATGTCATGCGCTGCCACTTTTTTTTAAAGCATTTTCTAAGTTACTCTGTCAAAAAGCCTTACTGAAATCCAAATATTATACTGAAGGTAATTAAATTCTTGAGGCATGAACTACCCCTTGTAAACTCATTAATCAAATTATGCTTATCAAAGTAAATTATTTTTATAACTGTATTATGAAATTCATATCTGTGCCATTACAAGGAATACCACAGTCAGATTCACACTGACAGACCTGTTTTCAGGTCGTAATAAGAATGTTGATAATTGGCGCTATTAATTTTACTATTAATAATAAAAACCTGAAACTTTCTTCACATTATTATTATTATTATTAATATTATTATTATTATTTAAGGAATATATAAAGTATGTCTAGGAAAGAAAAATATCAACAACTTACTCAGACTATTAATTTTTGTTACAGGGAAAATAGGTACCAAAGTACAGTCAACGAATTTATAGTACTGTACTTTCAGATTACAAAACAGAGCGTTCTACTTAATTATCATCTAGTAGCTCCATTCACGATATTTTCAATTTATTTACAAGTGTACAAGTTGATATTTACACTGAGTGGGAGCCTACATGATACACATATGCATAAAAAATTATATTCCAAATATCCATGATGGATCTATAATTTCCTAACGTGTAGAACACAAAGAGTAGTAGTCAACAGAGTAAAGTCTGAGGCAGCTACTGTGAAAAGCTCTGTTCCACAAGGCACAGTACTTGCTCCCATCCTATTCCTCATCCTCATATCAGATATTGACAGGGATATAAGCCACAGTGCTGTGTCTTCCTTTGCAGATGACACCCGAATCTGTATGACAGTGTCCACCGTTGAAGACACGGCTAGACTCCAAGCAGACATAAATCAAATCTTTAAATGGGCTGCAGAAAACAATATGAAGTTCAATGATGAGAAATTTAAATTACTCAGATACGGAAAACGTGAAGACATAAAAATCTCATCGGAGTACAAAACTAATTCCAACCACACAATAGAGCGAAAAACTAATGTCAAAGACCTGGGAGTGATCATGTCAGAGGATCTCACCTTCAAGGACCATAACAAAGTAGCAATTGCATCTGTTCGAAAAATGACAGGATGGATAATGAGAACCTTCAAAATCAGGGATGCCAAGCCCATGTTGACACTTTACAGATCGCTTGTTTTATCTAGGCTGGAATATTGCTGCACACTAACGGCACCTTTCAAGGCGGGTGAAATTGCTGACCTTGAAAATGTGCAGAGAACCTTCACCGCACGTATAAGTGCGATAAACCACCTCAACTACTGGGAACGCTTGAAGTTCCTAAACCTGTACTCTCTAGAACGCAGGCGGGAGAGATACATTATTATATACACATGGAAAATTCTCGAGGGCTTAGTACCAAACTTGCACACAAAAATCACTCCCTACGAAAGCAAAAGACTCGGCAGGCGATGTAACATCCCCCCAATGAAGAGCAGGGGTGCCACTAGCACGTTGAGGGACAACACAATAAGTGTCAGGGGCCCAAGATTGTTCAACTGCCTCCCAGCATACATCAGGGGGATTACCAACAAACCCCTGGCTGTCTTCAAGCAGGCACTGGACAGGCACCTAAAGTCGGTACCTGACCAGCCAGGCTGTGGTTCGTACGTTGGACTGCGTGCGGCCATCAGTAACAGCCTGGTTGATCAGGCTCTGGTCCAACAGGAGGCCTGGTCACGGACCGGGCCGCGGGGGCGTTGACCCCTGGAATTCTCTCCAGGTAGACTCCAGGTATCTTAATTAGCCATCCAGGGTAGATACAACGTTGTGAAACAGTAGCCAACACCTTGACCAACAAGAGCAAACACTGAACCGTCAAACACCCTGAGGTGGACATACCTAGGCCCAATAACACAACAAAGTCCCAGTTACAATGTTAAGTAGTTTAATTACCATGAACCCCCGACCGTGGCAGCGCACAGACAACTGACATCATGGAATTTTTAAAATCAAGCCAGACAGCAAGGTATGATAAGAACATTCTGCAAGAATCCAGAGGAGAGCTATGTACATATATCGTGCCTATCATTCTTGTGAGGTAAAGCCATAATAACACCAGCATAAACTCTGACTCAACACTAGAGATGTGCAAGGATATACACCAAGAAAGAACTCTCAGAAGTCAAGAAACAGTTTGGAGAGAAGAGCAGTGACAGCAGCACATCCGCCCACATCAAAGAGAACCTTCAAGTAACTAAGAAGCAAAGAGAAGAGATTCCTGGTGCGAGGTTACGGAGAATACTGACGTGAGTAAACAATAATATACGTTTTTATGATAGGTAAACCCTACATCTTTTGCCCAAAATCACATTACGCATATACGAACAATAATAATAACACAAGAATCATAATAATACAATTTTATAAATGTCTGTGATACTCTGCATATCACCCTTTACTATATTTTCAAATACTGATATGCCTAATTATCAGAAAAATTCTGTGTCCTCGCATCACTTTGTAGGAATTTTACAATAGGCTACAATTAAATAATAATTTGCCCACCATTAGGGTCAGGCTTACTGGACGGTAATTTGAGGAAGCGAGTGGAGACAAAGGGTTCTTTACGACTTGACGTGCTGTTGGAGTGTGAGCAAAGTAGCATTTATGAAGGGATTCAGGTAAACCGGTTAGCCGGACTTGAGTCCTGGAGGCGAAAAGTTCAGTACCAGCGCTCCGAAGGAGGGGTGTTGATATGTTAAAGTTTTTTATCTGTAGTATAGGCGCGCCTCTGGCAAGACAGTGATGAAGTGAATGATGATGAAAATGTTTCTTCTTTTTTGAGTCACTCTGCTTCGCGGGAACGTGTGTGTGTGTGTGTGTGTGTGTGTGTGTGTGTGTGTGTGTGTGTAAACTGAGAATTTACAATAGTGTTAGTGCAACAAGTAATGAAATTTTAGGGGCCAGAAGTTATAAGGTAAGACTTGATAGATGTGTGGTCTACCGTCAGGTCCTGGGACGGTCTTGGGAGAGCTTTGTGTGAGAAGCTCCAGATGTTGCTCAACTCACTTTTATATAAAGTTCCCGACGCCATCTTTCATCTTTCCGTGAGGCAGCTCATATGCTCTGCATTCTAAAGAAGCTGTGGTAGTGATTGTGGTCGTGGTTGTGTGTGTGTGTGTATGTGAATGGTCGTGGTTGTGTGTGGTTGTGTGTGGTCGTGGTTATTACTATCGTCGCGGTTATAGTTATGACTGCAGTCTTAGTCATGAATGTAATTATGATCGTGGTCGTGGATGTAGTTATGATCATAGTCGTGCATGTGCTTACAATAGTGGTCGTAGTCAAGGATGGGGTCATAACATTGGTCGCAACGTTGTGGTTGTGGTTATGAAGCAGTGTATGTTGTGGTCGTGTGTGTTGTGTGGATGGTTCACGTGCCCGGCAGTGGGTCGATGGGCAATTTTGCAAACTTCACGCGTAAGTGAGCATGACACACGCTGATTGGAGCTCACCCTCGCTCTCACCTCCGCTAAAGTCCTGCCCATTATTGCTGCCCTCGTATGTCGTGCTCCCTGAAACTATCCCTGCCTTTGTCGTTCTCCCTAAACCTGTCCCTGCCTTTGTGGTTTTCCCTAAATCTGTCCCTGCCTTTGTCGTTCTCACTAAATCTGTTCCTGCCCTTCATCTATCATGCTTCACAGACCTCTGCGTTTATGTTCGTTCATCCTGCAAGGTCATTACACAACCTTCTAGATTATCATGTCACTCGTATTATACAAGGTATATTATACCGACATATGTATAAGAACACATAAGTATCGTTAGAAAACTTTTATTGGGTATCCTGGTCAGAACTTTCATTTTGTTTTCCTTTCTCCAACTTCTCGTTTATTGTTCGTTCATAACTCGAGAACGCTTCATCCGGTTGGTTTTAAAATTTCAATGTTTTTTTTCAAGATAACGAGGACGAGACTCTGGGAACAGGTTCACTATGATCAACGTCGTTGAAGCCATTCACAGCATCCTGGAATGGCTTCAATTAATTCTGAAATCCTCAGCAGCAAAGCTTCAAACGTTGAAAAAAAAAGTTGCCTCCTAATTCGACGAGGGCGGAGAGTGAACTTCAAGTGTCTAGGTGAAGATTTGACCATTTTGTGTACAAAATAGTTAAAAAAAAAATTTGTTAAATCACGTTCAGTAAATATTAAGTTTGCCTCCTCTGAACGGCGTTTGATGACTGATGCAACTTGCGGCCAGGATAGTAACTACTTTGTTTTGTTTGTGTACTGACAAATTTTGCCAGTATAGTAAAATAGTTAAAAAAAAACTCTTGAAATCACAGGAATCTTTGCTATAATAACAAAATGTTTATTCTGGTCAGCTTGGAATAAATTCCGCTAGTGTGGGCTCGTGACCGCATGCTTCGTGCGGTTACTGAGCTCTTCAACTCCCACTTTGCTAGTTTTATTGAACTGATAGTGATAATCAATTATATTCAATAATAAAAGAATACTTCGTCTGATCGGTTTCAAAATATTATTGTAGGTTCATTCTCTAAGGAGGATGACACAGCATAAGTTTAGTCTAAGTGAAAATTTTAAATTTTACTGAAATTTAAAATAATTGAAATCGTTGAAACTGGATAAATTACTAGTGAATGTCGTTTCTGATCGGTTTCAAACTTTTAACTACTGGTGAGCTTTATCTAAATATATTTTCGCACATTTTGAGCTTTGTAAATATTTTTCATAAGTAATAACGCCTCTTCTATTCAGCTTTAAATTATAAACGCTGGTGTATCTTAATTAGGACACAAAGGGAGTTTGGTCTACAGGTTAAAAAGAGTCGCTAATTTTCACTGAGCCATTAAACACCACGAATGATTTAGTCGGATTATGGTGGTTAAGTATGAATATCAGGGTCTAGTTGTTGCACCTTTTTTGATCACCATATACAACTTCCCAGCATTTCACAGACAACCCGTTGAAAATATAATGCTATATGAACAAAATATTTCAAACCAGGCACCAAATTTCCTATTATTTGGATATTTTAATTTAAGTCATCTAAAATGGAAGACTCTGGTAAATACTGTGATAGCAGAGCGAGTTTGGATGAACAGTCTCACACAGTCTCCACAATAAATTCGCCTTAAATCAACAGGCAGCTAAACCGACCAGACTAAGCGACACCCTTGTCTTTATTTTCACGAGTATTGAGGACCTGGTTCTGGACATAAATGTGCCCAAGACAGCAAACTCGGACCACAATCGAATCAACATTAAGACCTGCACTGCATTTACATCGGTTTGGAACAACGAATTACGATCAGTCAAGGGGAAATTCAACAGATTTAATTTCAACAATAAGAACATTAACTGGAACCAAATCAATCGTGATCTTGCTGAAATATGGTGTTGAACCGATATCCCTCGACGATAAGCTCCAGACATAACGTTGAGCTCAAACTGAATGAGTCATATATTGTAGAGCCCAGGGAAGTCAGAAGGAACAAGAAGCCATAAATATTATTAGTAGAAATTCCAAATACTTTTCTTGCACGCGAAATCTAGGACAACAACATCTATTATTGGGCTCCTACTTAAAGGAGTCTGAACGCATACCTGATTTTAATAAATGAGCGAGATCCTGAAGCCCCGAAAAGACTTATTAACCAGTCTGAATACTGATGACGTAGATGCGTTATCATGATTGAGACTGAAAACACTGCCGAAATCATCTCAGTTTCCGATGTAACTCCAACTTCACTTGACTGTGAAGAAGCCATTGATATCATTCCGAAACACTCTGTACCAGGCCCTAACTCGTGGAACTCTATATTCGTCAAGAATTGCAAGAAACCATTACTAGGTGCTCTTTATACTCTATGGAGAAGGAGCCTGGATAGAGGTGGCATTCCATTGTAAATAAACCACCTACAAAGTCCCACTTTACAAAGCTTGCAGTAAAGCAATTGTACAAACCTGATTGTGATAATATTTCACGTTATAACTATCTTTGAAAGGGACTTAAGAGGCAATATTTCCAATTACAAAAGTTGCACAACCCATGGCAGCAGGAGTTTAGAGCAGGTTGCTCCTGCCTCTCACGTCATGGTCTTGGAACCACTGGAAGTTAAGCAAAATGTAAAGAACATATGAAAGCAGGAACACTGCAGTAGGCCTGTTGGCCCATACTGGGCACGTCCTCCACAAATCCAACCCCACTAAAAGAATATTTACCCAACCCACTGATGTTTAGTACACTGACTTTGCAAAAACCTTTGACAATTGCAACCATAGAGTTCAAATGCACAAAATTAGTGCGAAAGAAATAACTGGAAAGGTTGCGAGATGAATATTTAACTTAAAAAATGGAACCCATAGAATAATAAACAGAAAAATCAAAGTAAGTTAATGTAAAAAGCTCTGTTCTTCAAAGCATAGTACCCAGCCTGTTTCTGTTTCATATTACTATATCAGACATAGACAGGAAATGAATCATAGCACCGTTTTATACTTTACTGATGATGCTAAAATCTGCATGATGATGGGCTCCATTGAGGACACAACGAAGCTTCAAGCAGACAAAAATCATTGGGCTTCAGACAGCGAAAACAAATTTCAGTCATTACCCTACAGAAAATTGAGGAATTAACAACAGAAATAGAATTCAAGACAGTTACCCTAAAGGTAACCCCAATGAAGAATTTCAGGCCCAAGCCGAGTGTCTCGATTTCTCTGTTACACACCACAACACTGTGGAACTCTGTGTACTAGTAATGTAAAAATATGTTAACGTAACACACGTGTCTAACTTATACATCACACCACTTGCTAGGTCACCATAGCACCTGCCAGGTCACCATACCAACTGCCAGGTCACCATACCAACTGCCAGGTCACCATACCATCTGCCACGTCACCATACAACCTGCCAGGTCACCATACCATCTGCCAGGTCATCATACCACCTTCCAGGTCATTACACACTACCTGACAGATCCTCTCAACACATGCCAGGTCATAATGTCCTTCACTACACCTGATGGATCATCACACCACCTGCAGCAAAAATTAGTGCAATATAATCTAATTATATTATTAATCTTACTTCATGCTATTCTTAAAGTAATTAAGATAATTGAGGTAATTTTGAAGACAAATATTAATTAAAGTAATGTCTCCTCGTACAGTTATTTTTATTATTATTTCCCGTTTGATTTACCTCAGAATATCGTATGGAATTTTTTTTTGCGTTATGAAGTCATTTTATTGATTTGTTGATGGGGTTTAAAGGCGATCTACTACACGCGGGTCATTAAGGCTGCATGTCATCGTTCACTACCAGTCAAAAATACTTTTATCCCGAAAATAGAATTAAACTCTCCCTACTGTATATGCACTGATATACACTGTGTATAATAAGTTACATTATTTTAAGATAGTGATATTCCAGAATTATTTTTACTAAAAATTAATCCATTATGAAGTAATTATTAAGTTGATAAGCAAGACAGGTGTCTACCTGCCGAACACGTTATCAACTTGTCTGTATTGTGTTCAATTATTATTATTATTATTATTATTATTATTATTATTATTATTATTATTATTATTATTATTATTATTATTATTACTATTATTATTATTATTATTATTATTATCATCATCATCATAACTAAGCGCTAAATCCACAAGGGTCATACAGCGCTGGTTCCATTATTATATGGACAAGAAATTATTATATTGAAAAATGACCGTATTATTAAAGTTACTGTTTTATACACTTTTTTTTATATCGTGAAAGTTATGTATATACACCGAGAGGTGTATGCATTTTAAGTATATATAGACTTGAGTGATGGTGAAGAAGTTACGTACAATCGTAATAATCCCCTTTGTTTACTCGACAGGTTTCACTTAAACCCAGTTAACCAACCAGTGTAAATGTACAGTTTAATTTCTATTTCAGGAATTAAAGTAATCTTAACTGATGGTGAGCAGGCTATGCGCAGTCCTAATGATCATCGTGTAGTCGATAGGTTTTAAACCCAGTTTACCAAAAAACAGTCTGTCAGTGTATGTATATGACTTAAGTTTACACTAACCCCTGTTATAAGTGTTAAAGTATCCTTGAGTGTTGAACAGATGTCATGCTGCATTAATGACCCTTTGTGTAGTAGGGTAGGTTCGCCAGGACACCGGACAGGTGTTTCCTGACGCGGGTCTTAGTCAGATGATGACCCGCCGTTGGAGCTTTTCGTCATCTGACCGAGGCCTTCCGCTGGCTTACCGGTCCACCTTTTTAAAAATTATGGTCTATTAAACTTTGTGTAGTAGATACGTATTAAACCCAATTAGGTATTGTAAAATTAATGCATCTTTAAGGTATTTTATTACAAAGATTTTTGTATTTTGCAATATTTTGTCGAATCAAACATTTAGAGGAAAAGTTGCCCCTGTAATCATGTTAGCCAGTAGAAGACATTTTGCCATCTGTCACTGTGGCTTTTAAACTGTCTGGAGCCATCTGGCAAGCTTCTGTTATCACCACTGAGTGTTATGTGATCCACTGTGTTGCCTGTTTCCTCTTTCTTGTGTAACTACTTTCATTTCTCTCTCTCTCTCTCTCTCTCTCTCTCTCTCTCTCTCTCTCTCTCTCTCTCTCTCTCTCTCTCTCTCTCTCTCTCTCTCTCTCTCTCTCTCTCTCTCTCTCTCTCTCTCTCTCTCTCCCCGCTCTCTCTTTTACAGAGGGTTTTACATGGTTAGGTTAAGGTTCCTAACTCTATTTACACGCTAAGAGCTGTTACCTACATCAGCTCATTTAAAAGTATCTTCATTCTTATGAGACATACAAATAGGAAGAGGATGAAGTTGAAGCCAAGTGTGGGCCATCGATTTCATTTGGGCAATTGACTTTATTTCGCTTATGTCATTATGCTGTACGAACATGTTCCATCCTAGAATAAATGATCTCAGATGAAGTGATGTTCTAGAGTAGGGTACAGAGTTTAGTTGCTGCTTGCTTCCCGTCTTGTTCCTGTTAGTCTGGTACTTTGACAATTTCGGCATTGTACATAAACAGTAAGGCCACCCACATCCCTCCAGTGTTGAAGGCTCTGCTGAAATGACAGATTTATGCAGGCTGGCGCCAGGCGAGAGATGAGTTGATGAGCTGTCTTGCTCTGTTCTCTATTCTGTAAAGAACCCGCAGATGAGACGGAGGGCAAGCAAACCTAGAAAGTGGAACATTCTCGATATGTGATCGTACTTGTGCCTAGTACAGAATCTTGCAACCTCTGTTGTCGAGCAGATGCGAGATACGTCGAAGTGCTTCCTGGTCTCTTTATTTGCAAGACTTACAAAGTGGTTTTTCATGGTCAGTTCGGAGTTAAATTTCAGACCAAGGATATCAACTTGATCCCCAGGTACCAACACTCCCATTCACTCTTACCACTGCTCCAGCATTACCATCATTGTGCCTAGAGATCATTAGGAACAAATGTGATCTGCCATCGTTTTCCCCAGATTGATATAGCTGTAAACTGATGATTGATGTAACTTAGAGCAGCTAGCATTTTCTCTTTTGGATAAATATATGTCAGAGTACAGTGATCTGCATATGAATAGGCTTCTGGGATGAGATGAAGAAGGTCATTTAAATAGACTTTCCATAACAATGGCCCAAGCACACTTTCCTGTGGAACACTTGCACCAATAGGATGTCTTGCTGACTCTGTCCCTTTGGCAATTTTGCCAAGAGTCCCTGGTGCCATACTCGGTCGAAAGCACCAGCAATGTCCAGTGCTACTACGCATCTCTCACACACACACACACACACACACACACACACACACACACAGCCCCGGTGGCCTGGTGGCTAAAGCTCTCGCTTCACGCACGGAGGGCCCGGTTTCAATTCCCGGCGGGGCGGAAACATTTCGAAGTGTTTCCTTACACACACACACACATACAACAGGCCTAGTGTCTAATCAACATGTGCCTAATACAAAATAGTAACTAACACACACATACAAACTATATGAACTAAAAAACTATGAAAATATTATAGTTAAACACATTGCATAATTTGAAAATCCAGTATTACGCAGTGCTTAACGGGTTAGCTAGATGAGGCCAAATACTAGTTAGATTTAAGCATGTAAACTTTTAATGCCAAGATTTAACACTAGTTGATACTGTATAGTTATGAATTACACAGCTTGAATGCTAAGTTTAATTCAACATGTAATATGAAGAGCGAGTAAGCTAGTGGAAGAAATATAGAGAAAACGAATTGCTGAAATAATAGTTTGCTAGGCAACGTGTGTCTTGTCTACCCTCTTGCCCATACCTTTACCACCCAGCTAGCAAACACTGTGAAGACAACGACGCTGTAAAGTAAAGTAAAGTAAAGTAAATTTTATTTCATTGCAGATTACATAGGTATTGGTAGTTACAATATAAATTGAGTGCAAGGAGAGCCACTGACATGCCATGGCATTAGGGGCTCTAAGTAACATTGTAACCGCGTTCTGAGGCCCTTCCCTTGAGTAACTAGAGTAATCCCCACCACGCTTACACCTTTGTTCCTTTAAGTAACTAGACTAGTGCTTACGCTAACACTTAGGTTCCCTTAACTAGAGTAGTGCCCACGCTTACACCTTTGTTTCTTTAAGTAACCAGACTAGTGTTTACGCTTACACTTGTTCCCTTGACTAGAGTAGCACCTGCACTAACACTTGTTTTGCTCTCTTTCCGGAGCTGACTCACTGTTTAATGGAGGGAGGGAAGGAAGCAGGCAGGCAGGCAGGCAGGCAGGCAGGCAGGCAGGCAGGCAGGCAGGCAGGCAGGCAGGCAGGCAGGCAGGCAGGCAGGCAGGAAGGAAGGCAAGGAAGCAGGTAGGCATTCTTTTTCTCCCTCGCTCTGTTTCTCTCGTTCTCTTTCTCTCCCTCTATCCTTCCCTTCCTTCGTTCCTTCTCGGTACATTAATCACTTGTCAACATTCTATACCGCCAAGAAAGCATATCGGAAGTATTGAGTTAAAACAGCGATTCAGCCTCGGCAGCGCTTATTGAGCAGTCACTGTGTGCAAGGCGTGTGCAGGGCGTGTGCAAGGCGTGTGCAAGGTGTGTGCAGGGCGTGTAGGAGTGCTTTGATGATAATGAAAGGCTCTTGATCAAGAGACTAGGAGCTACCATCACATTCCTCAGATCAAACTAAATTAGCTCTCTTTCCACATTTCAGATTTAGCTATTTCCCCATGAAGTGCTAGTGCGACTACTAGTAATACAATTTGTGCAACAATTAGTGCAACTAATTGTACTAGTACTACTAATACTAGTAGTGCGACCACTAGTACAACTGTTTGTACAACTTTAGTACCGTTACTAGTACAACTGCTAGCACAATTGCTAGTACACTTTCACGTACAACTGCTAGTACAGCTAGTGCCACTACTATAGTAGTAGTACTAGTACAACTACTGTTACTACTTCTAGCAAAACTGGTACAACTACTAGTGCCATTATTAGTACTGCTGGAACAACTACTAGTACTACTAGTTTAACTATAACTAGTAGTACAACTACTAGAACTAGAACTAGTACAACTACTAGAACTAGAACTAGTACAACTACTAGAACTAGAACTAGTACAACTACTAGAACTACAACTAGTACAACTACTAGAACTACAACTAGTACAACTACTAGAACTACAACTAGTACAACTACTAGAACTACAACTAGTACAACTACTAGACTACAACTACTAGAACTACAACTAGTACAACTACTAGACAGTTCCAGCAATCATATCAACAACGAGATCAGGATAATAGAGTTGTCTTATAAACGAGGAGATAGACGGGTTTGAAGGATGATGGGGAGAGAATGAAGGAGATAACGATATAGAGAAGAGGATGGAGGGTGATAACGAGGAGATAGAAAGGGTAAACTGAAGGGGGGATATAACAAAATGGGGAGAGAGAGAGAGAGGACGCGAGGCAAGAGGCTGGACAGAAGGGGAAAAAATGGGGAGAAAAATGGGGAGAGAAAAGATTGCCGAGAGGGAACAATGAGGTGAACAAGGGAGCAGCGAAAGACTGCAGCATGACAATGAGGGGAGGGGAGAGGATGACAGGGGAGGGGAGAGGATGACAGGGGAGGGAAAGGATGACAGGGTAGGGGAGGGGAGGGGAGAGGATGAATGGGGAGGGAAAATGATGACAGGGGAGGGGAGAGGATAACTAAGGATGGGAGAGAATTAAAGGGGAGGGGAGATGACAAGGAAGGGGAGAGGATAACTAGAGAGGGGAGAGGATAGCCGGGGAGCGGAGACAGTTACCTGGGACAGGATAGCAAAGGAAGGGAAAAGAAAAACGAATGGGAGAAGATAACGAAAAGAGGGGAGACGAAAACCATGGAACGGACAGGATAACTAGGACAACAAGTGGATAACAATGAGGGGAGGAAAAGGAATAACAGCGACAGAAGAGGATAAAAAAGAAAAGAGGGGAGGAAGAAGGGTATGAGTGGAAAAGAGAGGGGAAGAGGGAGGGAAATTATCGAGAGCAGAAGAGAAAGGGAAGGGAGAGAAGAGAGAGAATAACAATGAAAAGGAGGAGAGGAAAGTAGGGGAAAAAGAGAAAAAGGGCTGAATGAGGGGAGGGGTGAGAAGGGTGAGGGTTGAGTGGTGAAGAGGAGAGGAGAAAAGAGGTTAATGGGGAAGAGAGGAGTGAGAGGGGGAGGGGGTGGGAGAGGGATAGGGGAGGAAGAGGGAGGTGGAGGGGAGGGATGGGGGATGATGATATGGGTTGCCAGCGCTACACATTCCAGGTCGTTCTATTTGAAGCCAAGACTAGGTAGTAGTGTACATTATACCAGGTGTACACTACACCAGGTGTACACTACACCAGGTGTACACTACACCAGGTGTACACTATACCTGAATCTATCCTTGTCAATATCTATTATGATGTGTTTTAGAGTGGCCCCCCCGTTAAGAGGGACGTTGACGACGTGGTTAACGAGGTGGGTAACAAGGAGAGCAACGACGTGGTCAACGAGGAGGCTAATGAGGAGGTTAGCGAGGTAATTAACAAGGAGGGGTAAAGAGATGGTTAACGAGGAGATTAAAGTGGAGGTTAACGATCATCGGCCGTTGAACCGATGATTGTTTATTATTATTATAATTATTATTAATATTAATGATATAATTATATTTCTTATAATTATTATTATTACTAATACATTAATTATATTAAAAATATTATTTTTATTATTAATAATTATTACCAATATTTTAAATTTTACTAATTATATTATTATTATGATGATTATTGTTGTAAATACTTAAAGGCCTTGCGGATCATACATTGCCTGCAGAATGTGAACTAATCAATGTGATCCAAGGGAGGAGAAAGTGGCTCTAATACTTTGGATCAAGAGCTGTTTTCCAGCATCAAGCAACCCTCTGGTGTTGCTGCTGCTGACTCCTGAGTTCCTGGCTACGTGTGTCACTGGACTGGCCGCTGAGTAACCTGCTGAAATGTCACTGGATTGACTAACCACTGAGTCCCCTGCTGACGTGCCACTGGACTGACTGACTGCTGAGTTCCCTGCTGCCATGTCACTGGACTGACTGGCTGCTGAGTTCCCTTATCCTGTTTAATCTAACAGCGCCTCTCTCAGATCCTCCACCTGAACAGTTTCCCTTTCCCCCTCCCCTCCAAACCTCCTCACGATCCAGCTCTCCCACCCTCCCTCACATAAACCGCCTCCACTTCCCTCCAGCTCTTCCTCCCCTCACTTGAGCTGTCTCCCCTTCCTCCCAGCCCTCCCCACCTGAGGAAACTTTCCTGCCACCCCCTCCCTCTTTCACGTGAACTGTCTCCCATTCATTCCAGCCCTTCCCTCTCTCCCTCTCTAAATCCCAAATACCATCATTCCCATAAAAAGCAGGTTTTCATCCATAGCCCTGCCCTCCTTTCCTTCTCCTGGCTGTCTGTCCACCAAAGCCCCTCCCTCCCTCCCTTCCATTACTTGCCTTCCCTCTACCTCCCTAAGCATTTTAAGCCGGGTGCTGCCCATTTCACAGCGGTGAGCCCAGCGTGCAAACAAGGCTGGAAATTCGCACCTTCCCCAGCAGGTGGAAAACAGTGTAACGAGGAGGAACCAAGCGAGGAAATGTGGTGTGTGTGTGTGTGTGTGTGTGTGTGTGTGTGTGTGTGTGTGTGTGTGTGTGTGTGTGTGTGGTGGGCGAGTGCTTACATATTCGTACTCAACTATTTGTGGTTCGAACTTATACACGTACCATTCCAAGGGATATCACAATCCGACTCACACTGACAGTCTTGTTTACTGGTCATAATGTGATTGTCGATATTTGACTTCCACTGCCAAAATTTCCCAGTGAAACTGTGAACCTGAATCTCTCTTATCAACTCAAAACATAAGGTCCAGAAGGTGAAATATCAAATATCGACCGGTTACTTAAAATAATTTTCATGTCACGAGTGGAAAAAGCACCATAGAACATCACACAAATCAATAATGCTCATACGAGTGTAAAAAAAATAAAATGTTAAGCAAGTGAACTAACGCTGGAATTTAAGACTGCATGTACTGTTACCACTTTGTACACTGTGTGGGAACATATATGGAACGTAATATAGTAATAAACTATACATGATCCCATCATCAAAGATACCCTAAGTAGCATTTCAAAGATAGATACAATATTGTGTAACAGTGCGCCTTGACATACGACAGCAAACACTGAATAGCAGAAACAACCATCAAACACCCTAAAGTGGACAAGTCCCAATACCACAGTAAAGTTCAAATTATAATGTCCGACAGTGTTATTCCAGTCTACTTCGACTGTGGTAGTATGCAGATAGCCAACGTTCTAAAATCTAGAGCAATGCTTCTGGACAGTGAAGTAGTAAAATAGGAACATTTTGTAAGTCATAAAGACAGCTAAGTGTATCCTACTTACAATCAAATACCTTCTTTCAGTCAAAGCATATAGTCCCATCCATCTAACCCTCTTGCCTAGCTTTTGTTACCACGTCAGAGATCTCCAGCAAATTTGTGAGACAGGATTTACCATTTTTAAACCCATGCTGGTTGCTGCTAATGTACCTGCTCCTTGCCTGGTGTTCCACTGCTCTTCGCCTTATTATCATCTCCACTTTCTTTAACATCAAGACCACATTCGCTGTTTTCACACTTCTGGCGGCTGCCCTGTTTCAGTTGACTTGCTGAAGATCATGGCTAGTGATTCATAGCTCTGCTTCCTCATAGTATCCACAAAGAGATCTCTACTCCTCTCTTCCCGATGTGTGTATTGTGTCCAGTCCTCGTTGGTGCACTGTTCTTCATTGACTCTCTGGTATTAATCTTGTTTTCATTGAGAATATCTCCTTTAATATTTTGGTCAGCTTCCTGAAGACTTCCTGATCATTTTTACTGAGCTCCCACCTTGTTAGCTTTATTACCTGGTAATTCTCTGTTGTTTTCATTCTGGAGTAGTTTCATAAAAAATTTGTAATTCACAAACTGTCAGTCAGTCTCTCATTCTATCCATGTGAATTCGTTTCTGGCTTTTCTACTCTCTTTCCTAATCTCCAGTGATCTTTGTTTTCTATAGTCCTTCCGCACTCTTGACTTTTAGCTTTTAGATTATGCTTCTCTGAACCCCTGGATGATCCATGGGCTCATTTTGATCTTGCCTGAGTTTCTTTTGCTTCTGGGTACGATTTTTTTTCGCCTCCCGGCACTTTTCATCTACGTACCCCATCATTTCATTTTTTGTCCTTCCATATAGGTCCTCTTTCCATGACACACGATTGAGGAATTGTCTCTTTCTTCCTCTTGTGTTTCTCTGCTTGTTCTGCCTCAAATGAAAATAGACACTCGATTTAATGGACTTAAAAGGGAGGGAAAAACAGTTGACCAATATGTGATTGTTCTGTATTCAGAAAATCCCTCAACCCTGCAAGGTTCTTCTTTTCTGAAGTTTGGTTTATCCTGTCCTTGTCCTGTTATTCGTTCCTTAATGTTTACCTTCACATGGTATTCGAAATTTAATACCGTATGGTCACTTCCACCCAAGAGGTCTCTCATATTCTATTTCGCCTGTATAAGATACACTTATGGTAAAGACTAGATCCAGTTTTACTAGATCTCTGTCTTGATGTGCCTTCACCAAGCTGACCCATAGTTTTTCATCCCTGCCTCCTTAAACTTATCCCTCTACTTTTCTTTTCTCCAATGTGGGTCTTTCTCCTAATCTATTTCTTTGTGGCTGAAGTCTCCCATGATTATTAGCTTAGCTTTGGTCAAATGGGCTCTGCTTTCTGCTTCTGCAGAAAGTGGGTGTATCCTGGACCTGCCTAGCTTGGGCCAGTTGGCCTGCAGCAGTGCTCCTCTACGTTCTTATGTTGTTCTTATATCTTGCGCTTACCGTACTGAGGATCGAACCTACAACCCTACATGCGCAAAATAATCCACATGGGTTTAATGCTTCTCTTCTAAAATAATGATAATATAGACTTGTGTTGATGTATCGTACCCACGACGGACCAAGATTGTCTTCACCTTTCAGTTTAAGCGAAGACAAGGAAGACAGTTCGGAGAGGAAGTCTTCTTAGTAACTAATAAGGAAAACGGACTCGGAGTGGAATGGAATGGCACGAGGGTAATAAAGGAGAATATGATGATATTATTGCTGCTGTTGGTATTGCTGTTGCTGGCTGTCGCTGTTGGCATTGTTGCTGCTGTTATTATTGTTCCTGCTGTTATTGTTGATTTTGTTGCTGTTGCTTCTGTTGCTGTTGTTGCTGATTCTATTGCTATTATTGTTGGTGTTTATGCTGCTGTTCCTATAGTTGGTAGTGCTGCTGCTGCTGTTGCTATTGTTGTTTTTGCGGCTGCTGTTATTGCTGTTGCTCTTGGTATTATTATTGTTGTAGTTGCTGCTACTATTGTTGCTGTTGCTACTGTTGCTCTTAAAATTGTTGCTGCTCCGGATCTTAATACTGCTGCTGTTATTGCTGCGGCTGCTGTTATTGTTAATGCTGCTGCTGCTATTGATGCTGCTGATGTTATTGCTATTACTGTTATTGTTGTTGCCGCTGCTGCTGCTGCTGTTGTCTTTATTTCTGCCGCAGCTGCTATTGTTGCTGTTGTTGTAATTGTTTCTGCTTTTCCCTGATAGTATTCCTGTTGTTGCTGTTATTGTTGCTGCTGCTAGTTGCAACTATTGTTTTTTTCAGCTGCTATTGTTGAAGCTGCTATTGTTGCTGCTACTGCTGTTGCTGCTGCTGTTGTTATTGTTAATGCTAGGATTGTTGCTGCTGCTGCTGTTCTTGTTGTTGTTGTATTATTGCTGCAAATTCAGGAAAAATGTGTCTCGGAAATAGGATATGAGGATATTAAAGTTGAGAGAAGACTGAAGTATAAAGAGAATAAGAGGAAGAAGACGAAGAGGAAGAGAAATAAGAGGAGGATGATGATGATGATGAAAATGATGGTGGAAACGATGATGATGATGATGATGATGATGCAAGTAAGAAGGGCCTCTTCTCTATATGCGTTGTCACTCTTTGTTTGTTCTGTTGAAAGGAATTCCAGCCTGAATATTTGATATTGAAATTTATCTCTCGTGCTTTCCACAGTGCATTACTGAACACACACACACACACACACACACACACACACACACACACACACGCACACGCACACGCACACGCACACACACACACACACATAAACACACACACAAACACACACACACACACACACACACACACCAGTACCACAATTCAGATGCTCCTTCAAACTGGAAATATCCCCACACCTGCACCCAGAGTGCAGGCACTATATTCCAGGACTCAAGTCCAGTTAACTGGTTTTCTTGGGTCCATTCACAAATGTTAACTTGCTCACATTTCAACAGCACGTCAAGTCAAGAAAACCACTTGTCTACACTCAATCCATTAAGATGGGCCAAATACACCTCCGGTAGTGCTCCTTATTTTATGATGCGCCAAGTTCATTGTTGGAATTTATTTCCGCTTTGGCAGTGTGATTTAGGCTGCTTTCCAACCCTCAGTGGAATGCCTAACGATGTTCTTATTGCCCATTTATAGTCCCAACCACTAGTCACCAAGTGTGAGACGGAAATTCTTCTCTCCACCCGCTATTAGTATCACTGTTATTGACGGGGCCATTACAGCACAAGCCTTCGTAATCCTTCAAATCAATTGCAACACAATTATTAACCGAAGTGAAGACGCAACATTCCATAACTTTTACTAAGATACAGGTATGAAGCACAATTTTTTTGCCACGACTTTCTCTGGGTTTAGTTAATTACCCACTTGCATGATCATTTTATAATAAAAACAAATAAGGATTTCTCCCACGGCCTGTGGACCAGTGATAACTCCACCTCCTGTGAGTGCTTAATCTGAGTTAAACATGAGGTCCTTAGTAATTTTCATGTGGTATTAGTATGCAAGGTGATTTATGAAGCGTCTCATATTCCACATGAAAATATCTGAACACCTCACCTTGAACCCTGGTGAAACACCACACCTCTGTGGTGTAGTAGTAGTAGTAGTAGTAGCAGTAGCAGCAGTAGTCGTAGTTGTAACAGTAGCAGCAGTAGTAGTAGCAGTAGCAGCAGTAGTAGTAGCAGTAGCAGTAACAACATTAGAAGTAGCAGCAGTAGTAGTAGTAGCAATAGTAGTAATAGTAGTAGCAATAGTAGTATTAATAGTAGTAGCAGTAGTAGTAGCAGTAGAAGTAGCAGTAATAGTAGCAGTATCAGCAGTAGTAGTTTATCATATTTCAGCATCCAGAGTTTATTATTTAATTTCCAACTTGATTAAATTAATCATTCTTTTACGGGTTCAAAACATAACACTAACCCCGAAAAATTATTTTACGCTTTACCATCTAATAACTTTGACACAAATATGAACTTTGCGCGTGAGTGGGCATTAATTATGCACTCATTTGCAAACAGTTTTCGCACTCACTGAAGCTAAAACAAATTTGCATAATATAACTTGGGTTATATAGTTCATTTCATGATTAATTTTGGCTGTAGCAAACTGCTAATTAAAAGCTCGTATTTTTTTTAAGCGACTCTTCGCTTTACTGGATTTCTGTTGATTAGCGCCAATAGCAGCTGATCAACAGCTGATCATCAGCTGATCAACCTATGACCCGATCTCAGGAGCCTAAATAAAGAATTATTAAGAATATTATGCACGTTAAGATCAATAATAATGGAAGAATTACCGACAAAATGTTAATGAACACAGATGCAACTAATGTGACATATTGATATTGTGGCAACGTTTCGCTCTCCAGGAACTTTGTCAAACCATAACAGCTTGACAAAGCTCCTGGAGAGCGAAACGTTGCAACAACAAAATGTCGCATTAGTTGCACTAGTGTCCTTTTACCTAACAAGGTTAGAAGTTATTCTGTCTCATGGGCGGTGAAGAACACAATAAACGAGGATGTGATGTGATGGAGCTAAACCGTACGCAGTTTCGAGAACAGATATGATCGAGCCCTGGAGGAGAGGAACCAGTACAACTGATAGATATAAGTTTAGAGGTGCAAAGGATCCATGACTCAACCCCTGCAAACGGAACTAGGTAAGTATAATTGTGTACACACCCTCTCTCCTCCCACCCAGCCACACACACACACACACACACACACACAACTAGGTGAGTACACACACACACACACACACACACACACAACTAGGTGAGTACACACACACACACACACACACAATATTTACACAGGAGACAGGTAGGACTCCAGGAATTCAGAATAGGGAGGTATACCAACAAGTGCTGGATGAAATACACACAACCGAGGAGGAGGTGAAGAAGCTGCTATGTGAACTCGATACCTCAAAGCGGTGGGACCGGACAACATTTCTCCGTGGGTCCTAGAGAGGAGCAGAGATGTTGTGTGTGCCACTAACACAAATCTTCAACACATCCATTGAAACTGGGCAACTACCTGAGGCGTGGAAGATGGCAAATGTAGTCCCAATTTTTAAGAAAGGAGACAGACACGAGGCATTAAACTACAGACCTGTGTCACTGACGTGTATAGTATGCAAAGTCATGGAGAAGATCATCAGGAGGAGAGTGGTGGAGCACCTAGAAAGACACAAGCTTATAAACGACAACCAGCACGGTTTCAGGAAGGAAAATCCTGTGTCACAAACCTACTGGAGTTTTATGATAAGGTAACAAGTAAGACACGAGAGAGAGGGTGGATAGACTGCATTTTTTGGACTGCAAGAAGGCGTTCGACACAGTTCCTCACAAGAGGTTAATCAAAAGCTAAAGGATCAGGCACACGTAACAGGAAAAACACTGCAATGGATCAGAGAATATCTGACAGGGAGGCAACAACGAGTCATGGTACGACGAGATGTCAGAGTGGGCACCTGTGACGAGTGGAGTTCCACAAGGGTCATTCCTAGGACCTGTACTGTTTTGGATATGTGAATGACATAACGGAAGGATAGACTCAGAAGTGTCCCTGTTTGCAGATGATGTGAAGTTAATGAGAAGAATAAAATCAGTCGAGGATCAGGCAGGACTACAAAGAGACCTGGACAGGCTGCAAGCCTGGTCCAGTAACTGGCTCCTTGAATTTAACCCTGCCAAATGTAAAGTCATGAATATCGGGGAAGGGCAAAGAAACCGCAGACAGAGTATAGTCTAGGTGGCCAAAGACTGCAAGCCTCACTCAAAGAAAAAGATCTTGGGGTGAGTATAATACCGAGCACATCTCCTGAGGCACACATCAATCAGATAACTGCTGCAGCATACGGGCGGCTGGCAAACCTAAGAATAGCGTTCCAATACCTCACTAAGGAATCATTCAAGACTCTGTATACCATATACGTCAGGCCCATACTGGAGTATGCAGCACCGGTTTGGAACCCACACCTGGTCAAGCACGTCAAGAAATTAGAGAAAGTGCAAAGGTTTGCAACAAGACTAGTCCCAGAGCTAAGGGGATTGTCCTACGAAGAAAGGTTAAGGGAAATCGGCCTGACGACACTAGAGGACAGGAGGGTTAGGGGAGACATGATAACGACATATAAAATACTGCGAGGAATAGATAAGGTGGACAGAGACAAGATGTTCCAGAGAGGGGACACAGAAACAAGGGGTCATAATTGGAAGTTGAAGACTCCTATGAGTCAAAGGGATGTTAGGAAGTATTTCTTCAGTCATAGAGTTGTCAGGAAGTGGAATAGCTTAGAAAGCGACATAGTGGAGGCAGGAACCATACATAGTTTTAAGACTAGGTTTGATAAAGCTCATGGAGCAGGGAGAGAGAGGACCTAGTAGCAATCAGTGAAGAGGCGGGGCCAGGAGCTATGACTCGACCCCTGCAACCACAAATAGGTGAGTACATGTTATTCAGCTGAAGCTTGAGTTCGCAGCATATAAGATTATCTTTCAGAAATTTTAACATAACTTTAAAGACTCTGTATACAACAAATGTTACGCAAATCTTAATACGCAGGTGAAACACTCACCTGGCAAGCTATTTAAGTAAACTGGAAAAAGGACAAAGGATCCCAACAAGATATGTCCCGGAGTTGGGGAGAATGAAGGAATATGATGAGACTAAATAAACTGACAATGCTAGGAGAAATATGATAACGGCGTAGAAAATTCTCAGAGAATCTGAGAGACTAGTCAGTGATAAACGGGAACACGAGGGAACAGTTGGAAGCTAAAGTCACTGATATATCACAGAAATGTCAAAGCAAAAAATTCTTCAGCTTCATGGTAGTCAAAAAGTGGACCGACATGTTCCCTTCATACCTTTAAGATAAGGTTCACAAGGCTGGAGAGAATAAATCCGATAATGTCAGGTTAAGAAGCAAGTTAGGAGCACAGACTCGACCCCTGCGACCACAAACGCGGGAGTACACACAATCTTTGGGTGAGTGTGTGTGTTTCTTCCTGGCAGAGCAAGATGGCTCAGGTAAAGCACTGGACGACCAGAATACCATGACCCTAGAAATATTGCATCATAAAGGTATCCCAGAGACCTGCAGCACCACTAGCAACATCTTCCCTGCACCCTGCAGTATTTTTCTCGGCTCAGGCAGAAACTGACCTGGACACGGCAAGAAGTGCTGTGTGGGGGTACACTGACCTGGACGCGGCAAGAAGTGCTGTGTGGGGGTACACTGACCTGGACGCGGCAAGAAGTGCTGTGTGGGGGTACACTGACCTGGACGCGGCAAGATGTGCTGTGTGGGGGTACACTGACCTGGATATACCTTTGATATACCTTTGAAGAGTTTCGAGAGTATCTACTCTCTGAGCCCGGCCATGGGCCAGGCTCGTCTGGTGCTTGCCTGGTCAACCAGGCTGTTGCTGCTGGAGGCCCGCTGCCCCACATATCCATCACAGCCTGGTTGATCTGGCACCTGGTGAAGATATTTGTCCAGTTTCCTCTTGAAGGCTTCTACACTGGTTCCAGCCGTGTTTCGGATATCTTCTGGTAAGATGTTGAATAGTCTGGGACCCCGGATGTTAATACAGTGCTCCCGTATTGTCCCCACGCACCCTGCTCCTCACTGGGTTTATTTTACACTTTCTCCCATATCTCTCACTCCAGTATGTTGTTATGGCAGTGTGCAGATTTGGGACCAGGCCCTCAAGTACTTTCCATGTATATATTATCATGTATCTCTCTCTCCTCCGCTCCAATGAGTACATGTTCAAGACTTGAAGGCGTTCCCAATAATTTAGATGTTTCAATGGCTCAATGTGAGCCGTAAACGATCTCTGGATTTGTTCCAGCTCTGCTATTTCTCCTGCCCTGAACGGGGCCGTCAGCACTGAGCAGTATTCTAAGTGAGGGAGCACTAGCGATTTGAATAGTGTCACCATCGGCATTATTTCCTTGTTTTGAAAGTTCTCAATACCCACCCCGTCATCTTCCTGGCTGTTGTGATCTTTGTCTTGTTATGGTCTTTAAACGACAGATCAGCAGACATAATTATTCCCAAGTCCTTTACGTATTCCTTTCGTTCTATGTGGTGACCCTCTTGCGTTTTG